>JAIOJX010000001.1:26088638-26521138 GCA_022376925.1 Tragulus kanchil
AGGATAACCCCTACCTCCAACCCAGAACCCCATGTTTGGGCTAGCAGTTACTGTAAATATCTTCATAGTATATGAAGATATATTGATTCTTATCTATATGCTATTTATTGCCCCAGTGAATCCTGCTTACGTTTTTGTCACGATTGTTCTTTGATTGCTAATCACATATTTATCAAGAGCCTACAGAGCACAAGGAATGGCAGATAAATTATACAAGGTCGTTTCACTCAGTAAACTTAAAGAAATTTGGAGTTCCCTCTTTTTCATTTTGTTCTACCAATTTTTCTTATATCATGTAGATAGATACTCAACAATGTGCACAAAGAAAACTTCCTTATTGAATTCAGGGCAGTAAGGGAGGAGAACCTTAGTGCCAAATCAATCCAGAAAGTATTAATCTGTTATTCATATAGTCTTTTTTCTCTTTCCTCCTTATTTTCAGCTACTGTATTTTATTGTTATCAAAGTGATTGACTTTAGCAGCTTCCTCCTTACTCCCACCCAATGCCCATTTTCCAAAACACTACTGTGAAATGAGATGGTCAGTGTTGTTGGGACTCTATAAAATATACTCAAATAATGGACCTGAGATAATCTCTTACTGGATGTTTTCCAGTTACTGTATGGCAGACTATTTATGCTTCATTTCATCTTTTTTCTTTTTGCTTGTGGTCAGGTTTTCAGCTATGTGGCAGAAAATATGCAATCTAGGTCTGACTTCTTAGTAAATGTGGTATTAGTCTTTATTAGTTCATGAAGGATAAGTTTTCATTCAACACATGTTTTGAGTATCTATTACGTGACAAGCATTATGTTAGTACTTTTGTATGCAGTAGACCCTGCTCTCACGGAGTTTATATTAGTAGAGTGTGACACTCTTAAATCATGTGTAAATAGGTTTTCCCTATAACACTCAGCCTATTAAAATTCATTCACTATAGACAGGGTCAACCATGCTAGTCAAAACCCAAAAAATTGCAAATATGCAATGAAATAGTATGGAAAAACTTACCATGTCAATCAAGGAAATTGGGGAGTAATCTCAGGAAAATAAAGCAAAAATGTGATTGTAATTTGGGAAATAAAACCTATTAATCATATCACAAGTATTTCTGGAAAAAAATCTGAACCAGAAGGAATTCAGTGACAAACAGGTATGTGAAGCTGAAGATTCACAGAAGCAAATGTTTGGCAGAATTTTCCACTCACTAGTCAAAAGAAAGAGATTCTTGGATTATATGTCTGGAACATTCATGTTTCCTTGGAAATATGTCCCTTCAGTGTCTGAGAGTATCTTAAGTCAACTTGCCTGGTGCTTCCGATGATTTATAAATTTCCATTTTTTTCTGAATCTGTGCTCATTAGGTAAAACTCTGATGATAATTTGGCATCCTATATACCTTTCCCATAGGTACAGAATGCTATGGTCAGCTAATATGAGCACTGGGTTTATCTGACAGTTCATTCTTCATTGTAAATTAATAAATTGGAATTCTGGTATGTGGGTGAACTTGACTAATATAGGTATACTTCTGAGAGGTGAAGCTTCCTCTCAAATTTACTACTACTAATTTTTCTAAGTCTGAAGGACTTATACCAGCCAACCTTCTCCCAGAAGCTACTTTCTCTGCTTAACTGTATGCTTTCTTGAAGACACAATGTAACATAGCCATTATCAACTAAAATATTGTATTGACATATTTTGTAAATAAATAGGAGACATTTGTGAATAATATCTATTTTTCTCAAATTAGTTCTCCAAGTTACATGGCATAGAGAAAAAGGGGATAAAACTGCAAACACTCACATGTAAGCAAGAAAACACCCTGGAACTACATTCTGAAACTCTTAGGACAGGAATCTGTACTAAGGTACCTATTACAAATATCTTCTGTCAATCTTCTGAGTAGAGGAATATGAAAGACAGATGAGACAGTATATTTTAGCTTCTTATATGAACCATCACATTCCATTCTCATGTACCAACGGAACTAGTTGTGCTCCTAAGTATTCCTGGGAGTTTAACACTTTTGCTTTAAGGACTCACAACTGTAATTTCTTGAATTATCTTGAAAGAAAAATGAAGGAAATTGGGGAGTAATCTCAGGAAAATAAAGCAAAAATGTGATTGTAATTTGGGAAATAAAACCTATTAATCATATCACAAGTATTTCTGGAAAAAAATCTGAACCAGAAGGAATTCAGTGACAAACAGGTATGTGAAGCTGAAGATTCACAGAAGCAAATGTTTGGCAGAATTTTCCACTCACTAGTCAAAAGAAAGAGATTCTTGGATTATATGTCTGGAACATTCATGTTTCCTTGGAAATATGTCCCTTCAGTGTCTGAGAGTATCTTAAGTCAACTTGCCTGGTGCTTCCGATGATTTATAAATTTCCATTTTTTTCTGAATCTGTGCTCATTAGGTAAAACTCTGATGATAATTTGGCATCCTATATACCTTTCCCATAGGTACAGAATGCTATGGTCAGCTAATATGAGCACTGGGTTTATCTGACAGTTCATTCTTCATTGTAAATTAATAAATTGGAATTCTGGTATGTGGGTGAACTTGACTAATATAGGTATACTTCTGAGAGGTGAAGCTTCCTCTCAAATTTACTACTACTAATTTTTCTAAGTCTGAAGGACTTATACCAGCCAACCTTCTCCCAGAAGCTACTTTCTCTGCTTAACTGTATGCTTTCTTGAAGACACAATGTAACATAGCCATTATCAACTAAAATATTGTATTGACATATTTTGTAAATAAATAGGAGACATTTGTGAATAATATCTATTTTTCTCAAATTAGTTCTCCAAGTTACATGGCATAGAGAAAAGGAGATAAAACTGCAAACACTCACATGTAAGCAAGAAAACACCCTGGAACTACATTCTGAAACTCTTAGGACAGGAATCTGTACTAAGGTACCTATTACAAATATCTTCTGTCAATCTTCTGAGTAGAGGAATATGAAAGACAGATGAGACAGTATATTTTAGCTTCTTATATGAACCATCACATTCCATTCTCATGTACCAACGGAACTAGTTGTGCTCCTAAGTATTCCTGGGAGATTAACACTTTTGCTTTAAGGACTCACAACTGTAATTTCTTGAATTATCTTGAAAGAAAAATGAAGAAAATTTGTTAGAGCTAATAGCTAGCCACAGAATCTCAGGGAGGACAGTTATTTAGCTAAGCTCATCAGAAAACTACATTATTAAGAAACTTGGCCAGAGACAGACAAATAAATGGCACCCACTCATCCATCCCACTACAACTTGCTACAATTTGTGCCTTGGTGTGAATGACAGTATTAAGCTAATTTGCTTCAAATACTGACTTTTGGTAACTGTCCAGTTATACTTAAATTCCTGCTTTCTATTAGTTGATATATTTTTGTCCTTTTGATATTCAGAAGTCTCTCCAGTGAGAATGTACAATTTCAGCTCTTATGTGCTATACAGAAAATCAATATTTGTCAACGTGGTTTACATGGTTCATATAAAGTTGAAATTAAGCAAATTATTCCTCTAAACTTTAGTTGAGGACTTAAGGCTTGAATAAACATACCTCAGATCATAAAATATAGCTACAATAAAGTAGATGAACAATTAAATGACTTTGAGCAGTGAATTTTATATATTGCTTGAGTTTTAATGTAAAATTTTCAAAGATTTATAGAGACATACTTAATGAAGCAAAATTTGTTATAGCTGCAAATTTAAAAACAAGGAAAACTTCTTAGTGATCCTTTTCAAATGGAACACCACTAGGGAATCCTTTAAATGGAACAACTATCTAATAAATGGCTGAACCAGACAAGAAACAATGGACTGGTTCAAATTAGGAAAGGAGTATATCAAGATTGTACACTATCACCCTGCTTATTTAACATATATGTAGAGTACAACATGCAAAATGCTGGGCTGGATGAAGCAGAAGCTGGAGTCAAGATTGCCAGGAGAAATATCAATAACCTCAGGTGTGCAGATGACACCACTTTTATGGCAGAAAGTGAAGAGGCACTAAAGAGCCTCTTGAAAGATAGAGATAAAGCTAGCTTAAAACTCAACGTTCAGAAAATGAAGAGCATGGTATGCAGTTCCATCACTTCATGGCAAATAGATAGGCAAACAGTGGAAACAGTAAAAGACTTTATTTTCTTGGGTTCCAAAATCACTGCGGACAGTGACTAAAGACATGAAATTAAAAGATGCTTGCTTCTTGGAAGAAAAGCTATGACAAACCTAGACAGCATATTAAAAAAAAAACACAGGACAACATTTTACTGACAAAGGTCCGTATAGTTAAAGCTATGGTTTTGCCAGTAGTCCTGTATGTATGTGTCACTTGGACTATAAAGAAAGCTGAGAACTGAAGAACTAATGCCTTCAAACTGTCATACTAGAGAAGGCTCTTGAAAATCCCTTGGACAGCAAGGATATCAAACCAATCAATCCTCAAGGAAATCAAACCTGGATTTTCATGGGAAGGCCTGATGTTGAAGCTGAAGCTCCAAATGTTTGGCCACTTGATGTGAAGAGACTACTCATTGGAAAAGACCATGATGCTGGGAAAAACAGAAGGCAGGAGGAGAAGCGGATGACTGAGGATGAGATGACTGGATGATTTCACCAACTCAATGGACATGAATTTGAGCAAACTCTGGGAGATGGTGATGGACAGGGAAGCTTGGCGTGCTGCAGTCCATGGGGTCAGAAAGAGTCAGACATGACTGAGCCATTCAACTGAATTGATCTAATAAATAAAAGTAATAATAAATTAGAGTTGGAAGTTCTCAAAAGAGAACAGTGAAAGAATCTGAGCAAGTGCATGGGAACTATGTGAATGCGTTTGGTTTCCATTCTGTAATGCTTGCCAAAGAATGACTAAGAGACTTCTAGAAACCACCATGATAAATAAAAGGTAGCTTAGTACAGCTCTATGGGCTCTGGAGTCAGAATGTCAAATTTTTATCACAATTCCACTATTTACTAGCATTGTAACCTTGAACAGGTTAATTAATCTCACTGGACACTTGTTTCCTCAAATGAGGAAGTATAATTTTTTAGGAAGTAGAATTTAAATAAATTAATTAATGTAAGAGTAGTAAGAACAACATTTGGCTCATAATAAGTGAGAAGTGGTAGTTATTATCACATGGTCCCAAAACATGCATTTCCATCTCAGTTACTAACTGTCTAGTACTCTGTGATAGAGACAGTTGTTTAATGGATACTATTTCCAATGCATCATGTGATGTAGATGTCAAGTATATTGTAAAAATTAATGGTCATCCTCATGAGGTCTGTGGTTATCAAACTGAGCTTAGCCTCAGAATCACAAATTTGTAAGTCCCATTGTAGACATACAGAATCAGAATTCATGGCAGTGGAGGCTAACAATCTGTATTTTTAAAAGTGCCTTAAATAACTTTAGTAGAGTTGGCAGATTATAGCTCAGTGAACTGTTTGAGAACTGTTTAGGTAAAATCAAACAGTCATAAAGTCAAATATAACTATCTAAAGTTTCAGTTTTAGTTCCGTTCAGTCACTCAGTCACGTCTAACTCTTTGTGACCCCATGGGCTGTAACCCACCAGGCTTCTCTGTCCATGGGGATTCTCCAGGCATGAATACTGAAGTGGGTTGCCATACCCTCTTCCAGGATATCTTCCCAACCCAAGGATCCAACCTGGATCTCCCACATTACAGGTAGATTCTTTGCCATCCGAGCCACTTGGGAAGTTCCTCTTTTCATCGTAAGGGACTGGAATGTAAAAGTAAGCAAAGAGACACCTGGAGCAACAGGTAAGTTTGCACTTGGAGTACAAAATGAAGCAGGGCAAAGGCTAATAGAGTTTTACCAAGAGAACACAGTAATCACAGCAAACATCTGTTACCAACAACACAGGAGAAACCTTACACATGAACATCACCAGATAGTCAATACTGAAATCAGATCTCACAATACATGCTAGGAATTCCCAATATGCAGTTTGGACAAAGGGACTGAGAATCCCCAGGGAATCTGACTTTGAAAGTCAATGGAATTTTATTACAGAACTTTCACAGGACTGGGGAAACAGATACTCTTGGTGGCACAAACAGAACCTTGTGCACACCAGGACCCAGGAGAAAGGAGCAGGGACTCACCAGGGACTGAGCCAGACCTGCCTGAGTGTTTTGGGAAGATCCTCAGGAGTATAATTTTTAGGAGTAGAAAAAAAAAAAACAACATTTGGCTCATAATAAGTGAGAAGTGGTAGTTATTATCACAAAACATGCATTTCCATCTCAGTTACTAACTGTCTAGTACTCTGTGATAGAGACAGTTGTTTAATGGATACTATTTCCAATGCATCATGTGATGTAGATGTCAAGTATATTGTAAAAATTAATGGTCATCCTCATGAGGTCTGTGGTTATCAAACTGAGCTTAGCCTCAGAATCACAAATTTGTAAGTCCCATTGTAGACATACAGAATCAGAATTCATGGCAGTGGAGGCTAACAATCTGTATTTTTAAAAGTGCCTTAAATAACTTTAGTAGAGTTGGCAGATTATAGCTCAGTGAACTGTTTGAGAACTGTTTAGGTAAAATCAAACAGTCATAAAGTCAAATATAACTATCTAAAGTTTCAGTTTTAGTTCCGTTCAGTCACTCAGTCATGTCTAACTCTTTGTGACCCCATGGGCTGTAACCCACCAGGCTTCTCTGTCCATGGGAATTCTCCAGGCATGAATACTGAAGTGGGTTGCCATACCCTCTTCCAGGATATCTTCCCAACCCAAGGATCCAACCTGGATCTCCCACATTACAGGTAGATTCTTTGCCATCCGAGCCACTTGGGAAGTTCCTCTTTTCATCGTAAGGGACTGGAATGTAAAAGTAAGCAAAGAGACACCTGGAGCAACAGGTAAGTTTGCACTTGGAGTACAAAATGAAGCAGGGCAAAGGCTAATAGAGTTTTACCAAGAGAACACAGTAATCACAGCAAACATCTGTTACCAACAACACAGGAGAAACCTTACACATGAACATCACCAGATAGTCAATACTGAAATCAGATCTCACAATACATGCTAGGAATTCCCAATATGCAGTTTGGACAAAGGGACTGAGAATCCCCAGGGAATCTGACTTTGAAAGTCAATGGAATTTTATTACAGAACTTTCACAGGACTGGGGAAACAGATACTCTTGGTGGCACAAACAGAACCTTGTGCACACCAGGACCCAGGAGAAAGGAGCAGGGACTCACCAGGGACTGAGCCAGACCTGCCTGAGTGTTTGGGAGACTCCAGCAGAGGAATGGGTCAACAGTGATCTGCCTCAGGTCAGAGACACTGACAGTAACAGTCCTGAGAGGTGTGGCATCCTGACATAAGTCCTTTTGGAGCAAGTTGCCATTACCATCATAATTTTAGTTGCTTAGTCGTGTAAAACTCTTTTGCAGTCCCATGGACTGTGGCCCACCAAACTCCACTGTCCATGGTACGTCATTTAGCACGTGTATTACAATGAGCTTTTAATGAGGCTCTGGGTCTACTGGAAGTCAAATCTTCTTCCATCTTGGACCTAGTTGGTTCTAGCCAGTTTAGTGATGTCCTATGTTTATGTCAGGGCTTCCCTGGTGGGTCAGCTCTTAAGAATCTGTCTGCCAGTGCAGGAAATAGCAAGTTCTATCCCTCAATGTGGCAACCCAGTCCAGTATTCTTTCCTGGAGAATTCTATGGACAGAGGAGTCTGGTGGACTACAGTCCATGGGATTGCAGAAGAGTCAGAGAGGACTTAACAACTTAACAACAACAATGTGGCTATGTCATTTTTTTAAAGTTCATTCTCTGCCCTCTTCCATCCTGTTTCATATAACATGCTCAGGGCTGTCACTCAGTCAAGACTGAGTCTTTGTGGCCCATGGACTACACCCTATCAGGTTCCTCTGCCCACAGAATTTCCCAGGCAAGAATAATAGGGTAGGGTGCCATTTCTTACTTTAGCAGATCTTCCTGACCCAGGGTTCAAAGCTACATCTCCTACATTGGCAGGAGGATTCTTCACCACTGCACCACGTGGGAAACTGTTTCATAGTGCCATATCATTAAAAATATCTTAATGATCTATCAGCTGATAACCTGATTGCAACCAACTTCAATTTCATTAAAAGCAGAAAATTAAAATCCATTTGATTTGCAGAATAGTATATTATATAATCTTTAGTATCATTTACTTTCTCAATAGAAATATTGAAAATGGTTATTGGGTACCCCCAAATGCTTTACACCCTGAGGCACTGTCCCAAAGCAAGATCCATGGTAAACTAGGATTATGTCTTTTCTTCTGTAAGTAGGAGAGATACAATAATGAGAGTGAGGAAAAAAAAAAAGCCTCTGTGACATCTTCCTTTTAGATATAACAATTTTACCAAAGAGCATTTGTTAGTTGAAACGCAGAATCTAATTCTTTTAAAAGTATTGGAGAGTCTTTATATAACTCCAAGGGCACATGTACCCCAGTTTGAAGACCACTGATGTGTGGAATCCTGAATCCTAAAGCTTTTGATAGAGCCCCTTTGAAATGTGAATATCTATAGATAAACCTGTGACTTGAAAATAACTCGATTTCCATTTGTTCACATATGAAATTTGAAACAAGGTAAATCTATTCTCCCTGTGGATTGTTTTATTTTGATGATTTATATAGCCAAGAAAAGGAAATATTAAATTTTTTCCCTGCAAATGGTATCTTTCATTTCTCAAAATATGCTGCATGCATTCTAAAGCGGTTTTACAAAACATGCAAGAGCAAAAAGAGAAGTTATTGAAAGTACAGAATGTAATTCTTGAGAAAAAGAGGGAGAGAGAGGAGGAGGAGGCATGGAATCGTTACTAATTGCATTACATTTACTCATTTGTTCAGTCAACAAATACTTAGTGAGCACCTTCTACATACAATATACCTTTCTGTGAACTTGGAATATTGCAGTGTATAAAAAGACAAGAGATCTCTCCTTTCAAAGAGGTTACATTCTGGTGAGGAGAGACAGACAACAAACAATAAGCATAATAAAAGTCTATTTTATAGTGAGCTAGAAGAGAATAATTGTATTATGGCTAACAGAAAAAGGAAGGTATCTAAAGGGGATTGCACCTGTCGGGTAGGGGAGTAGCGGTTGAGAGTGGAAGAGGCAGGCAGTGCTCTTCAAGCCACTGTAAGGGACTTCTAACTTTATTTTGGCTAAATGGGGAGACATTACACATTTTTGTTTGTTTTCGATTTTGTTCTTACCACTGAGGTGGCATGACATGACATGACATGATCTAAAATGGTCATTCTGGTTTTCCTAATGTGTTCCTTTTTTAGGAAAATGAAAAAAACCTGAATCAATGATATTTACGCAAATAAAGCAATACTGGGAATCAGTTATTCCCAACCAGATCCCCTAATCACTCAAAGAATATTCATTAAGAGGTGCTGATTGAAAGCCACTATATATAAGGCACTGTAGCAAATATCAATTGGTAGTGTCAACAAAAATAATTCACAAAAGTCTCTAGTTATGTTTTATTTGGGGGCCTTATGGGAGATTATAGCCTGGGAGATAGCTCTTCAGAGAGCTCTGAAGGACTGTTCCAAAGAGATTACGGAAAAGCCATGATATATAGGAGTTTTAATGACCAAGGAAGTAGTCAAATATCAAAAAATTACTGCTGATGACAAAAATCAGCTATCTCAAATTAATTATTTTAGCCAATAATAGATCTGTTTACTGCAGTGACAGGCAACATTGTTGTTGCTCCAAGAAGAGAAATAAGACCTAGGTTTATTTGCCTCAAGGAGTTTATAGTCTAGTGTGGGAAATGGATGTAAACACACATGAACCAAATTACAGAGATGAGTTTGGCAAAGAGGACACACTCAGGGATACTCCAAATTGGAGTGGTACTTTGACAATAGACTCACAGATTATTTGAGGAAAACACTGTATTTCTTTTGGCAATGAAGAGATAATTTGGTTTATGTGACTCATAGGCTTTACTCTGGCACAGAAAAGTATAAGAGCAAATATATTAACATTTTCTTGATTTTGGACTTTACTGTGATGATTTCATAAATGTACAGTACTTTTTAAAATATCTATAACATTGCAGTGTTTGAAGTATAGCCATGTTTTCCTAAAATTGGAGTCTCTTAGAGTAATTATTAATTGTACTGTGATAAAAAAGTATGGGATATGCTATCTTCTATATCTCTTTCTCTTAAAAAAGCACAATGTTCCCTAGTATATTCAGGTCTTTCAGATATTTGACAATAAGGAAACCTGTGTAAAAGTGTTTACCTGAGTGCTCCCTTACCTTATGGAAACCTGACACAACTCTTTTTTCACTGAACAGTATTTGATAGTACACAATTTTGGAAATTTTTGATATTTATAAAATCTTTTCTGTCCTGTCTACCGATTCTAGGTTCATTGTGCAATTGTGTGTGTGAATGAAAACTGAGAGAGAGAGGTGGTGGATGCAACCTAAAATTCGCTAGGTATGGCGCATTCAAAGTCAGGGACTACAAATTACAAAAATAGCTTCACCCAATTTTAGGACATCCTAGGCTGCTGCCGCAACACTGTTTTAGAAAAATCTAAAAATACTTGATTTGTTCTGAAAGATCATAATTTCTTTTTGGGCTTACTATGTGGCTCAGTGGTAAAGAATCTGTCTGCCAATGAAGGAGACACAAGTTCAATCCCTGAGTTAGGAAGATTCCCTAGAGGAAGAAATGGCAACCCACACCAGTTTCTTTGCATGGAAAGTTCCATGGACAGAGAAGCTTAGTAGGCTACAGTCCATGGGGTCACAAAGTGTCAGACCCAGCTTAGCAACTGAGCATACACATATGTGCAAATTATTTAGAGAAAATAAATCCCTTATGTCCTATATGGTGGTCTCAGTTATTCTTTAAACCAACTGGCCATAGGGGCTAAAATATACTAGCCAGATTGCACTATGCCTATGCCAGGAAATAATAAATATTGAGTTACAAAATAGATTCATTCACTTCTTTCTTAGTATCTTGGGTATATTCTTTCAGGAAATTTATCTCTACTATCTTTCTTAACAGTAAAAAAAGTAGGCCTTTTAAAAAACTTTAGTTGTTGGTTGATTAATTTTACATCAATGTATTAAATTTGTCAGGCATAACTATCAGTTCATAACTCAAAAGCCTTTTTTTTTGTTAGTTTTAGAAAAGTCTCTGTTACTTTTTCTATAACATTGCAGTGTTTGAAGTATAGCCATGTTTTCCTAAAATTGGAGTCTCTTAGAGTAATTATTAATTGTACTTTTTCTTTTTATATCTCTTTCTCTTAAAAAAGCACAATGTTCCCTAGTATATTCAGGTCTTTCAGATATTTGACAATAAGGAAACCTGTGTAAAAGTGTTTACCTGAGTGCTCCCTTACCTTATGGAAACCTGACACAACTCTTTTTTCACTGAACAGTATTTGATAGTACACAATTTTGGAAATTTTTGATATTTATAAAATCTTTTCTGTCCTGTCTACCGATTCTAGGTTCATTGTGCAATTGTGTGTGTGAATGAAAACTGAGAGAGAGAGGTGGTGGATGCAACCTAAAATTCGCTAGGTATGGCGCATTCAAAGTCAGGGACTACAAATTACAAAAATAGCTTCACCCAATTTTAGGACATCCTAGGCTGCTGCCGCAACACTGTTTTAGAAAAATCTAAAAATACTTGATTTGTTCTGAAAGATCATAATTTCTTTTTGGGCTTACTATGTGGCTCAGTGGTAAAGAATCTGTCTGCCAATGAAGGAGACACAAGTTCAATCCCTGAGTTAGGAAGATTCCCTAGAGGAAGAAATGGCAACCCACACCAGTTTCTTTGCATGGAAAGTTCCATGGACAGAGAAGCTTAGTAGGCTACAGTCCATGGGGTCACAAAGTGTCAGACCCAGCTTAGCAACTGAGCATACACATATGTGCAAATTATTTAGAGAAAATAAATCCCTTATGTCCTATATGGTGGTCTCAGTTATTCTTTAAACCAACTGGCCATAGGGGCTAAAATATACTAGCCAGATTGCACTATGCCTATGCCAGGAAATAATAAATATTGAGTTACAAAATAGATTCATTCACTTCTTTCTTAGTATCTTGGGTATATTCTTTCAGGAAATTTATCTCTACTATCTTTCTTAACAGTAAATAAAGTCGGCCTTTTTAAAAAAACTTTAGTTGTTGGTTGATTAATTTTTACATCAATGTATTAAATTTGTCAGGCATAACTATCAGTTCATAACTCAAAAGCCTTTTAGTTAAGAAAAATTGTTATTTTGAAGTTAGTTTTCAGAAAAGTCTCTGTCTCCAGCTTTGCTTCTCTTCAATCTGTTTTCTGCCCCTTACCCTGAGTAGAATTTTCTAAGATTTTAGCTGTGTAAATGCTTCTACTTGAAACATGTCAATCCTTCTCCTTTAATTCACAGAATGACATCCAAACTCCCAACATGATTTACAAGATTCTGCATAGCCAGGACCTATCTACCTCATTAGCTTTATCTGTCATCACTCCCCACTTGCTCACTTGGCTTTCGCCATGCTAAAGTGTATGCGGTCCTTCCCATGTTCTACAAGCTCACTTTTGACCAAGTTATTCATTCTATTTTGTACATTTCTTCTTTTAAAATTTCATAAAGTTTTTATTGAAATTTTACAATATCACTCCTTTTTATGTTTTAATTTTTGGTCCCAAGGCATTTGGGATTTTAGTTCCCCAACCAGGGATCAAATCCACTCCCCCTACATTGAAAGGTGAAGCCTTAACCATTGGACCACCAGGGAAGTGCCTCTTGTATACTTTTATGTCTATCTTCTCTTTATCTGCTCCTCTTCTCTTGTAGCTCAGCTGGTAAAGAATCTGCCTGCAATGCAGGAGACCTGGGTTCCATCCCTGGGTGGGGAAGATCCCCTGGAGAAGGGAAAGGCTACCTACTCCAGTATTCTTGCCTGTAGAATTTCATGACTCACCCATGGGTGGTGAAGGATCAGACAGGACTGAGAGACTTTCATTCTCTTCATCTGGTTACCCCGCACATACCCAGTGTTCTCTTCTAAGATGTCACTTCTTCAGGGTAACTTTCTATGGCCTCTAAGACTGAGTAAAATAAGTGTGCTTCAAAAATATTCCCATAACATTCTTTGCAATCCTGTATTTTTGTAGCTATCACATTCTACTGAAATAGTCTGTGAATAATACAAGCTTAATAAGTATTTGAGAGAGTAAAATAAGAATCATAATGTATGTTTCAACTAAATAAGACAAAAAGGATAGCATTCTATTTCTTAAGCTAAAAGCACTTGTTTTAAGTGGTTATTTACATTTCACATTGTTACTTAATTGGATTTAGTTTCCTGATAATGTTTTCCAATATCATTAAGACAGAATACTGATTTATACATAAACTTCTTAATGGTAAACATCCACTAATTATTTTGTTTCCTTTTTGGAAAGAGGCTGAATCTCAAAGGAAGGGATAAATAATAGTATTTTCTTCTTCTCCTTTTTAATTCACAGAATGACATAACCCAACATGATTTACAAGATTCTGCATAGCCAGGACCTATCTACCTCATTAGCTTTATCTGTCATCACTCCCCACTTGCTCACTTGGCTTTCGCCATGCTAAAGTGTATGCGGTCCTTCCCATGTTCTACAAGCTCACTTTTGACCAAGTTATTCATTCTATTTTGTACATTTCTTCTTTTAAAATTTCATAAAGTTTTTATTGAAATTTTACAATATCACTCCTTTTTATGTTTTAATTTTTGGTCCCAAGGCATTTGGGATTTTAGTTCCCCAACCAGGGATCAAATCCACTCCCCCTACATTGAAAGGTGAAGCCTTAACCATTGGACCACCAGGGAAGTGCCTCTTGTATACTTTTATGTCTATCTTCTCTTTATCTGCTCCTCTTCTCTTGTAGCTCAGCTGGTAAAGAATCTGCCTGCAATGCAGGAGACCTGGGTTCCATCCCTGGGTGGGGAAGATCCCCTGGAGAAGGGAAAGGCTACCTACTCCAGTATTCTTGCCTGTAGAATTTCATGACTCACCCATGGGTGGTGAAGGATCAGACAGGACTGAGAGACTTTCATTCTCTTCATCTGGTTACCCCGCACATACCCAGTGTTCTCTTCTAAGATGTCACTTCTTCAGGGTAACTTTCTATGGCCTCTAAGACTGAGTAAAATAAGTGTGCTTCAAAAATATTCCCATAACATTCTTTGCAATCCTGTATTTTTGTAGCTATCACATTCTACTGAAATAGTCTGTGAATAATACAAGCTTAATAAGTATTTGAGAGAGTAAAATAAGAATCATAATGTATGTTTCAACTAAATAAGACAAAAAGGATAGCATTCTATTTCTTAAGCTAAAAGCACTTGTTTTAAGTGGTTATTTACATTTCACATTGTTACTTAATTGGATTTAGTTTCCTGATAATGTTTTCCAATATCATTAAGACAGAATACTGATTTATACATAAACTTCTTAATGGTAAACATCCACTAATTATTTTGTTTCCTTTTTGGAAAGAGGCTGAATCTCAAAGGAAGGGATAAATAATAGTATTTTAAAGATTTAGCCAATAACACATTATTCTATTCCAACAAATGAACTATTGATCAGATTGTTAAGTATTTTAGCATGTTTGAGGCTGGCAGAGAAAGAATTAGGATAAGATTGTATAGAATCTTGATATTTACTCATACATTTTCTATTTTTGTCACTGGGGTATAACATGATTGAATAAAAGCTCAACAATGGAATATCGCTGGAACAACTTATATGTGCATTCAATTGCCAATAAAATCCATCATTTTCAACTTCACCCAAACCTGTTCTTCTTCCCTATTCTGGTTAATAATATCAACATCTAAGCCATAGAGACCTCCAAATTAGACTTGTTTTTCTCTCATCACTCACATTCAGTCACTTTGTAAAGTCCTGTCAATTACATTTATTGTCTTTTAATCACAAAATGAATATATATTCACTGAAGAAAATTTGGAAAATTCCAAAAAATAGAGAAAATAAATATGACACAAAGATATCACTTTTTAGTATTTTGATATACCTTCATAAATATTTGTTCTGTGCAGTTTAAATACATTTTTTAAAAATGCAACTGTGACCATACTGGCACATTATTTTGTAGCACATTTTCTTTTTTTTTTTTTTTTTATTTTTTTTGGCCATTTCTATTGGTCTTTCATTTATTTATTTTCATCCATCTTCGTTCTTTGGTCTGTGTGGGCCTCCCATTGCAGTGGCCCCTGTCGTTACAGAACACTGGCTCCAGGCACACACGCTCCAGAGCTCTGGCTCAGTAGTTGGACACATCAGTCCAGCTGCTCCGCAGCACGTGGGATCTTCCCAGGCCAGGAATCAAACCGGCACCCCTTGCACTGCACGGTGGCATCCCCACCCACTGGACCACCAGGGAAGTCCCCACATTTTCTCTTAATAAACACATCTTATATCCCTAAGAATTTTCAAAAAGGGACGTTTATGATAATTTTAAGGTCATATCATTACATATTAATATAGTATACATGGAGGATTCTTATGTGGTACTAGAGGTAAAGAACCCACCTGCCAATGCAGGAGACATAAGAGATGCAGATTTGATGTCTGTTTCAGGAAGAGCCCTTGGAGGAGGGCATGAGAACCTACACCAGTGTTCTTACCTGGAGAATCCTTTGGATAGAGGAGCCTGGTGGATTAAAGTCCATAGGGTCACAAAGAATCAGACAAGACTGAGCAACTTAGCACACAGCAGATAGTATGCATAATTTATTTAATCTTCTGATATTTAGGCTTTATTATTATTTCTATCTTTTAATATTATAAGTTATAAGAGATAGGTCTTAAAAATCATTCTTCATGAACTTCTGTAAAGGGATTAATAGTTCAGAAGTTCTCTATGAATTAAATTAAAGCACTATCCTTGGACTTGCTGTTGTCATTTTTGACTTGTGTATCATTCATAGAAATGAGAGATTTGTAGAATTAGTTGTTCAGATTTTTTTTAGATGCATCACTGTAAGATATTTTGGAATGCATTCCTCATTCAGTTTTAATTTTTGGCTTGACATTTAATCTTTTGCTGATGTATAATTTTGTCCTATATTGGCCCTATATTTGGAGGGGAAGCGAAATTGGGAAAAATAGTTGCGATGGTACAAGACATTGAGAGAGGACATGGGAAACAAAAAGAAGATGCAAGGATGTTGGTTTGTTGGTTTCTGTAACACGATACAAAAAAAAAAAAACCTAAGTGACATACATTAAAATAGCTTCAAAGTTTTGGAAACAAAAGTTACCTTTTAAGTACTTCTTTTAGCTACATTCTGTAAGATGTGAATAAAGGAACTTTTCCACAAAATATATTCTGGATCATTATATAATGGGAAAATCATTGATTTGATAGTTTAACAAGCAATGTATAATAATTTGCCTATGTTTTCTAACAGGGAGAGGATAACAATATTTTCCTACCATACGCTATGCACTTTGCTATTCTTTTTTTTTTTTAATTTATTTATTTATCTTTTGGGGGGTGGGGAGGGAGGGGGATGGGCGGGCCACTTCTATTGGTCTTTCGTTTTTCTATTTTCATCCGTCTTTGTTCTTTGGCTCCTGTGGGCCTCCCATTGTGGTGGCCTCTGTCGTCTCAGAGCACCGGCTCTGGGTGCATGCGTGCCAGAGCTCCGGCTTGGTAATTGGACACATCAGTCCAGCTGCTCCGCGGCACGTGGGATCTTCCCAGGCCAGGGATCGAACCGGTGCCCCTTGCACTGCAAGGCGGTGTCCTTACCCACTGGACCACCAGGGGAAGCTCCTTTGCTATTCTTTATTTTATATTCTTTATCTTATACAAACCTTACAACACCCCTATGAGGCAGATACAATTGTTCTCTTGCAGCTGAAGAGGGTGAGGCTACATTAGAGAAATCAACTTGCCAGAGATAACAGAGGTAGGAACTTGCCCATTAGAAGTTTGAGTCCAGTGCTAACTCCAAAGAATTGTGAATTTAATCGTTCTCCACAGTGTATCCAGAGCATGCTTGTCAGGTCAACGAGAACAATCAAGTCTATGCAGCAATTATAAATGATCACCAATGTATTGCTTTTCTGATTTAAATACTGATAATCTGAGTATATAGCAATTTGTAGATACTATCAAAGCAATATTATACACCTATTAGTCTAAAAATAAAAACATAAACATCATCCAAGTAATTTTCATTTTATAAATCCCCTGTATCTACTATCAAGTTACTTATTCCTAGGGACATCTCAATTATCCCCACAACTTTCTTCAGTAATATAAGTGAAAAATGGGGACTATCTTTACTGAAATAACCACCTTTTCAAATGCAAAGCAAACAGCCAAGAGCAACGGGTCATTTCATTCTGACTCTAGGCAAGGTTTCTCTCCAGAGGGACATTCACAGGCACCACAGTATGAACAATAGATTGTGTAGTATCTGCCCGAGCCAAGAAATTGAACAGGTCTAGAAAGCAAGGATTTCTTCTATATATCACCCTAGCAGTAGCAGAAAAGCAAATCAACACAGATACCTTGAAATTCCAAATTAACATACAGAAAGTGTTGGCTGACAAATGTTTAACGAAGAACAGAAATAAATTAATTTATGTATTTTTTCCTTCAGATTCAAGTCAAACAGGAATTTATTTTTTTACCTGTTAGGTTGTCTTGGTTTCTCAAAGAAATGTAGTTTTCTTCTAAAATTCTACTTGTTTCTCCTAGCCAAAAAAAAAAAAAAAAAAGTGATTAACCTCAAAAGAATACTAATAAACAGAAATAATTTTAAAGTCTTATTAAGTTCATTTAATTATATTTAGCAGTCTGATTTTGTCATGCTTTGGTAACCAGTACATTGTAAGTAATTTTGATGAACTCCATTTCAGTTCAGCAAATCATTTTTGCATAGTAAAGCCAAAATTGAGTTGTCTTGATAATTATAAAAATCATTAGTCTGTTTGGTATTTGTGATAAATTGGTTAATTAGCTTTTTTTATGTTGCATTCTAAGTTTCAGGCTCTAAAACAAAAGTAATTAATTTTTCTGTATAAATTAATATATGCATGTTTTTAACTTTGAGTGTTTACAACAAATCTCAAATAATCTTTCCATACAACAAAATGGCTATATGTGCTTAATAATAGCTTAAGACATTTGTCTTACAATTTGAGTATTATTGAGATGAGCATAATCATAAGCTTCTCTCAAATGAAAGATTATTATTCCAAAGAGTTAGCCTTTAATTTAAAATCCTGCTCATCCTAGTATGGTATCAAACTCTGTGGGTCAAAAATCACATCATGAAAGTCAGGAAATGGCTATTTATGCAACATGCATAATTCTGAAATTATTGATATAAGATGAACCTAAGGTGTCCAGCACACCTGCTGGAGCTAGTGTTAATGTATAGGTGTGTGATAAACAGGGCGCTGGGGCTCGTCTACATATGCTGTGTAGATGATTCTTCTTCTTCTAAAGCTGTTGTTCTGAAACTCCATTTTTTTTCCTTATGGAATCGTTTATGAATCTAAGAGTTATGGACGTTTTCCACAGGGGGAAAATATGCAAATATACAGAATTTTTAATAACATTATAAGAAGTTCATGGCCTTCCCAGCTGGCCCAGTGGTATGAAGGCCTGTACTATCATAAGTGAAGAAAATAGCTATCGTCATTGCTCTGTGAGAAAAGGGGATCCTTCAGGGGTGCTGTGTGATGGTTGGGAGGGGTGGGAAGGGGGAGATATACATATGACTAATCTGGGAACATGCATATCTATAAACAACAAAACTCTGTAAAAGTTAAAAGCAAAATAAAGGTTTAAAAAAAAAAAAAAAAAAGAATCTGCCTGCCAATGGAGGAGTCACAAGAGATAGTTTCCAACCCTGGGTCAGGAAGATCTCCTGGAGGAGGAAATGACATCTCAATTCAGTATACTTGCCTGAGAAATCCCATAGACAGAGGAGTCTGGCAGGCTACAGTCCACTGGGTCCCAAACGAGGCAGACACGAATGAACAACTGAACAAGGCACTAGCCTAAAAGGAGTTCGTAGCCCTTCCAAATCCCATTTATGCACTGACCATATAGACTAAGAATTCTTACCTTAGAAACTTCCCTGGCAGTCCAGTGGTTAGGACACTGCACTTCCACTGCAGGGAACATGGGTTCAATCCCTGGTCAGGGAACTAAGATCCCCTACATGGCAAGGACAAAAAAAAATAAAAAAGTTTTACTGTAAAGCTCTTTTCTTCAGAGAGCTTCTTCAAAAAAAGGAGACTTGGTCTTATTTGAAATAATAATATTTAAAAATAAGTAGAGCCTTCGCCTGTTCATCTCATTAAGATATTTTTACTTTATTATTATCATTATTATTTCTGAAGGACATAGCCATCATGACATACAGTTAAAACTGTATGTTATGTAAGCCTAAGTAACTAGTTCTAGGATAATTCCTAAGTCCTTTCCTTGTCTCTAATATTGATTCCTCTCATTTTACTTGTGAGTATATTGTAATCTCCTAATCTCAGTTTGTTATACATAAAAAAGAAAGTATTATAGCTTCAAAAATATTTTGCAATCAACATTTCCTTTAATCTAAAAAATAAATTTTACTATCTATTAGATTTAAATATGGACAAATTAGTCTGGAAAATTAGAAAAAATACAAAATATTTAAAAAATAATAAAGTTTAATATAATGTGAATAATATGTTCTATGATCTATGAACTGTCCACCTCATGAGCTCTGAAAGTGAGCTCTTGCTAAGAGTCAAGAGCTAAAAGATTCACATAATAGCATAGAAACATTTGTAGAGAGCTTAGTAGCCTTATGTGAGATGAAAGATGCTCAGAGCTGCTATATTTTGCTCAAAAACATAAGCCTGTCCATGAAATAACACTGTAGTGGAACCCCAGGTAGATGCAGCCTACCTAGGGGTTAAAGATCAAAAGCTCAGAAGACCAACTTTCCACTAAAAGTGTCTTAGATTGTTGGAGACATTCAGAATCTTGGTGAGGGAGTGGTGCAAGTTTCCTCCATGTTCCCATTTGGATATATGGAGTCAGAAAGAAAGAATAAAGGTGAAGAATATGATTTTGAACAAAATTCAGTCTTAAGATGCTCATTTCAGCATTATGATTCAGACTAATTTGAGCAAGTTATTTTCCCAAACGTTCTAGACAGGAATAAAACCCCACAGTCTGCAGATATGTTTTGTTTAGCTTGTGCAATATGTTCTGATGAACTTGAATGCCCCTAAATGTGCATTCACTCTCCAATTTATCACAGGCCCCACCCTATCTTATCACTTTATTCTCTCTCCTTCACTCCTTATGGTTAACTGCTTAGGCCTTGAAGGCATTTGAGTTTGAGACATTACAACTTGAGAGAAATTATTATTATTAATACTTTCAGGATATAATAATTCTTATTCATATAAGGATTCTTGTTTACTTTGTAGTTAAAATAGTTTACCTAAATATGAAATTATGAATTAGAGCTGCATGTAGGTACAGCTCAAATGATGATGAGGTAATAAGACAGACAACAAATATTTGTTTAGTGACTACTATTTGGTAAGGCGACCCCAGGCATGGGAATAACATGCATTAAAGAGATATCTATGATTCCTGTCCTTGTGGAGGTTCCAGTGTGGTAGTGAAGCTTATGGAATAGAATCATTGAAATGCTTAGGGAAAGCCTTAACAAAAAATGCGAAGGATCTTTGTGAGAAAAAATGCAAAATTTTACTGAAAGAAAGAATAGAAGCTTCTCTGAGAGAAACATTGTGCACTGATTCAAGAGGAAGGAATATTGCAAAATCAATTTCTTCTCAAATTAATTGTAGTTATAACACAATCACTGTCAAAATTTAAATGAGATTTTTATGTATTTTGACAAAATGACTCTAAAATCCATATAGTAGAGTGAACAGATAATATAAAATAAAATTAAAAACAAAGTGGCAGCACTACCAAAACATATTATAAAGCTACAGTGAAGCAGAGCAATAAAAGCTCTTTTTATAAGATTCAATTCTTGACAAATGAGGCATCACAAATTTTCGGGTAAAGAAAGAATCATTTCAGAATGGTACTGTGATGATTGGGTAACTGTAAAGACAAATGATGCTACATTTTCATCTTATATCATATATTACAATAAAAATCCAGATGGTCTAAATAGTTAAGTGTAAATCATCTAACTGTAATTGGAAAACATAAAATGTACAGAAAAACAAGCCATAGAAGAAAACATGAACATTAATTCACCTTATGAATAGGAAGAGCTTTCTCTTTCTAAGATTAAAATCAAGGTAAGAAAGGAAGAGTAAATAGATTAGACTTTACAGAAATTAAAATTTCTGATTCTTAGGGAAGGTAAAGTTAAAATATCAAGATGAAGAAAACTATGTTATAATAAAACAACAAATGAAAATCTTTAATATCTAAATAGTTTTTATACATATATATATATATATTCATGTATATGTACAGGCACTGAAATCCTCAATAGACAAATGAGTAAGAGCATAAATTGCTAGAATGTAAAATAAATTTGTGTAAAGAAGGTAAGAATACACTTTGAACCTTATTACCAAAGAATTAACAATTGCATATATTTGTTTATTAATTTAACAATCTTTTTCTAATGAAACTATTCAAGTCCAGTATGGATTCAATAAAAGCAGATACACACTTATGGTATATTCATTAAAAAGACTGATGCTCAAGCTGAAATTCCAATTTGGCTACCTAACACGAAGAGTCAAATCATTGGAAAAGACCCTAATGCTGGGAAAGACTGAGGGCAGGAGGAGAGGAGGTGACAGAAGATAAGATGGTTGGATGGCATCATGAACTCAATGGACATGAGTTTGAGCAAACTCTGAGAGACAGTGAAGAATAGGGAAGGCTGTCATGCTGCAGTCCATGGGGTCACAAAGCATTGGACATGACTGAGCAAATGAACAGCAAATAAACTGGAACAATCTTTCTATAAGGCAGTTTGTCAATACACATTAAGAAGCATAAAAATTTCATATGTTTGGTAGTTTGCATACTGTTATAGAAGCTTATATTGGGGCCTCCCTGGTGGTCCAGTGGGTAAGGACACCACCTTGCAGTGCAAGGGGCACCGGTTCGATCCCTGGCCTGGGAAGATCCCACGTGCCGCGGAGCGGCTGGGCCGATGTGTCCAATTACCGAGCCGGAGCTCTGGAGTGCACGCGCCCAGAGCCGGTGCTCTGCAACAACAGAGGCCACCACAATGGGAGGCCCACAGGAGCCAAAGAACAAAGATGGATGAAAATGGACAAACGAAAGACCAATAGAAGTGACCTGCCTGCTCCCCTCTCTCCCCGCCCCACCCCCACCAAAATAAATAAATAAATAAATAAAAAAGAAGCTTATATTAAGGAAAGATATACACTTGATCTTAGCCAAAGTAATAATTAACAAACCTAAGGAAATCATCAGGCTTCCCAGGTGGCTCAGTGGTAAAGAATTCATCTGCCAATACAGGAGCAGAATCCACCTGCTAATGAAGAAGACATGTGCTTAATACCTGGGTTAGAAAGATCCCCTGGAGAAGGACATAGCAACTCACTCCAGTATTCTTGCCTGGGGAATCCCATGGAAAGAGGAGCCTGGTAGGCTACAGTCCATAGGGTCAAAAAAGAGTCAGACATGGCTTAGTGACTAAACAACAAAGGAAATTGTCAGAGATGCTAACACTAATTTGTCAAAGATGTTCTTTGAACCACTGTATATCATAGGAACACTATGATATACTGTATATCATAGGAAAGAGCAAAAACATTCAATGAAAAGAGAATGTTCAGGTAAGTACAAAAAAAAGCGATTGCTGAAATTCCAATTTGGCTACCTAACACGAAGAGTCAAATCATTGGAAAAGACCCTAATGCTGGGAAAGACTGAGGGCAGGAGGAGAGGAGGTGACAGAAGATAAGATGGTTGGATGGCATCATGAACTCAATGGACATGAGTTTGAGCAAACTCTGAGAGACAGTGAAGAATAGGGAAGGCTGTCATGCTGCAGTCCATGGGGTCACAAAGCATTGGACATGACTGAGCAAATGAACAGCAAATAAACTGGAACAATCTTTCTATAAGGCAGTTTGTCAATACACATTAAGAAGCATAAAAATTTCATATGTTTGGTAGTTTGCATACTGTTATAGAAGCTTATATTGGGGCCTCCCTGGTGGTCCAGTGGGTAAGGACACCACCTTGCAGTGCAAGGGGCACCGGTTCGATCCCTGGCCTGGGAAGATCCCACGTGCCGCGGAGCGGCTGGGCCGATGTGTCCAATTACCGAGCCGGAGCTCTGGAGTGCACGCGCCCAGAGCCGGTGCTCTGCAACAACAGAGGCCACCACAATGGGAGGCCCACAGGAGCCAAAGAACAAAGATGGATGAAAATGGACAAACGAAAGACCAATAGAAGTGACCTGCCTGCTCCCCTCTCTCCCCGCCCCACCCCCACCAAAATAAATAAATAAATAAATAAAAAAGAAGCTTATATTAAGGAAAGATATACACTTGATCTTAGCCAAAGTAATAATTAACAAACCTAAGGAAATCATCAGGCTTCCCAGGTGGCTCAGTGGTAAAGAATTCATCTGCCAATACAGGAGCAGAATCCACCTGCTAATGAAGAAGACATGTGCTTAATACCTGGGTTAGAAAGATCCCCTGGAGAAGGACATAGCAACTCACTCCAGTATTCTTGCCTGGGGAATCCCATGGAAAGAGGAGCCTGGTAGGCTACAGTCCATAGGGTCAAAAAAGAGTCAGACATGGCTTAGTGACTAAACAACAAAGGAAATTGTCAGAGATGCTAACACTAATTTGTCAAAGATGTTCTTTGAACCACTGTATATCATAGGAACACTATGATATACTGTATATCATAGGAAAGAGCAAAAACATTCAATGAAAAGAGAATGTTCAGGTAAGTTGTAGAACATTATATAATTATTAATTTATTTTACAAAGAATTTACAGTGACTTGGATAAAAGAGTTAAAGTAATATCTAATAGTATGTATTGCATGTTGATGATGTGCAAGGCATTTTACTATGAGCTTGAAACACATTATTTTATCAAAGGAAAAAATATTTAATGGAGTCAGGGGAGTTGAAGAGGGGAACTGAATACAAAGTCAATATAACTTCAACAGTATTAAACATGTATAGAAAAAAGACTAAAAGAATATATGTGCAAATATATTTCTAACTTCTCTGACTCATCTTTCTTTCTATTATGTTTTGTACTTCACTACAGTTAGAAATGTTTTAAAGAAATAGGTATATATTAACTTAGAAACAATACATAGGAATAATTACCATATAAATGTGATAACTCATTAGAGTCCCGCTTGACTATTTATGACCCTCTTTTATGCTCTGATACTTTCATCCTTAATTCATGCCCAACTATACCTACACAGCAGAACTAAGGAAGTCAACTGACATGCTTGCCTTCATACAATGTAGAGATTCACATTATATAAATTATTTTTAATGCAATATACAATGAGTTAGTTAACAGCTTATGTGCGCCACGCTGTGCTTAGTCGCTTCAATCGTGTTTGACTCTTCGAAACCCTATGGACAATAGCCCACCAGGCACCTTTGTCCCTGGGATTCTCCAGGCAAGAATACTAGAGTGGGTTGCCATTCCTTTCTCCAGGAGATCTTCCCAACCCAGGGATCAAGCCTGCATCCTTAGGCCTCCTGCACTGGCAGACGTGTTCTTTACCACCAATGCCTCCTTGGAAGCCCCAGATAACAGCATATACATGTTAGTGATTTTAAAAGTCAAATAAATGAATGAATTCCATTCTAGATATTCTATCTATATATCAATAAATTAAAATTAGAAATATGTAATTCACTTATATTCATATTAGGAATATGCATATATATATATATATATATCTCATACATATTCAATAGTAATAAGATATAATTCAGTTATATTCATGAGAAGCAAGTTCCCAACTAACTTCTGACAGTTAATCTACATGAAACAGCTTCTCAGCTGCTCACTTATTTTATTAAATCTAAACTGTAATGAAATTTCCTTAAGGATAGCATATTACATCTGCTTTTTGATGTTTTCTCTGTGGTCTGAGCTAAATATGTATGTCCTTACTGTATATCTTATTGTTGAATCCATTTATAAACTGTCATGAGTATCTATCAAGATTAAAATCTGTGTTTTCCACAATGTCATCTAAAATGCCTCTTACAATGCAATTAAAAAAACTAGACACAAAATGCTGTTTTCCAAAATTCTTATATTCAAGATTTTTCATTGAACTTTATTACATAATAGATGTAGTGATTTTCCTATTTTGTTTCTGAAGTTTAACAGGTGGTGGTTGTTTACTTGCTAAAAGTATGTGCAACTCAATTCTATATCTATGTATATAATACTTAAAAAGAGAAATCTTGGTACACCCAAAGCAGATAACCCAACTTTACATCATAAAAGAGATATCCAGCTTTCTCAACTTTATTCCCAGTATTCTAGAACCTCTGTTTGACTATCTTCTTGATGGGAATATGTACAACCTGTGTGCTTGCATCCTTCCAATCACTGGAGAAGTGTAACTTCTATACATTGAGTTTTAACACGTCAGTATACATGACCAACATACTGACTCATCCTGATATATAGTCATTAGTAACTTCTTTTTCAAGGATATTTTGCCCTCTGATATGATCTGGAGAACAAAATATACTACTATTAAATTTATATTTTTTTAATTTAAAATCATTTCTTTCCTGAAACATTGCACAAAAATTAAGAAATACATCTTCACATCCATTAAGCCATTTTTCCTAGATCTTCTTAACTCATTTTTCCTCCTGTCTTAGTTCATTTTGAAATAAAACAGCAACAAGTACATAATGACATGGCAGCAGTGTTATCCAGGGGAAATCTGGCTAGAACTGGGCACGAAGTGGCATTGTAGTGCCATATTCTAGAATCTGGAACACTCTATAAGATATAATTCAGTTATATTCATGAGAAGCAAGTTCTCAACTAACTTCTGACAGTTAATCTACATGAAACAGCTTCTCAGCTGCTCACTTATTTTATTAAATCTAAACTGTAATGAAATTTCCGTAAGGATAGCATATTACATCTGCTTTTGATGTTTTCTCTGTGGTCTGAGCTAAATATGTATGTCCTTACTGTATATCTTATTGTTGAATCCATTTATAAACTGTCATGAGTATCTATCAAGATTAAAATCTGTGTTTTCCACAATGTCATCTAAAATGCCTCTTACAATGCAATTAAAAAAACTAGACACAAAATGCTGTTTTCCAAAATTCTTATATTCAAGATTTTTCATTGAACTTTATTACATAATAGATGTAGTGATTTTCCTATTTTGTTTCTGAAGTTTAACAGGTGGTGGTTGTTTACTTGCTAAAAGTATGTGCAACTCAATTCTATATCTATGTATATAATACTTAAAAAGAGAAATCTTGGTACACCCAAAGCAGATAACCCAACTTTACATCATAAAAGAGATATCCAGCTTTCTCAACTTTATTCCCAGTATTCTAGAACCTCTGTTTGACTATCTTCTTGATGGGAATATGTACAACCTGTGTGCTTGCATCCTTCCAATCACTGGAGAAGTGTAACTTCTATACATTGAGTTTTAACACGTCAGTATACATGACCAACATACTGACTCATCCTGATATATAGTCATTAGTAACTTCTTTTTCAAGGATATTTTGCCCTCTGATATGATCTGGAGAACAAAATATACTACTATTAAATTTATATTTTTTTAATTTAAAATCATTTCTTTCCTGAAACATTGCACAAAAATTAAGAAATACATCTTCACATCCATTAAGCCATTTTTCCTAGATCTTCTTAACTCATTTTTCCTCCTGTCTTAGTTCATTTTGAAATAAAACAGCAACAAGTACATAATGACATGGCAGCAGTGTTATCCAGGGGAAATCTGGCTAGAACTGGGCAAGAAGTGGCATTGTAGTGCCATATTCTAGAATCTGGAACACTCTATAAAATCCAAATACTCATTCTTATCAGTGCTCAGATATATTTAGGACCTGAAAGCTTAATACAAATTAATCATATATACACAAAACCTGATAAACAACAAAATTCCAGATTATTAACTAGCAATGATAAATGTAACTGTCATATAGATTATTTCTATTAATCTGATTAATGGATTCTCTCCTTGTAACTAAGTGACACAGAAAACAAATGTAAATCATAAAATACTATATTAATTAACCACACCCGCTAAAGTGGCCCTGTATTCTTCACATTCTTTTTTCAATAATTTGCCAAACACTGGAAGTTAAATCATATTCGGTTGTTTTCAGAGCTTTGAATCAAACAAAATGAGTTAGATGAACCAAATATTAAGTGATAAAAGTTCAATGTAATTTAATACATCCTTGCCAAAAAAAATCAGAAATTCTCAAAGTCTAATGGCTAGATTTCTCTATTTCTCTGTTGTTCATTCATTCAATCATGTCCAACTCTTTGTGACCCCATGGACTGCAGCATGCCAGGCTTCCCTGTACTTCACTATCTCTTGGAGTTTGCTCAAACTTGTGTCTATTGAGTTGGTGATTCCATCCACCCATCTCATCCAGGTTGGACTACTGTTGGCCCCTGTGGCCGACCATTTTATACAGTTATAATTTTCATATGTCTGCTCATATCCATAAGAGTTGATCTTAGGTTTGAAGATCAGTAGTTAAATAGAGTGGGAAGCATCTCACTATAACATATAGTTCTTTGCTACTATACATATTGACTGTTGCCATTAGCAATATGAATCAGGGTTTGGTCAGGGAAATATAAATCACCATAGTGTCAATGAGAATTTTATCATTGATCTAAGAAAGAATTGGAAAATTTTATTCAAGTTAAATTTGAGGATTATAATCTGGGAGAAGCATCTCAGAAAGCTCTGATCTCTGTTCCACCCATTAAAATAACCGTTACAAGGTTTTTGAGACAGAGGGCTGTACATTAAATGAGACATTATTGACAGTTTACACAACCCAGATCTAAGTGTCATTATGGTGGATCTTTTAGGAAATAAAACAGCAACAAGTACATAATGACATGGCAGCAGTGTTATCCAGAACTCCTGGAACACTCTATAAAATCCAAATACTCATTCTTATCAGTGCTCAGATATATTTAGGACCTGAAAGCTTAATACAAATTAATCATATATACACAAAACCTGATAAACAACAAAATTCCAGATTATTAACTAGCAATGATAAATGTAACTGTCATATAGATTATTTCTATTAATCTGATTAATGGATTCTCTCCTTGTAACTAAGTGACACAGAAAACAAATGTAAATCATAAAATACTATATTAATTAACCACACCCGCTAAAGTGGCCCTGTATTCTTCACATTCTTTTTTCAATAATTTGCCAAACACTGGAAGTTAAATCATATTCGGTTGTTTTCAGAGCTTTGAATCAAACAAAATGAGTTAGATGAACCAAATATTAAGTGATAAAAGTTCAATGTAATTTAATACATCCTTGCCAAAAAAAATCAGAAATTCTCAAAGTCTAATGGCTAGATTTCTATTTCTCTGTTGTTCATTCATTCAATCATGTCCAACTCTTTGTGACCCCATCAACTGCAGCACGCCAGGCTTCCCTGTACTTCACTATCTTTTGGGAGTTTGCTCAAACTTGTGTCTATTGAGTTGGTGATTCCATCCACCCATCTCATCCAGGTTGGACTACTGTTGGCCCCTGTGGCCGACCATTTTATACAGTTATAATTTTCATATGTCTGCTCATATCCATAAGAGTTGATCTTAGGTTTGAAGATCAGTAGTTAAATAGAGTGGGAAGCATCTCACTATAACATATAGTTCTTTGCTACTATACATATTGACTGTTGCCATTAGCAATATGAATCAGGGTTTGGTCAGGGAAATATAAATCACCATAGTGTCAATGAGAATTTTATCATTGATCTAAGAAAGAATTGGAAAATTTTATTCAAGTTAAATTTGAGGATTAT
This sequence comes from Tragulus kanchil, assembly GCA_022376925.1. Lineage (NCBI taxonomy): Eukaryota > Metazoa > Chordata > Mammalia > Artiodactyla > Tragulidae > Tragulus > Tragulus kanchil. The sequence continues at coordinate 26,117,879 of JAIOJX010000001.1, forward strand.
AATCTGGGAGAAGCATCTCAGAAAGCTCTGATCTCTGTTCCACCCATTAAAAATAACCGTTACAAGGTTTTTGAGACAGAGGGCTGTACATTAAATGAGACATTATTGACAGTTTACACAACCCAGATCTAAGTGTCATTATGGTGGATCATGTGACTCCTTATAAGATCCAGAAGAAATGTCGTCCTTTAAGGAGTCGTCTTGTTGATGCCGGGAAAAATGTTGCTCTTTATGGTTGAGCAGGCATTTCTGCCTATGGGCGAGATCTGGCTGATGCATACTGCAACTATACAAAGTACAGTGAGGGGAGAGAGGAGGCCAAAGGCAGAGGAAAAATTTTTGTGTTTAAATCTTTCTTGTCCTGCCATAAAATATGAATTTTATTTCACAATATCTTTTTCAAACAATGGAAATTCAACTCAGAGACTGGATATCAAGTGTTGGAAGAACTGAAAACCACAAAGGGCTCTAGGTGACACCATTTTTTCTTCTGCTTCATTACCCTAGGGATAAATTAGTTCCTCTAACCTAGGATTATTAGTGTGGGATGGAAGAATGTGTTTTATAGTTGAAATACCTCTGCTGAGTTTTCTTTTGGCATATATATTCAGCTATTACAATGTATTTTGCAATATGCCAGCCACCTATTATCAAGGGAAGAACTGAAATACTTTCCAATTAAAATCAATTTGAAAAAAAAGAGATTATCAATTCCCAAGGATCATTGTCTAGCTTCTAAGTTGGTAGATAAAGTTTTGGGGATATAATATTAACTATATAAAAGATCCTTTATCAAATAAAGGAGAAACTCACATAACCTTTGGTCTCTGTGCCCTCATTGAAAGATGGATATTTTATAATGGATAGTAAGGTTCAGTAGCTGAGCAATAGGCTTGAAAATTCTGATACTTTAGCTTTGAGCTTTTATTTTGGTTAAATACTGTCAATCCATTCCAATATTCTTGCCTGGAAAATCCAGTGGACAGAGGACACTGGTGGACTACAGTTCATGGCGTCGCAGAGAGTCAGACACAACTGAGCACACAAATACTTTACTACAAGTGACTCTATAAGTTATTTTTAAGGTACATGAAGCTAGATATGAAGCTAGATGAGGATGCTGAATTTTTTTTTAATCTCAAGTCTGTAGTTATTTCTGTCTTTTTAATTCTTCTACTCACAAATGCTCTAGACAAAATTAGAAAGTCTCTGAGGAGACAATTTGGTTTCTGAGATAATTTTTACATTTATAAATGGTTATGCAAAAGACCAAAATAAAATCTAAACGATTTGGAGTTTTGTCTTCAATTGTTTTGCAAGTAAGCTGAATGAATGTTGCAAGGCATGAATTTGATCCCTTACAGTTTTGCAATCTCAAGGTTTAAGGATGCCTTATGGCAGGGATTGGCAACTCAAGTACCAGAAGAAATGATACAAGTATACTGAGTTAATAAAGCTATTAAGCACAGCTTTGTGTTTTCATCCATATGTGCAGATTTGCCAATTGTCCATGAAAAATCAAAAATCCAAATGTATATGTAAAATCTCATGACTTTTAAATGCTAAAATGATCTGAATTATTTTTAATAGTATAATAAATAAAATATAGTTGGTGGTTTGTATTTGACCCACAGGTCACCAGGTCACAAACTGTTGATAATGTAGAGGATTAGGGATGCAGTGAGCAAACCAATGGCTCATGTTCCAGGTGACTTCCCTCAGGGACCATTATTTTGAGCTGACAATAAATCTCTCTTCTTGCATGAAACCAACACTCACTATATAGCAGATATTATGCTAGGTGTTTCATATGCATTACCTTATTTAATACATGATTCTTATTCATTAGAAATTATTGTCTCTATTATACAAAGAATATACAATTTGTCTTATTCTTATGCAAGTAATAAAGTAGCAGTAGTAAAGTAGCAGCAGAAAAGGGACTCAAACTGGATCTGACTGATTCCAAAGTTTAACTCTTAATGACTCTACCATAATAGTTTTTAAGAACTCCACAGTTATGATAAACAAAAGCTATACAGATCAGCATAAAGATATTCTGAGCTGGTTGGGGGGCTTCCCTGGTGGTCCAGTGGGTAAGGAGTCCACTTCGCAGTGCAAGGGGCACTGGTTTGATCCCTGGCCCGGGAAGATCCCACATGCTGCGAAGCAGCTGGACCAGTGTGTCCAATTATGAGATAGCACTCTGGAGCACATGCGCCCAGAGCAGGTGCTCTGCAATGAGAGAAGCCACCGCAATGGGAGGCCCACACAGGCCAAAGAATTAAGATAGATGAAAATAAATAAATGAAGGACCAATAAAAGAGGCCAAAATTAAAAAAAAAAAAAAGATATTCTGAGCTGGTTGGAAGGGGAGTGATGAGAAAAGGTTGTAAGGATCAAGGAGGGAAAGTAAACAGAAGCATAATTTCAACATCATCACCTATGATCTTCATTCCCCATTCACCTAAGTTTAACAGAGACTTTATCAGTTATGATTCTCCTCCTTGTATCTTTGTCTTCTTTCACTCTAATCCCGATCAACGTTCAATGCCTACTCTCTCTTATTAAATGAAGGATGACAATAGCAAAAACACCTTTGCTCTCCTCCTCCAACTACAGCTCTATCTCCTGTCCTTTGCATTCAAACTTGTAGAATTATTTGTCTGTGTTCTTTGCCTCTATTTTCTCACCTCTTGAATGCATGCATACATGCTCAGTCGTTTCAGTTGTGTCCTACTCTTTGTGAACCTGTGAACTATAGACTTCCAGGCTCCCCTTTCCATGAGAGTCTCTGGGTAAGAATACTGGAGTGGCTTGCCACGCCCTCCTTCAGGGAATCTTCCCAATCCAGGGATCAAACCTGTGTCTTCTGCATCACAGACAGAGAGTCCTTACTGCCAAACCACCTGGGAAGCCCTTCCTCACGTCTTATACATGATTTAATGCATTTACTTGGTTTTTATCCCCATTTTCCATCAAAATGTCTCATACTAAATTTACCAGTGACATTCATATCACTATATTCAAGTCAGTTGTTCTAGAGTTCACCTCTAAGCATTGACAGCCTTAATAACACTGTCTTCTCAAGACATTCTCTTCCTTTGATTTCTATTTCCTGAATTTCCTTTGTCTCTCCTTCCCAATATCCTTTGCCAGTTCATCTTCTTCTTTTAGACATGACCCTTAATTGGTAAAGTTCCTCAAGACTATGTTAGACTCTGTTTTGTTCTTATGCTCACCATTATTCCTTGGCCGTTACTTCTGGACCAGTGTGTCCAATTATGAGATAGCACTCTGGAGCACATGCGCCCAGAGCAGGTGCTCTGCAATGAGAGAAGCCACCGCAATGGGAGGCCCACACAGGCCAAAGAATTAAGATAGATGAAAATAAATAAATGAAGGACCAATAAAAGAGGCCAAAATTTAAAAAAAAAAAAGATATTCTGAGCTGGTTGGAAGGGGAGTGATGAGAAAAGGTTGTAAGGATCAAGGAGGGAAAGTAAACAGAAGCATAATTTCAACATCATCACCTATGATCTTCATTCCCCATTCACCTAAGTTTAACAGAGACTTTATCAGTTATGATTCTCCTCCTTGTATCTTTGTCTTCTTTCACTCTAATCCCGATCAACGTTCAATGCCTACTCTCTCTTATTAAATGAAGGATGACAATAGCAAAAACACCTTTGCTCTCCTCCTCCAACTACAGCTCTATCTCCTGTCCTTTGCATTCAAACTTGTAGAATTATTTGTCTGTGTTCTTTGCCTCTATTTTCTCACCTCTTGAATGCATGCATACATGCTCAGTCGTTTCAGTTGTGTCCTACTCTTTGTGAACCTGTGAACTATAGACTTCAGGCTCCCCTTTCCATGAGAGTCTCTGGGTAAGAATACTGGAGTGGCTTGCCACGCCCTCCTTCAGGGAATCTTCCCAATCCAGGGATCAAACCTGTGTCTTCTGCATCACAGACAGAGAGTCCTTACTGCCAAACCACCTGGGAAGCCCTTCCTCACGTCTTATACATGATTTAATGCATTTACTTGGTTTTTATCCCCATTTTCCATCAAAATGTCTCATACTAAATTTACCAGTGACATTCATATCACTATATTCAAGTCAGTTGTTCTAGAGTTCACCTCTAAGCATTGACAGCCTTAATAACACTGTCTTCTCAAGACATTCTCTTCCTTTGATTTCTATTTCCTGAATTTCCTTTGTCTCTCCTTCCCAATATCCTTTGCCAGTTCATCTTCTTCTTTTAGACATGACCCTTAATTGGTAAAGTTCCTCAAGACTATGTTAGACTCTGTTTTGTTCTTATGCTCACCATTATTCCTTGGCCGTCTCATATACTGTCATGGCTTTATACACCATTTATATGCTGATATATCTCAATGTCATACCCCATGCTCACAAACCTTCCTTGATTAGTATACATAACTGTCTACCTAACATTTCTACTTGAATAATTCATATGGATCTCAAATAGACAAAACTAAAATTTAACAGTTCATCTCCTTCATGTTATTTTCCTCCTAAATCATTCCCAACTGTGGAAATACATCATTATTCATCTAGTTAGCTTGAACCAGATAGCTAAAACTCACCCCTAATATTGCCTCCCATTGCCATATTCCTTATAACAAATTACCCAAGCAAGTACTCTTGATTCTATTTCAGAATTATTTCTTAACGTTGTCCATTTATCCTAGTCCACACTGACAACAGTCTAGTCTAAGCCACTCATCCCTCATCAACTTCAATAGGCCTCAATTTGTGTCCATATTCTTTTTATTTCTATTTTACATATGTTTTCAAGATTGATAATATCAACCTCATAAAATTATAGATACCCGCATGTCTTCTATACAAAGATGAGTAACATAGGTAGCATAAAACTAGTCAGTTCCAATTAGACTCCTTGCCTAATTAGTCTCCTACTTTAAAAAGAAGACACAAAGAACTAATACACAGAGGACTGAGTTACCTAGTAGTAGAGGTCAGGTAGTGTATGTTTGTGGATCTCTAAAGGCAAGAGCTTTAAAGATTTATTTATTTATTTTGGAGGTGGGTGGGGTGGGGAGGGAAGAGAGCAGGCAGACCACTTCTATTGGTCTTTCATTTGTCTATTTTCATCCATCTTTGTTTTTTGGCCCGTGTGGGCTTCCCATTGTGGTGGCCTCTGTTGTCGCAGAGCGCCGGCTCTGGGCGCATGCACTCCAGAGCTCTGGCTCGGTAATTGGATACATTGGCCCAGCCGCTCTGCCGCACGTGGGATCTTCCCAGGTCAGGGATTGAACCAGCACCCCTTGCACTGCAAGGCAGTGTCCTTACCCACTGGACCACCAGGGAAGCCTGGCAAGAGCTTTAAGGTATCACTGTCAAATCTTCATTATCTTGCCCTCAGAAACCTTCGTGGGAGAAGAAAAAAAAAAAAACAAGCAATAGAACTAATGTGTTAGGCCATTGAAACTTTAGATCATAAGACTTTGGGTGCCGTGTTTCAGCAATTAAGGGAATATGTAACTGAGAATGATAAGAAAGTGTGCCACAGCCCACGGGAATATGGGAGAACACAATGGCAGTGGTGAAACTGTCACACAACTCAGGACAAAATTTCCTTAGGATGATTCTTTATAATCGGAATTTATGGGCCAAGTGGCTGTGCATTTGTAAGACTTTTGTTAATATTACTAAACTTCCATCAAAAAAGTTTTAGTAATTTACAATCTCACCAGTAGTATATAAAATATCTAGTTCACAGATGACATTTGAAATTAAACAACAGAATAAAACTAAATTCTTACCTTTTGCAAGAATTTAAATTCATGGCTGCACTGACTATATTATCATCTGATATTCTAAAAGATGTTCTTATTTTTTGTTTAGCTCTAGTCTTAAAATCATTTCCATATAAAGTAATGGAGAAATAAAAGCTATCATTTTTCAATGATCACAATATTCTGTATACTATTGTGAAGTATTTTATTAACTTAAAAATATTCTCAAAATAGCCTGAGAAGCAGAGATAAAAGTATTTTCCCACCATCTGTGATGGTAACTGGCAGAGCAAGAACATCAACTTGGACAGTCAGGCTCAAAATCCTGTGCTGTGAAGCCCTATGATATACTACTACCAGTTTATCTCTTTCATTATGAAAAGTATGATAATTGGATCAATTGGGAAGTCAATCTATATTCAAATATTTATTATTAAATTAGTTCAAGACCTTGGGCCTATTATACAAATTAAATTTGCTTTATATTAGCTGCTCACAGTAACTAATACAAATCAAATAAAGAAATGCTAAATAGTCACACCCATTTCTCAACAAATAAATTAATCTTCAGTTCTACATATAATTTCCATATGGCTCCTATTTAGAGACATTATTTATTGCATATGGCAGTTATTTATGCCATTTATTAATTGCAAATTGTCCCATTTATGATAATCATATAGACAAATATTTGGACATAATTGTAATGGGAATTGAGAAAGTAGTCTCATCAATATTACCATGCACTACTAAATTTTTTTAAGACTTCATCCAGTTTCAAACATTGTTGTCCTCATATTGCTAATATATGATTGAACTTTAGGGTTTAAAACTGACAACAGTGGTAAATAGCATATCTATAATTTTTTCTCATAAACTGTTTTACTCTCAATACTAACTCCATGAGGTGTGTCTATTATTGTTATTATCCTAATCATCAAAGATAAGTGATTCCTTAGATAACTCAGCTAGTGAAATGGTAGAACCAAGATTTAAACTCAGAATTTCAAAGCCCAAGCTCTTTCTTCAACAAGTACTTCCTCAACATTTTAGAGACTAACAAGCAAAAAACAATCAAATGTGAAGCAAAAGAGCTGACTGACTGATGAATCAGTAAATCAAATCCCAAGCACTATGTAATCTTAAAATAGCCTCAGACATACTGACACAGTGGATTATGAGAGTTTTACTTGAGGATAGGCTGTGGGCCTTCCCCAGCAGGAACGCCTATCTCATTGTGTGGTTCAATTGGAAATGAAGAGAGCAGCCAATAATAATCAAGCTGCAGAGAGCATTTTTTTCAGCTAGTTTGTTTCTTCAAAGTAGAGCAATTTTCTTGGCCATTTCTTTGTTCTTTTTTCTGCCTTATATCATTACCTTTGGGGCACCACGTAGTGAAGAATTGTTATTGAACTGGGCGTAAGCACTTAGTGTGGCATTTTCAAACCAACAGACCATTAAGGATTAATAGTTGCTTCTGATTTAGTGATCAAAGAATGACACTGTACATTTAAAACATTTTCTTTGGTTGATTGTTCCTAATACCCATAGTTCCATAAGTGGCTGTCTGAAGATTGCTTAGATAAAAGGAACTTTAGAACTGGACAAGAGCTAAGGGAGCATCCATTATTTCATATTGCAATATTATACCTCATATCTAATATTGTATATGAAACTATTGTTTGATTTTGTATTTTATTTTAATTGAACTGTCATTTGAGAGAAGCTTTTGGAAATTTTCTATTCCATCAAAAATGACTGTCTGAAATATGCCTAGAACTGAAAAAACTACTTCAAGACAGTGACTGTGAAGGAATTTATTACTGTACAATATCTGAGTTTTACAAGTGTTTTTACAAGTGTTTTTTTCTAATTTGGATTTAATCAAATTTTGATAACTGATATAAAAATATATAAACCCTTTTTAATAAAGTGCATTTTGTTTTAGAATATACACACAAAATAAGGAGAGAAATGAAAAAAGACCTTGAAATCATCTAGTTCAAGAGCTCTCAAACTTTTTTCCTATCTCAATGCTTTTGACAGTGATTCTCAAAAAATACTTGTTTAGTGGTTTGATAGTCACTCAGTTGTGTCTGGCTCTTTCTGATCCCTTGGACTGTAGCCCACTAGGCTCCTCTAGCAATGTAACTCTCCAGGCAAGAATACTGGAGTGTGTTGCCATTTCCTTTTCCACGGTATCTTCTTGACCCAGTGATTGAACCTGCATCTCTTAGGTCCCCTGCATTGGTGGACAGGTTCTTTACTGCTTATAACACATGAGAAGCCCATATGACGCAGCAATTTTATTTCCAAGTACATATCCAAAGGAAATAAAATTACTACCCTGAATAAATATCTGCACCCCATGTTCATTGCAACAGTATTTACAAGAGTCAAGACATGGTACCAACTTATGTGTCCAATGATGGATGACTCTTTTTTATAAATGTGTATACAAACACACAGAGGAATACTATCTAGCTTATTAAATAAGAAAATTCTGTTATTAGCAACAATATGGAAGGACCTTGTGGGCATTATGCTAAGTAAAGTAAGTCAGACAGTAAAAGACAAATAATGTATAATATCGCTTACATGTAGAATGTAAAAAAATGAAATCATAAGAACACAGAACAGATCGGAGTTGCTGGAGGCAGGAAGTGAAGTAAGGATGAAATGAGTCAAGGTGGCTGAAATGTATAAACTTACAAGATTAATGATTCTGTGGATAAGATGTCCAGTATGATAACCGCAATTTGCAATGCTATCTTATTAAAGCTTTCATCACAAGTTAAAAAAAAAAGTGTCTAACTATGTGACAGGCTGAATGTTAACTACATTTATTGTGGTAATCTTTTCACAATACATACATATATCAAATCATTATAAAGTACACCTTAAACTAATACATTGTTATATGTTAATTACATGTCAATAAAACTGAGGAAAAGGGCAATCAAAGTAACAGATAAGGTCATAATAGACTGTCAAAAAATTAGAGACCCAAATACAACAGCCTAGTACAGATGACACTGATTTTGCCAACTAGTCTGACAATTTTGAATGATTCCTCCCTCTCTGCTTGTTCAGGTAAGTAACACTCATTAATGGCCCAAATGCTAAATCTGTATTCCTCTGTCCTCTCCCTCACATGTCATCTTTTCTCTATGATAGAAACTGCCTAAACAATTGACTTGTAAGAAGTACTTAGCCAACTTAAAATTTAATTTATATACATTAAAATAGATAAAGAACCCCGTATTTTTGGTGAGAAAGTATCAGAATCCATGACACTGAGGAGGAATGCCATTTAGATAAGTATTTTGAAAAACTTCAAGGTATTTCTGATAGATTCCCCGAGTGTTAGATGCCAGTTTCCACATAAGAATCAAAGATTTAGTTCAACTTCTTTAATTTCTTGAACACACACAATAAACTGCATTAAAAAAAAACACATAAATAAAGAAAGCATGTTTAATCTTACAGTACTGTACCTTGAAAAGTGCAGTTACAGCACAACAGCTAGTATATGGGGTTGGCATCAAGCGGACAGGCAAGAAGCATTACTTACTAGAGAAGGGAGAGGTGGTGGGAGATGTTAGTGCTAAAAGATTGTCAAAAACAAGAGATGAAGGCAAACTGCAGTTTCATTCACTCTTGATGTTAATGGAATGTGTGTTTGCATCTTTGAAAAGCTTGAAACTGGAAGGTTCACATGTAGGAGACTTACTGTAGTGCTTTGTAAATAGTTATAATTTGTGTGTGCCCATGGTAAGAGGTGAGTTCAGGGTCTTCCTACTCCACTATATTGGCCATTTCTCAGTATCTCAATAGACTAAAAAAAAAAAGGAAAGAAAGAAAACATTGACAAAATTCAACATTTATTTATTATAAAATCTCTCAAGAAGCAAAAGAAGGAAATTACCTCAATATACTAAAGGGCATATATCATATATATCAAGCTAACATCATTCTCAAAGGTCAAAATCTGAAAGCTTAGCCCTCAATATCAGGACCAAGACAAGGCTGCCCACTCTTATCACTTTCATTGAACATGTTACTAGAAGTCTTAGCCAGAGAAATTAGACATTCTAGTCAAGCAAAGAAAGGGTAAAATTACCTATTTTTAGATGACCTGATCTTTTATGTAGAAAACCCTAACAGCTCATAAATATGATAGAAATAATAAGTAAATTCAGAAATTTGGCAGGATATAAGATCAACATCTAAAGATAAGTTGTGCTGCTATACACATACAAATGACTATCTTAAAAGGAAATTAAGAAAAGAGAGTCCCATTGACAATAGCATCAAAAGGAATAAAACATTTACAGGTAAACTTAACCAGGAAGGTGAAAAAACTTGTGTAGTGAAAATTATAAAACACTTGTGAGAAAAAATCAAAAAGATAAAAAATACATAGAAATATACCTGTGTTCATAGATTGGAAGTCTTAATATTGTTAAAATGTCCATAATACATAAAACTATCTACATTTTCAATTTGTCCATCTCATAATCCCAATGGCATTTTTACACAAATAGAAAAAAGATATAATTTATATAGAAGCACAAAGGACCCTAAATAGACAAAACAATCTTGAGAAAGAAGAACAGAATTGAAGTATCTTACTTTCTGAAATAAATTAGGAAGCTACAATAATTTAAACAGTAGTCATCACTGACATGAAGACAGATATATAGACTAATGGAACAGAATAGAGACTTCAGAAATAAGCCCATGCATATTTAGTCAACTGACATTTAGCAAGACAGTCAAGAATATATAACAAAAAAGGACAGTCTCTTCAGAAAATGATGCTGGGAAAACAGGATATCCACATGCAAAATGATGGATTCAAACCTTATTTTGCAATACATAAAAATCAAATAAAAGTTAGCTAAGGACTTAACGTAAGACCTGAAGCTGTAAAGCTCTGAGAGAAAACATAGGGGAAAACTTCTTGAGGTTGGTCTCTCAATAATTTCTTGAATACAACTTCAAAAGTGTGAGAAACAAAAGCAAAAAAACCCATGAACTCCAAACTACTTCAAAGTAAAACACTTCTCTAGAGCAAAGGAAATGAACAGTTTGTAATGAGAACCTACAGAATGGCAGAAAATATTTGCAAATCATTTATCTTATAATGGGTACCAAAAAAATATAAGGAATTCATATAACTCAATAGCAACAAACAAACAAGCAAAATATAACAAGAACAACAACAAAAAAATAAAAGGCAAAGGACCAGAACAGACATTTCTGCAAAGAAGACATACAAATGACCAATATGTGCATAATAGAGTGTTCAACATCACTAATCATCAGGGAAGTGAAAGTGAAAATCACAGTTAGATAATACCTGACATTGTTAAAATGGTGATTACCAGAAACATGAACAGACAAAACAGGATAAAAATTGTTGCTGAGAATGTAATGAAATGAGAATCCTTGTGTACTGTTAGTGGGAATGTAAAATGGTACAGCCACTAAGAAAAACAGTGTTCAGCTTTTTTCCTCAAAAACTTAAAAATAGTACTACCATATGATGTACCAATTCTACTTCTAGGTATATTGACAGGAAATGAAACCAGGATCTTGAAGAAATATCTGTTACCCCTATGCAGATTGCAGAACTATCCACAATAACCAACCTATGGAAACAACACAAATGTGTATTTAGATGAATCAATAAATAAAATGTGATATATACATGCAATAGAAAAGTATTTAGCCCTCAGACAAAACAATCTTGAGAAAGAAGAACAGAATTGAAGTATCTTACTTTCTGAAATAAATTAGGAAGCTACAATAATTTAAACAGTAGTCATCACTGACATGAAGACAGATATATAGACTAATGGAACAGAATAGAGACTTCAGAAATAAGCCCATGCATATTTAGTCAACTGACATTTAGCAAGACAGTCAAGAATATATAACAAAAAAGGACAGTCTCTTCAGAAAATGATGCTGGGAAAACAGGATATCCACATGCAAAATGATGGATTCAAACCTTATTTTGCAATACATAAAAATCAAATAAAAGTTAGCTAAGGACTTAACGTAAGACCTGAAGCTGTAAAGCTCTGAGAGAAAACATAGGGGAAAACTTCTTGAGGTTGGTCTCTCAATAATTTCTTGAATACAACTTCAAAAGTGTGAGAAACAAAAGCAAAAAAACCCATGAACTCCAAACTACTTCAAAGTAAAACACTTCTCTAGAGCAAAGGAAATGAACAGTTTGTAATGAGAACCTACAGAATGGCAGAAAATATTTGCAAATCATTTATCTTATAATGGGTACCAAAAATATATAAGGAATTCATATAACTCAATAGCAACAAACAAACAAGCAAAATATAACAAGAACAACAACAAAAAAATAAAAGGCAAAGGACCAGAACAGACATTTCTGCAAAGAAGACATACAAATGACCAATATGTGCATAATAGAGTGTTCAACATCACTAATCATCAGGGAAGTGAAAGTGAAAATCACAGTTAGATAATACCTGACATTGTTAAAATGGTGATTACCAGAAACATGAACAGACAAAACAGGATAAAAATTGTTGCTGAGAATGTAATGAAATGAGAATCCTTGTGTACTGTTAGTGGGAATGTAAAATGGTACAGCCACTAAGAAAAACAGTGTTCAGCTTTTTTCCTCAAAAACTTAAAAATAGTACTACCATATGATGTACCAATTCTACTTCTAGGTATATTGACAGGAAATGAAACCAGGATCTTGAAGAAATATCTGTTACCCCTATGCAGATTGCAGAACTATCCACAATAACCAACCTATGGAAACAACACAAATGTGTATTTAGATGAATCAATAAATAAAATGTGATATATACATGCAATAGAAAAGTATTTAGCCCTCAAAGAAGGAAATTCTATCATTTTAAATAGCATAGATTAACCTAATAATCCAGAAACTGATGAGGACATATTATATCAGGAATTTAAAACAGACTCATCAAAGTAGAAAGCATAATGGTCGTTTCCAGAAGCAGAGGATAGGGGATAGTGGGGAGCTGCTATTCAATGGGTAATAAATTTTAGTTATATAATTGAGTTCTACAAATCTTCTTTAAAAAAGAAAAAAATCCTCAGTTGAATACAAAGTGGGCTGTACAATCCAGTTTGACAAATTTTGGTCACTAAATCAGGAACGAGGCAAGGGTGTCATTTTTCATCATTCCTATTTAGCATTATAATGGAAGTCTTAGCTAATAAGACAGCAAAAATATAAAGCACAAGTACTGGTAGGAAGGAATAAGACTGTCTTTCTTTGCAAATGACATGATTATGTGTGTAAAGAATCCCATGAATGAACAAAAAAACTTCTGGAAGTAATTAGCATGTAGGAATTACAATAAGGTTGCAGAAAAGAAGATAAATATACTAAAGTCAATCCTTTTTCTGTATACCATGAAAAATTGGAATTTGAGGTTAAAAACCTTATACCAAAATTAACACTGAATATTTATTGGAAGGACTGATGCTGAAGCTGAAGGTTCGATATTTTGGCCACCTTACACGAAGAGCTGACTCAATGGAAAAGACCCTGACACTGGGAAATACGGAAGGCAAAGGGAGAAGTAGGGCGACAAAGGATGAGGTGGTTGGATAGCATCACTGACTCAATGGAAAAGAATTTGAGCAGGCTCTGGGGGATAGTGAAGGACAGGGAAGCTTGTCACATGGCAGCCCATGAGGTCACAAACCGTCGGACATGATTTAGCAACTGAATAACAATAACACTCAAAACAATGAAACACTTTCATTTAAATCTAACAAAATATATACAAGGTCTACATAAGAAAAACTATAAAGCAAATGAAAGAATTCAAAGAACGAAATAAATGGGGAGATATTCTGTGTTCATGGAGAAAAAGTCTCAATATTGTTGATCCCAGTTCTTTCCAAATTGATTTGTAGATTCAACACAATCGAATCAGTGTCATTATGTTGTTTTGTGGATATCCATATTGACAAATGGACTCTGAAGCTGTATAGAAAGGAAAAAGACCCTGGTTACCAACACAATGTTGAAGGAGAATAATCAAGAGTGCTATGGTCTGAAATGTTTGTCTCCTCAAAATTCACATACTGGAATCATTTCCAAATATGATGGTGTTAGAAAGTGAGACCTTTGGGAGGTCATTATCTCATGAGGGTGGATCCCTAATGAATGAGATTAATGCTCTTATAAAAGAGGCTCCCTAGAGCTCCATAGTGCCTTCCACCATGTTAGGATGAAATGAGAAATCTGTCACCTGGTAAAGGTGCTCACTATAGCCTGAACATGCTGGCACCTGGGTCTTGGACTTCTATCCTCCAGAACTGCAAGCATTAGAAGTTTCTTATTTATAAACTACCCAGTCTATGATATTCTGTTATAGTAGCTCAAACAGACTAAGAAAGAAGTTTAAGACTCATTACTTAACTTCAAAACATTATAAAGCTACAATAATGAGCATAGTATGCTATTGGTGGTGGTGGTGGTAGTGGTAGTGTGTGTGTGTATGTGTGTACGTGCATGCGTTCAGTCACACAGTTGTGTCTGACTCTTTGTGACACCATGGAGTAGGTGGAAGAGTAGACAAATAGATCAGTGCAACACACATATATATATACCTAAATGTGGCCAGTTGATCTTTGACAAATGAACAAGCACAATTCAGTGGATGAAGGGTAGTCTTTTAAAATAAATGATATTAGAATACCTGGGAATACTTAGACAAAAAAAAAAAAAAAGTAACTAGACACCGAGGTTACACTTTTTGTGAAAATTAACTCAAATTGTATCATAATGCAAAATGCAAAACTAGGGCTTCCCCTGGTGGTCCAGTGGGTAAGGACACCGCCTTGCAGTGCAAGGGGCGCTGGTTCGAGCCCTGGCCTGGGAAGATCCCACGTACTGCGGAGCGGCTGGACTGATGTGTCCAATTACCGCGCCAGAGCTCTGGAACGCATGCGCCCAGAGCCGGCGCGATGGGAGGCCCACAGGAGCCAAAGAACAAAGATGGATGAACATAGAGAAAGACCAATAGAAGTGGCCTGCCTGCTCCCCTCCCTCCCCAACCCGACCCCCGCCCAAAAATAAATAAATAAATAAATCTTAAAAAAAAAATGCAAAAACTAGAAAATAACATAGGAGAAAATCTAGATTTTCTTGGGTTTGTTAATGACTTTTTAGATAGGACATCACACCATGAAAGAAAATATTGGATAATTTGAGTTGGACTTTGAATCAAAGTTAAAAAATACAACCCTGTGAAAGACAGCAGTAGGAAAATAAAAATACAAGTCACAGACTAAAAGAAAATCTTTGCCAGACCTGATTAAGGTCTGGTATCCAAAATACACAAAGAATTCTTAAAATTCAGCACTAAGAAAGCAACTCAGTTTTTAAAATGGACCAATGATCTGAATATATATACATATATATATAAGGCATATTCTCACCAAAGAAGATATGAAGATGGTAGATAATATGAAAAGATGCTCAAAATGTTATTTCTTTGGGGAATTGAAAATTCAGCAGCAAAGAAATACCACTACACACCTGTTATAATGTATAAAATCTAATATACTGGCAATACCAAATATTGGCAAGGTTACGGTAAAACAAGAACTCATTCATAGCTGGTAAGAATACAAAATGATACAAGCCACTTATGAGACAATTTTGCAGTTTCTTGCAGTATTAAACATACTCTTATCATATTATCCAGCAGTCACTCTCCTTGGTGTGTACTCACTCAATATGTTGAAAACATGACCACAGAAAAACCTCCATACAAATGTCTTTAGAAACTTTATTAAAAATTGTCAAAACTTGGAGCTTCCCTTGTAGCTCAGTGCTAAAGAGTTCGCCTGCCAGTTCAGGAGACAAGAGCTGGATCCCTGATCTTGAAAGATCCCAAATGCTGCAGAGCAAGTAAGCCCATGAGTTACAACTGTTGAGCCTGTGCTCTAGAGCCTCGGAGCCACAACTATTGAGCCCATGTGCCGCAACTACTGAAAACCGAAAGCCCTAGAGCCCGAGTTCCACAAGAGAAGTCATCGCAACAAGAATTCTGCTCACCTCAACTAGAGAGAAGCCCCTACTCCTGCAACTAGAGAAGAACCTGCAGCAGCAGTGAAAATCCAGAATAGCCAAAGATTTTAATAAATTGCCCAAACTTGAAAACAACAAAGATGTTCTTCCACAAGTGAATGGATAAGCAATTTGTTCTACTTTCACAATTTAAAAAATGAGCCTACCAAGGCATAAAAAAGACATGGGGAAGACTTGAAAGTATATTCTTGAGTGAAAAAAGTGGATCTGAAAGTTTTCATACTGTATGATTCCAATCATATGGAGTTTTGGAAAGGCAAATCTATGAATATGGTAGAAAGATCAGTGGTTTCCAGGAGTTTGGGGAGGAGGAAGGGATAGATGGAACACTGGGGATTTTTAAAGCAGTGCAAATATTCTGTGTGATACTATAGAAGTGGATATATGACATCATACTTTTGTTCAAATTCATTACATGTACAAAAGTGAATGCTAATGTAAGCTATGAACTTTATTTAGTAATACTATGTCTATATTGACCCTTCAAATGTAATGTATGTAGCACATTAATGCAAGATGTATATAATAGAGAAAACTGTGGGAAGTAGATGGAGGGGCATGCAGGAAATCTTTGTAGTTTATGTTCATTTTTAGTAAGCCTAAATCTCCTGTAAAAAATAAGTTGTATCTATATCTATCTATCTGTATGGGCTTCCCTGGTGGCTCAGTGGTAAATAATCTACCTGCAAATGCAGAAGAGGGGGTCAAATCACTGGGTTGGGAATATCCCCCAAAGGAAGGTATATCAGCTCACTCCAGTACTCTTGCCTGGAGAATCCTATGGACAGAGCAGCCTGATGGGCTATAGTCCATGGGATCACAAAGAGATAAAACTGAAGTGACTGAACATGCACACATAAATATATATATATATATATATATATATATATATATATTGAATTTGGGGCTTCTTTAGAAGATTAACTGTGATTTAACCTAAAATTTGAGGGCTTCCCTGGTAGCTCAGATGGTAAAGAATCTGCCTGCAATGCAGGAGTCCTGGGTTCAATATCTAGGTCAAGAAGATTCCCTGGAGAAGGGAAAGGCAACCCACTCTAGTATTCTTGCCTAGAAAATTCCTTGGATAGACCATGTAGTGCAAAGAATCGGACACGACTAAGTGACTAACACACACACACCCCCACACACACCCATATCCTAAAATTTAGAGAGCAGTTTTTCCTGATTTCTTCTAGTTTTGAAACCATAAACCACTTTAATCAAGATGTTATACATTGTCAGCCTCTTAGTTTAGTTGTTTATAGTCTCCTATTGGCCAATATGGCAGATTTGGCAATTTTGAAATCCAAGTAAAAGCTTTCTAATAATCAATAGTATTTTACATTATGTTTATTTTGCTCTGTATATTATAAATGAGGCTACACTACTGTTATTTTGACCTTTAGCTTTGTATTTCATGTCATTCAATGTCAAGTATGATGAATCAAAAGGAAAACAATTAGCATATCTTTTCAGTTTTCCTTTCTCAGTTTATTCATTCTGTCTTAGACAAACATTACTTAATATTTAAAGCCCTTACAGGATTCATTTGATTACGATTCATTTTTTTTTTCTTTCAGTTAACAAGGGTATGATGGAAAATGACATGCTTTGGACTGTAGCATGAAATTTGAAAGGCTTTGTTTCTATTCTTGGCTTTTCTGCAAATGATCTTAGTAACCTTGAACAAGAAACTTTTATTCTGTTTCTAACCTTCTGGGAAATACAAATGCCATGTAACTGGTAATTAGTGTCTGCTTCATAGCTTTTCTATCTGTAATGCTTCTCAAAATAAAGCCTGTAGAGATATGAATAGTCTTAAGTAACTTGTAATCTTGCTACAGTGTTAGTTTTATTGTGTTTTGTGCAGTATAGATAGGTCTTTATATTATCCTAACTATATGCTGGTGTCTCATCTATCTATTTTTTCCCTGCTGCTTTCCAAAATCAATTTGAGATGTGGTGTTAATCTTAAGAGGGTGACAGGGACTGTTGTGAGTTTATCTCACTTTGATCAGACTCTAGAGGAGACCATTGTGCACTTACACAAAAGATGCTATTGCTTGGACTTAAATTTTTTAAAAAGATTTGCTATCCTAGGATTAACTAAGTAAGGAAAGGGGAAATGCACTTTTAAAACATGACTGTCTCCACAGGAGCATGAGTCAGACTCATACCAAACTCAAGCCTCCAGATTATCGAGGTTTCAGTTATCCAGATATGTAACAATTCTGAGTAGAGGGACTATGACAAATTCAGTCACAAGCACAAGCCCCCTATAAAGGTGGCAGACACTGCTCAATCCAAGCTGATTGTTACCCTGAGTCTCAATACTATCACGGTTTCTTATTTTTTCCAAACAAGCTGAAAATACAATTTTAAAATTTAAAATTATAATCTTTTGCATTTTAAGATTAATTGCACAAATATTTGGGTCACACCAAACATGCCCATGAGCCAGACTCAAGCCAGAAGCCAATTTCAGATTTTAATATACTTTCAGAATACTTTCTTGGACTTAAAGCACCCATTTTCCCCTTTGAATTATGAGTATAATTGAGGCCTGTACAGTCACATAGATTGCTGGATGCAGCTACATGGGAATGGAGACTGATTTTTCTATCTTACCATATCTTTGTATTGGAAGAATTTCATAAAGAATAAAAAGAGGGCTTCCCTGGTGGTCCAGTGGGTAAGGACACTGCCTTGCACTGCAAGGGGCGCCAGTTCAATCCCTGGCCTGGGAAGATCCCACGTGCCACGGAGCAGCTGGACCAATGTGTCCAATTACCGAGCCGGAGCTCTGGAGTGCATGCTCCCAGAGCCAGCGCTCTGCAACAACAGAGGCCACTGCGATGGGAGACCCACATGGGCCAAAGAACAAAGATGGATGAAAAATAGATAAATGAAAGACCAATAGAAGTGGCCCGCTCGCACCCCCTCCTCAAAAAAACAAAAAAGAATAAAAAGAGTGTGAACTCAACAATAATGAATTTATAATATAAAGGAAATATCCAAAAGAAATTACATGCTCCTGATGAAATACAGCTGGTCCTTTAGAATGATTGTGTTTTGTGCAGTATAGATAGGTCTTTATATTATCCTAACTATAGGGGCTCATCTATCTATTTTTTCCTGTTGCTTTCCAAAATAAATTTGAGCTGTGGTGTTAATCTTAAGAGGGTGACAGGGACTGTTGTGAGTTTATCTCACTTTGATCAGACTCTAGAGGAGACCATTGTGCACTTACACAAAAGATGCTATTGCTTGGACTTAAATTTTTTAAAAAGATTTGCTATCCTAGGATTAACTAAGTAAGGAAAGGGGAAATGCACTTTTAAAACATGACTGTCTCCACAGGAGCATGAGTCAGACTCATACCAAACTCAAGCCCCCAGATTATCGAGGTTTCAGTTATCCAGATATGTAACAATTCTGAGTAGAGGGACTATGACAAATTCAGTCACAAGCACAAGCCCCCTATAAAGGTGGCAGACACTGCTCAATCCAAGCTGATTGTTACCCTGAGTCTCAATACTATCACGGTTTCTTATTTTTTCCAAACAAGCTGAAAATACAATTTTAAAATTTAAAATTATAATCTTTTGCATTTTAAGATTAATTGCACAAATATTTGGGTCACACCAAACATGCCCATGAGCCAGACTCAAGCCAGAAGCCAATTTCAGATTTTAATATACTTTCAGAATACTTTCTTGGACTTAAAGCACCCATTTTCCCCTTTGAATTATGAGTATAATTGAGGCCTGTACAGTCACATAGATTGCTGGATGCAGCTACATGGGAATGGAGACTGATTTTTCTATCTTACCATATCTTTGTATTGGAAGAATTTCATAAAGAATAAAAAGAGGGCTTCCCTGGTGGTCCAGTGGGTAAGGACACTGCCTTGCACTGCAAGGGGCGCCAGTTCAATCCCTGGCCTGGGAAGATCCCACGTGCCACGGAGCAGCTGGACCAATGTGTCCAATTACCGAGCCGGAGCTCTGGAGTGCATGCTCCCAGAGCCAGCGCTCTGCAACAACAGAGGCCACTGCGATGGGAGACCCACATGGGCCAAAGAACAAAGATGGATGAAAAATAGATAAATGAAAGACCAATAGAAGTGGCCCGCTCGCACCCCCTCCTCAAAAAAACAAAAAAGAATAAAAAGAGTGTGAACTCAACAATAATGAATTTATAATATAAAGGAAATATCCAAAAGAAATTACATGCTCCTGATGAAATACAGCTGGTCCAAAATATATAAGAATAGAAATGAAAAGATTCCCCCCACCAAGCCTCTAGTCCTACTCCCTACAAGAATCCATTGTCCGGCCTTTTACAGATCCTTTCAGATATTTTTTTTACAAGTAGATTCATATAATACATTTTGTGTTGCAACTTGCTATTTTCACTTAATAGCAATAGTTATTGGCCATGTTCCATATAATAAAATATGCATTTATTTTCACTCATTTTAATGGTGTTCCACTGTATGCCTGTAACCATAAATTTACTCAATCAATCCTCTATTGATGGACAGTAATTTTTGTTAGCTTTTTTCTTAACGATTACAAATACAGTAGTGCTATGATGAAAATCATTTTATGCATCTGTTGGCAGACTTTTGCCTGCATATATACAGGATAAATCCCTCACAGAAGGAGTGTATTCATTTTTTAGAAGATGCTTGTTGCCAGATTGCAAACCAAAATAGGTCCCACCAATTTACATTCCCAGCAGCAGAAGAGTGGTATTACTTCACACTCTTGCCAATACTTGAGAGTAATGTATTGGCCATAAACATTCTGTATGCCAGGGGCATCAATTGGTGTGTCTTACATATAGAATGAAGAGAACTATCTAATCCAATGAGTTGTTCAAATGAGATCATTTAAAAGAGTTTCAGCTATTTTAATCCTCTTTATGGCTTTATGTGTTGAATGTTTTCCACCCTCAGATTATATAAGAATGCAAATCATGCTTTCTAAAATGTATTTTTTTTAATTTTTTTTTTTTTTTTTGGCCACTTCTACTGATCTTTCATTTATTTATCTTTGTTCTTTGGCTTGTGTGGGCCTCCCATCACAGTGGCCTCTCTCACTGCAGAGCAACGGCTCTGGGCTCATGTGCTCCAGAGCTCAGGCTCGGTAATTGGACACATTGGTCCAGCTGCTCCGCGGCATGTAGGATCTTCCCAGGCCAGGGATCGAACCGGTGCCCTTTGCACTGCAAGGTTGTGTGCTTACCCACTGGACCACCAGGAAAGCCCTAAAATAGATTTTTAAACATCTGTAATGAAATAAATTTTAACTGAACCCTGAATCAAGTAGAATAATCTTAGATAATACCAATGGAAAAAAGTCACACATATCTAGCTTCACAAACCTGTATACTTCCTAATTTAATGCCTTTTGAATTAAAAGTCAAAGGTAAATTGTAGGAATATCTTCTTTACAAAAGCAAAGAGTATATGTAATTGTCATATAGAAATGTTTTAACAACGCTCTAATAAAATAGGCAGAGGACATGAAAGGAGAATTTCCAAAGAATAAATACAGCTGACAAGAAATAGAAGAAATTATATTCATTCAAGTTAATAACTATAGCAAGGCAAATTTGCCATGTTTTACTTATACAATTCTTGAAGGTGAAAATAATTGCTATTTCTCAGTGCTCGTGACAATGCAAGAAGATATGATAAACTGGTACAGCAGGTTGTAAAGCTTCAAGCCCTTTCAGTATCCAGATTTAACCTGAATTTCCCTAGGCTTCAAAGCCAATTGTAATAAGCAAAGTCACATTAGCATCATGACTCAAATTTTCTTGCCTTTAGGTTCTTACTTATTCATATTCTTACTCCAGTTCACTGCATAATCTGCCTGTCCTCCACAAGCATTTCTGAGAGTTCCCAAGCAGTGTTTCTTATGCATTCAAAACTGAGAACATGTCCTATGTACACTCCTCTTTTATCGAATTTCCACTGAAAATCCACCATATCCAACCAACAGTCAATGTATATGGGGCAAATAACCACCATCTTAAAGAGTATTATTTGAAATAATGCTCTGCTTTTTTTTTTCACCTTCTGACTTACTTCACTCTGTATAACAGGCTCAAAATTTGATGTATGACAGAAACCAAAGCAATATTGTAAAGCAATTATCCTTCAATTAAAAATAAATAGGGCTTCCCTGGTGGTCCAATGGGTAAGGACACCACCTTGCAGTGCAAGGGGTGCCAGTTTGATCCCTGGCCTGGGAAGATCCCACGTGTCATGGAGCGGCTGTACCGATGTGCCCAATTACCAAGCCGGAGCTCTGGAGCGCATGCACCCAGAGCCGGTGCTCTGCAACAGCAGGGCCCACTGCAATGGGAGGCCCACACAGGCCAAAGAACAAAGATGGACAAAAATAGATAAATGAAAGAACAAGAGAAGTGGCCCACCCCGCTCCCTCCCCAACCCGCACTCCCTCCAAAATAACAAAAAACAAATAAATAAATAAATAAATTTTAAAACAGAAGTGAAAAAAAAAGGATGCTCTGCTTTGGAGAGTGCTGCATATATCTTCAAAAAAACAGATTCTAGAACTCATCAAGAAAAATGATAATTTAGAAAACTATTAGAAAAACATCCCACACTATGGATCCCCTCATCTTGATATTATACCTGCTTATGATAAGGAGATAGTGTTGGAAAGGGATTACTACAAAGAAGGTGAACTGTATGTTATATCATACGGACTTTGATCCTGGAAGTTAAGCACAGTTTTCCAAGAAGGACAATCAAGTATCTTAGTTTGGCGTATGGACATATATGTAATTACAATTTTAAACTGGTTTAATTTTGCCATTGCCAGCAATAGACTATGAAGTAGTCATGTTTATGTAAAAAAAAAAAAAAAAAAATCATGTTTAGGTCAAAATTAACAGCCCACATCATCTTCTTAAAGGAACATCAGAGGAAGGGTCCAATCCTTAATGCAATTTCAAAAAAAAAAAAAATGGCAAGATGAGTACTGAGGGAGGCAGTAAGGAGATCAAAGATAGAATTTACTATATGCAAACACCTATAGTAAATAGTCAAATGTAGAATAAATGCGTTTAAATATGCAATTTATGGGTTTCTAACATTTTCTGCTAGTGATAACTCTACTTTTCTGTTATATCATAGTAGATAATGATGTTATTATTTCCATCAGTGAAACCATCCTTAAATGTACACTTAAGAAATGTCATTGGCTCTAAAACTGAATGATTCAATAATTTTCAGGTCTAAGAAAACTAACTCTCATTTGAGTGATTTCTCTTTTCCAAATCTGCTTGTAACTAAAATATTTGGGCCAAACCTATTTGAAACTAGAATTAAAATTAAAATATAAGAATTTTTGTACTATAAAACTATTTTAAAACTATATTAATTATTATATTCTTAAGCATGTTTTTATCCTTTCTGGACCAGATCAAATTATCCTTGAAGAAAAATATGTAAAGGAAAGAAACCTTATGAAGTAATTCTTCCTTGTAGACTAAATGCAAACCACCTTAGAAGATTATCTGAAATTCAGTAGTTCTGGTATTTGCTTACAATTAGATAGGATGCTTTAAAGGAAATAATTATAGCCCATATGTTCATTAAGTCTCTCTAGTGCAAATTTCCAGAATCATTAACAATAACCAAAAATATCATGTACTTAAGAGTGCAAAACTGTTGAAAAGCAACTGATTTAATATAAAGTCATACAGTACAGGAAGTAAGATAATGCTTATCTTACTATTGTTGTTAAAATAACAACTGAAACCTAACCAGTTACATTGCTAATGGGTGGAAAAGCATAATGTGTAGATCGAAGAAAGCCCTAATTGTCCTGCTCTATACTTAGGAACAGTTTGTCCTAAGAAGATAGGCTTTTGCACATTACCAAAAGGAACGGATCAAAAGTAAAGGTCTAAATATTTGGTGGAAGCCACAGTTCAGTGTCGTGCTTTGATTTTCCACACATGAAGTACACAAGCCAGAAGAGAAATATCTAATCCAAGTTTGAGATATTTACTGAATAAGTTAATGAATAAAGAACGCACATAAATCATACAAAGTTGCTTCTCTATTTCTAGACTGATATTTTTACTAGATAACTTCTAAATCAAAATGGTAGGATAGAGCCTCTCCATATAGCCTACAAAATGGGGAAGGGAACAGACTCACATCAATGCTCCTTAGTTAATACTCCTGCCAGATGGATGATGTTGCTCAGTAAACTGACATTATGTATGCTGTGCTCAGTTGCTCAGCTCTGTCTGACTCTTTGTGACAATATGGACTGTAGCCCACCAGACACCTTTGTCCATGGGGTCTTCCAAGCAAGAATACTGGAGTGGGTTGCCATTTCCTCCTCCAGAAGATCTCCCCGAAGGAGCTAACTCTCATTTGAGTGATTTCTCTTTCCAAATCTGCTTGTAACTAAAATATTTGGGCCAAACCTATTTGAATGTAAAATTAAAATATAAGAATTTTTGTACTATAAAACTATTTTAAAACTATATTAATTATTATATTCTTAAGCATGTTTTTATCCTTTCTGGACCAGATCAAATTATCCTTGAAGAAAAATATGTAAAGGAAAGAAACCTTATGAAGTAATTCTTCCTTGTAGACTAAATGCAAACCACCTTAGAAGATTATCTGAAATTCAGTAGTTCTGGTATTTGCTTACAATTAGATAGGATGCTTTAAAGGAAATAATTATAGCCCATATGTTCATTAAGTCTCTCTAGTGCAAATTTCCAGAATCATTAACAATAACCAAAAATATCATGTACTTAAGAGTGCAAAACTGTTGAAAAGCAACTGATTTAATATAAAGTCATACAGTACAGGAAGTAAGATAATGCTTATCTTACTATTGTTGTTAAAATAACAACTGAAACCTAACCAGTTACATTGCTAATGGGTGGAAAAGCATAATGTGTAGATCGAAGAAAGCCCTAATTGTCCTGCTCTATACTTAGGAACAGTTTGTCCTAAGAAGATAGGCTTTTGCACATTACCAAAAGGAACGGATCAAAAGTAAAGGTCTAAATATTTGGTGGAAGCCACAGTTCAGTGTCGTGCTTTGATTTTCCACACATGAAGTACACAAGCCAGAAGAGAAATATCTAATCCAAGTTTGAGATATTTACTGAATAAGTTAATGAATAAAGAACGAAATAAATCATACAAAGTTGCTTCTCTATTTCTAGACTGATATTTTTACTAGATAACTTCTAAATCAAAATGGTAGGATAGAGCCTCCATATAGCCTACAAAATGGGGAAGGGAACAGACTCACATCAATGCTCCTTAGTTAATACTCCTGCCAGATGGATGATGTTGCTCAGTAAACTGACATTATGTATGCTGTGCTCAGTTGCTCAGCTCTGTCTGACTCTTTGTGACAATATGGACTGTAGCCCACCAGACACCTTTGTCCATGGGGTCTTCCAAGCAAGAATACTGGAGTGGGTTGCCATTTCCTCCTCCAGAAGGTCTCCCCCCGAAGGGATGGAACCCAAGTCTTTTATGTCTACTGGATTGGCAGGCAGTAGCACTACCTGGGAAGGCCAATCATGCTACAAAATTAAAGACAAATTTGTCAGTGCCTTCATGTGGAAATAACTTCCCACCAAAGGTTGTTAGCCAAGGGACACTGCTATGTCTAAAATGTAAGTCAAAAACACAGCAAAGAGAATGCACACAAGGAAAGCAAGAGTCTAAATAAAGCTGGTGGATTACAAATAACAAATCTATAAAAGGTCTGCATTTCACATATTTAAGGATATCATCTATATTCTTAAGAGGCTTTTCCCCTCTCTGGTACAGAAAACACTGAGTGGGTAAGGCACTTGGGACACAGATGAGGGAGCTATGGTGGATGTGAAAAGGATTTTACAGTTAAATGAGAAAAGACGATCAAAATCATCATTTGAACATCATGGTTTCAATAAAAACAAGTGCTGCTAAATACATGCTCCTTAGAAACATACAAAAAAGGGACATTTATCCTTGATTTGGCAGTCCAGGGAAAGCTTTCTACAGTAGGTGATATCTTAGATGAATCTGGAAAGATGAGCTAAGAGTGATCCAGAAACTAATTGAAAGATAGAAAGCATATTTATAGGAAGAAAAAGAGCATGCAGAAAACAAAGGAGCTGAGAGATATAACATGTTTGAAAAATATAAGCAGTTTGAAATTAGATCTTCAAAGATAAGACAGAGAAGAGTGAGATATAAGATTGGAAAAATATCAAAAGATTTTGAACAACCTAGAGTAGCAAGCAATGAATATGTATGAGCTTTTTATTTTATAAGCAGTGAAGAACCCCAGAACTACCCTAAACACAGAGTAGTATGGTCAGTTTTGTATTTACACGTATTCCTATAAATGATGTGTTATGATGGATCAATTAGA
This sequence comes from Tragulus kanchil, assembly GCA_022376925.1. Taxonomy (NCBI): domain Eukaryota; kingdom Metazoa; phylum Chordata; class Mammalia; order Artiodactyla; family Tragulidae; genus Tragulus; species Tragulus kanchil. The sequence goes on from JAIOJX010000001.1 coordinate 26,144,255, forward strand.
TAGGAAGTGGGAAAAGTAGCTAGTAGTTATTATTATTAGATCTACAACCTCATTGGACCAGATTGGAAAAGGTCAAAAAGGCCCTCGTGGGACCCTGATATCAAGCTGTTCTGAGGAAAAGAGTATTTAAACATTTAATTTACGAAGGAGAGTAGTATCTATTAGAGAGCTAGTAAACTTGTTCCCCACTGTCAAAGTCATCCAGGGCTCCTGTAGGGGAAATTAGAACTGGTTGCCTCAAGTCCAAAGGAGTCTCCCTGCCCCCGAACATGGTCTTTATGAGGGTGTTCCTTGTCTTTGTAAAGCACTTCTGACTGCCAGATTGTTTAATTGCAAGCAATTCAGGGGTCATTTCTCTTCTAACGGGTACCCCAAAGATCTTTCCTTTAGGATAGATGAAATATTTCCCACTTTTATAAGCTTTAGAACACCAAAACACACACACAACCCCCCTCCCCCAAGAAATTTCAAGAAAAAATGGCACAGATTCCAACATTGATGAATCCAGATGAATCAATTCCCCAATAGGGTAAGTAAATTTACCCTATAAAACAAATGAACTAGTTCCAACTAGGCTACCCACCCCTATAAGAACTAACTCTCAAATGAACCGGTTCCAAATGAACCAGTTCATAAATCAGGTAAATAAAGTTACCCTACAGATGAGCTAATTCCAACTAGGGTGGGCTTGCCCCATGAGGACTAGGTCTGAATGAACCAATTCAGGATACAGTCCAATAACACCTCCTCTCTGCAATCAGGTACCCAACCAAATAGGCTTATCCCCTAAAGGAAAAGCCCAGACTGAGGGGAAAATTTTCCTGGGGTACACACTGAAACTACTGACCCTCCAAAATCAAGTCCGTATACTCTTAACACAGGACACACAAAACAAGCAAACTGGCTGAATCAGCTATCAGAAATGGGCAGACTTACCTCACAAAGAAAATTGAGTTTGTTGACTCCAGTTTGTTGTTTCCTTGTCTTAAGTGCCAAATGCTGGGGGCAGCAGGTGCCACGTCAGGGAAACCTGAAGGAAAGGTAAATGACTTCATTTGGAAAGCAGCTGACTGAGAAGATGGCAAGCTAGAGCCTCAAAATAACTGTCTTATTGGGGTCTGGATGTCAGGTTCTTTTATGGATCAGAGATGGAGGGAGGTGAGGAAAAGGCCCTCGTGGGACCCTGATATCAAGCTGTTCTGAGGAAAAGAGTATTTAAACATTTAATTTACGAAGGAGAGTAGTATCTATTAGAGAGCTAGTAAACTTGTTCCCCACTGTCAAAGTCATCCAGGGCTCCTGTAGGGGAAATTAGAACTGGTTGCCTCAAGTCCAAAGGAGTCTCCCTGCCCCCGAACATGGTCTTTATGAGGGTGTTCCTTGTCTTTGTAAAGCACTTCTGACTGCCAGATTGTTTAATTGCAAGCAATTCAGGGGTCATTTCTCTTCTAACGGGTACCCCAAAGATCTTTCCTTCAGGATAGATGAAATATTTCCCACTTTTATAAGCTTTAGAACACCAAAACACACACACAACCCCCCTCCCCCAAGAAATTTCAAGAAAAAATGGCACAGATTCCAACATTGATGAATCCAGATGAATCAATTCCCCAATAGGGTAAGTAAATTTACCCTATAAAACAAATGAACTAGTTCCAACTAGGCTACCCACCCCTATAAGAACTAACTCTCAAATGAACCGGTTCCAAATGAACCAGTTCATAAATCAGGTAAATAAAGTTACCCTACAGATGAGCTAATTCCAACTAGGGTGGGCTTGCCCCATGAGGACTAGGTCTGAATGAACCAATTCAGGATACAGTCCAATAACACCTCCTCTCTGCAATCAGGTACCCAACCAAATAGGCTTATCCCCTAAAGGAAAAGCCCAGACTGAGGGGAAAATTTTCCTGGGGTACACACTGAAACTACTGACCCTCCAAAATCAAGTCCGTATACTCTTAACACAGGACACACAAAACAAGCAAACTGGCTGAATCAGCTATCAGAAATGGGCAGACTTACCTCACAAAGAAAATTGAGTTTGTTGACTCCAGTTTGTTGTTTCCTTGTCTTAAGTGCCAAATGCTGGGGGCAGCAGGTGCCACGTCAGGGAAACCTGAAGGAAAGGTAAATGACTTCATTTGGAAAGCAGCTGACTGAGAAGATGGCAAGCTAGAGCCTCAAAATAACTGTCTTATTGGGGTCTGGATGTCAGGTTCTTTTATGGATCAGAGATGGAGGGAGGTGAGGAAGCAAAGTAAAAAGGTCATTAATCTTGCAAGTATATCCTAGAATGGCAAGCCTTAGGCCTGGGATGTGTTAATTTCCCCCTTCCTGCCATCCACAGGTGGAAAGGATTCTGAAAAAAAAGGCTCTTTAGCTTTACATTCAGGCAGAGGGACCTCTAGGCAAGCCATTATGATTATAAAAGCAAAAGCAACAAAAAGCAAATCAAAGAAACAGTCTGCAACATGGAGTCAGAACTGGTTTCCTCCTTGAAACATTAGAACTGTAACCAAGGTCATAGAAATAGACAGTAAAACGGTAGTTGCCAGGAGTTAGGGGAAGGGGAAATGGTGAGCTATTAATCAAAGAATACGAAACTTCAGTTTATATAAGATGAGGAAGAGCTTGAGAACTATTGTACAGCATAGTGTCTATAGTTAACAATACTATATTGTATACTTAAATGTTTGCTAATAGGGTAGATCTCATTTGTGTTTTTATAGTAACAATAACAGCAACAATAATAATAAGTCAGTTAGCTAGGCCATTTACAAATCTGCTCTAGCCTTCATTTCCTACTTGAATTGACCCTAGAGATCAGCTAGAGGTAAAATTTTGGAGTCATCTCAGGTGTTTTCTGAACATGTGTCCTTCACTGGGCATGTTCTTGACTTTTTAAATTCCAGACCCTTTAGAATACCCTATTTTTCCAAAGAACCTCTCTCCTCAGATTTTCTTGCAGTAAGTACATTAAGGAGTTAATTTCTCCCTTCCTGCCATCCACAGGTGGAAAGGATTCTCGATGGCAATCTTTGCCCCAGGTAGCCACTGACTTTTATTTTCCCTTACCATGTTCTTGAACAAAACACTTAAATAAAAATTTTGCCACTTCTCAGCCCTGAATGAGTTCAAAGTTAGAGAAAACCTGGATCAAGTGCCTAGAGTCAGTCCAGATAGCTTGCTGACAGGTTAGAAAAAACAAGCAAACAATAATTTGTGAATAAGGAATATGCTGTTCCTTTGGAACCAGGTGCTACACCTGGGAAAGTGACTGAATATGTTCAAGACCATCTCTGACCTACAGGCAGGGTGGGGTCAAAGTAAATAAATTGCTGCAAAGCTTTGTTGCCTTTTCCTTGATTCAGTATTTACTTGGTTGCTATAAACCTTTGACTGTTTCCCAGAGTTCTGATCAAGTTGGTTTTGACTGTTTCTATCTTTTTTTGTTTCTTGTGGAGGGGCTGGTGTTTTGAGCTGCCCATTCTTCCATTTTACTTATGTCATTCCCCAGGAGAATGTTTACTTTGAAAAGGTGGGAATCTGAGGCTATTTTAAAGCTGAAGGAAAGATTAGCAGAGAGGTAAATATTGCATATAGAAAAGAAGAGGTAATAATTAATGAAGCAAGTTCCCAGAAGAGCTGAGAGCTAAAATGTGAGAAGCTATAAGGCATAAAGAATTGCAGCTCTTTTGATTCGTATGTGATAAGCTTTTTTAAAAAAAATTAATAAAGGAATTGGACTGAGGTATGAAGAAGTAGAAAGCATTGCTGACCATATATTATCATTAATTTTAGAGAATTCTCAAGGGAAATGTTAAAGATTTATGGGGATGGAGAGTTCACTAAATGAGCTTTCTGAAGAGGGAAGAATTTAAGCTAAAAATTGAAGCAGCAGTAGATAGTACATAAAAGATTTAAGGTTTATTGAGGTTCCATTTTCTCTTGAAAGAATGACAAAAAATAAACCCCAAATTGATTATATGAGATTGGGGAGAGTATAGAATAAAAAGTACACTCATGAACTGGTTGTGATGTATAAATATTTAGAAATAAATTCAGTTTCAATCCTAATTTAAAATACATTCTCCCTTTGACTCAGTAATTATTTTCTAGGACTCTATTCTTACAAGGTTGTACAAGAGTATGTGTATAAGGGTGTTCATTCCAGCCTTTGTGTAAAGCAACAATTTTAAGACTTTAACTATCCAGAAATATAAGTAAAATATTACCCACAAGCCAAATGGGTAATTGGACCCTACATACTGTAGTGTGTCTGCCTCTGTGTAGATGTTCATGTAAGCACAAATGTCTGAAATGATCCATGAGAAATCTTTGTCATTGACTCTGGAGGATAAATGTGCAAGGAGTATTTTCACTTCCTTATTTGTATTTACACACTTTTATTTTCATAATGGCCATGGTTTACTTCGCAATTAAAAAAATTAATACTGGGTGAGATGTATGAAAAGAGTAACATGGAAACTTACATTAACATATGCGAAATAGACAACCAATGTGTGCTGTAAGACTAAGGGAACTTACACAGGGGCTCTGCAACAACCTTGCGGGGTGGGATGGGGAGGGATGTTCAGGTGGAAGGGGACATGTATATGCCTATGTCTGATTCGGCTTTATGCATGGTAGTAAACAACAAAACTCTGTAAAAGTAAAATAAAAATAAATAAATATAGATTTAAATAATAAAAAAATAATATTTTATATGCAAATATAATTTCACAATGCAGAAAAGAATATCTTTATGCTACCTCTCATCAACATCAAAGGGATATATGAATTGTCAAGCCTTCTGATAAGAAGTATAATATGGCAAGATGCTCGACCCAAGCTTATATTCTATGATGAAATAGTGCACTTCAAGTAAAAGTGCTATATACTTTCTATTTGGTGAGAAGAAAGTTTGTCTTGTTCTTTTTTTTTTTTTTGCTCTCAAACAGAATGAAAGGATAAAGCTTGTTCAATATTTATACAGTTCTTTTTCAAAATACAGTTCTTTTTCAAGAAAAATAGTGATATTGTCTTACCACTGCATAATAGCTTTCCAATTTCTTCAATAAATATTGTATGTGTCTAGCATGTCATTTATCTTCAGCTGTGCTAGCACATGATCTCTAACACTGAGTTTACAGAATATTGCCTTTTTTGTTTCTGACAGTTTTCCCACATATACTGTGGGAGTGTGTCCATTGTTTAAGAAATAATACATGTAATTCGGGACTCATGAGTATCTGTATAGTTTGGCTCCCTGTATTCTGGTTCAAAACCCACCACTCCTACATGTTCTAGAAGTCATTGATTTCTGCCAGTAGATAAATGCCTGAGAATTTGGGGAGGATAGCATTTTACTGATGATGTCATCCTATACCCACATAATCTGCCTCTGTGTAGATTTGTAACACAATTCTAATGGCCATTGACTCTGGAGGATAAATGTGCAAGGAGTATTTTCACTTCCTTATTTGTATTTACACACTTTTATTTTCATAATGGCCATGGTTTACTTCGCAATTAAAAAAATTAATACTGGGTGAGATGTATGAAAAGAGTAACATGGAAACTTACATTAACATATGCGAAATAGACAACCAATGTGTGCTGTAAGACTAAGGGAACTTACACAGGGGCTCTGCAACAACCTTGCGGGGTGGGATGGGGAGGGATGTTCAGGTGGAAGGGGACATGTATATGCCTATGTCTGATTCGGCTTTATGCATGGTAGTAAACAACAAAACTCTGTAAAAGTAAAATAAAAATAAATAAATATAGATTTAAATAATAAAAAAATAATATTTTATATGCAAATATAATTTCACAATGCAGAAAAGAATATCTTTATGCTACCTCTCATCAACATCAAAGGGATATATGAATTGTCAAGCCTTCTGATAAGAAGTATAATATGGCAAGATGCTCGACCCAAGCTTATATTCTATGATGAAATAGTGCACTTCAAGTAAAAGTGCTATATACTTTCTATTTGGTGAGAAGAAAGTTTGTCTTGTTCTTTTTTTTTTTTTTGCTCTCAAACAGAATGAAAGGATAAAGCTTGTTCAATATTTATACAGTTCTTTTTCAAAATACAGTTCTTTTTCAAGAAAAATAGTGATATTGTCTTACCACTGCATAATAGCTTTCCAATTTCTTCAATAAATATTGTATGTGTCTAGCATGTCATTTATCTTCAGCTGTGCTAGCACATGATCTCTAACACTGAGTTTACAGAATATTGCCTTTTTTGTTTCTGACAGTTTTCCCACATATACTGTGGGAGTGTGTCCATTGTTTAAGAAATAATACATGTAATTCGGGACTCATGAGTATCTGTATAGTTTGGCTCCCTGTATTCTGGTTCAAAACCCACCACTCCTACATGTTCTAGAAGTCATTGATTTCTGCCAGTAGATAAATGCCTGAGAATTTGGGGGGAGGATAGCATTTTACTGATGATGTCATCCTATACCCACATAATCTGGTTTTCTGAAGCAGTTTTGCTGAATATACCAGGCTTATGTCACTTTATGCAGCAATGAGAGAGATTGTTTTTAACTTCTCTGAATTTCTTTAGTATGATTTGCAGATCAAATTAATTCTCTTCCCCAGCTTTCTTGTTGCCATCCACAGTCAGCATACATTATGCATGGCACAAATCATTCCCAGTTCCCATTTCATTTGTGCAGTTTCTGGCAATGAAGGACCAAATTGATTTCAGAGTCATTGAGAGGACCAGCTATAGATGTTGAAATTAGTTGAAGATTTGAGTGTGCTTTGTTCCCAGGAGCTTAAATTAGTCCTCAATTTTGATTAAAATCTGTAATAGTTACAATAAAAATGAAGCAACTTAACTTAAAAAATGCATCAATTGTCTCTCTGTCCAAGAAACTACCCAAATAACCAGAAACCTCTTTTGCTTAAACATTTCATTTTAATGAATTTGAACATATATATCTTATTTACAGATAACTTCAGAAGCACATTCTATGAATAGATACATGAGTTTTTATTCCAGAAACCATGTACAATTTATGTGCACACAGGAAACTACTACGTGATACTCACTTCTGGAATCTGTACTTTGAAAGTAGAGTTCTAGCTTCAGGCAATGTCATAGATGAATGCCCTGCAAATTATTCTATAGTAAAATTGAAAAATGTCAAAATGAGACTATGATATTAGATGTTATAAAAATAATCATGAAATCCCTACAAATGCTACAGCATACCCATATTTCTTTAGTGTCTGCATTCCTAAGTTATAATTTATGTAAGCATGGGCTGATTCTTATCAAAGCTCAAATGTTATTAGATCATTCCAATCTGACTTTGCCATGCAAATTTTAAGGCAATATAAAATTATATAAAGCCACCAGAGTATTACTACTAGATTACAATACAAATGCAGAGGTTTATTCGGGACTCATGAGTATCTGTATAGTTTGGCCCTGTATTCTGGTTCAAAACCCACCACTCCTACATGTTCTAGAAGTCATTGATTTCTGCCAGTAGATAAATGCCTGAGAATTTGGGGGGAGGATAGCATTTTACTGATGATGTCATCCTATACCCACATAATCTGGTTTTCTGAAGCAGTTTTGCTGAATATACCAGGCTTATGTCACTTTATGCAGCAATGAGAGAGATTGTTTTTAACTTCTCTGAATTTCTTTAGTATGATTTGCAGATCAAATTAATTCTCTTCCCCAGCTTTCTTGTTGCCATCCACAGTCAGCATACATTATGCATGGCACAAATCATTCCCAGTTCCCATTTCATTTGTGCAGTTTCTGGCAATGAAGGACCAAATTGATTTCAGAGTCATTGAGAGGACCAGCTATAGATGTTGAAATTAGTTGAAGATTTGAGTGTGCTTTGTTCCCAGGAGCTTAAATTAGTCCTCAATTTTGATTAAAATCTGTAATAGTTACAATAAAAATGAAGCAACTTAACTTAAAAAATGCATCAATTGTCTCTCTGTCCAAGAAACTACCCAAATAACCAGAAACCTCTTTTGCTTAAACATTTCATTTTAATGAATTTGAACATATATATCTTATTTACAGATAACTTCAGAAGCACATTCTATGAATAGATACATGAGTTTTTATTCCAGAAACCATGTACAATTTATGTGCACACAGGAAACTACTACGTGATACTCACTTCTGGAATCTGTACTTTGAAAGTAGAGTTCTAGCTTCAGGCAATGTCATAGATGAATGCCCTGCAAATTATTCTATAGTAAAATTGAAAAATGTCAAAATGAGACTATGATATTAGATGTTATAAAAATAATCATGAAATCCCTACAAATGCTACAGCATACCCATATTTCTTTAGTGTCTGCATTCCTAAGTTATAATTTATGTAAGCATGGGCTGATTCTTATCAAAGCTCAAATGTTATTAGATCATTCCAATCTGACTTTTGCCATGCAAATTTTAAGGCAATATAAAATTATATAAAGCCACCAGAGTATTACTACTAGATTACAATACAAATGCAGAGGTATTCAATTCAGAAGCCATTTATAACTATGCTATTTCAGCTAAAATATGTTAGAAATTTTCTCTTTTTGACTAAGTTGAGCAAATATGTATGCACTCTAAAGATTACACATTTTACAAGGGATACACTTTTATTATTTAGGAATTAGATTTATGTATAAGGATTATTGATGGTGATCAGGTTATCAGCCCTTGATCTGTTATCTCCTGAGTTCAATTACACTACTCAATAGAAGAGAAAACTACCAAAATCATTGAAAACCAAGGATTTGGAACAATTCAGTCACTTGCCCAGGTATGGGGAGAACTACAACTAACTTTTATGCCAGTGGAACTAGGCAGATAAACATCTACACTGATGGTCTAAATTAGTCCACCATTGAAGAAAAATAGCATAGATAGCAAAAGTGTAGTCTTTTGCTTCCCCTATCTCCCCCAGCCCCATTTTACTTACCCATAGATTTGTAGCAGTCATCTACTCAGAAAAGTCCTAAAACAGCCAGAACTGCCTCATTCTCACAAGTCCAAAGGTCACTCTTTCCCTGTGTCCATTTAGAATAATTCGCAATATACAGCACAGATATAAGGGTCATAGAAGCTGACACACTGGGAATTACAGCGTTTCTACATACTGGATATATTAAAAGAAGAATGGCATACAACCTATGATATAAAACCATATTCAGAAGCACATTCTATGAATAGATACATGAGTTTTTATTCCAGAAACCATGTACTTTGAACAGTAGATACTCACTTCTGGAATCTGTACTTTGAAAGTAGAGTTCTAGCTTCAGGCAATGTCATAGATGAATGCCCTGCAAATTATTCTATAGTAAAATTGAAAAATGTCAAAATGAGACTATGATATTAGATGTTATAAAAATAATCATGAAATCCCTACAAATGCTACAGCATACCCATATTTCTTTAGTGTCTGCATTCCTAAGTTATAATTTATGTAAGCATGGGCTGATTCTTATCAAAGCTCAAATGTTATTAGATCATTCCAATCTGACTTTTGCCATGCAAATTTTAAGGCAATATAAAATTATATAAAGCCACCAGAGTATTACTACTAGATTACAATACAAATGCAGAGGTATTCAATTCAGAAGCCATTTATAACTATGCTATTTCAGCTAAAATATGTTAGAAATTTTCTCTTTTTGACTAAGTTGAGCAAATATGTATGCACTCTAAAGATTACACATTTTACAAGGGATACACTTTTATTATTTAGGAATTAGATTTATGTATAAGGATTATTGATGGTGATCAGGTTATCAGCCCTTGATCTGTTATCTCCTGAGTTCAATTACACTACTCAATAGAAGAGAAAACTACCAAAATCATTGAAAACCAAGGATTTGGAACAATTCAGTCACTTGCCCAGGTATGGGGAGAACTACAACTAACTTTTATGCCAGTGGAACTAGGCAGATAAACATCTACACTGATGGTCTAAATTAGTCCACCATTGAAGAAAAATAGCATAGATAGCAAAAGTGTAGTCTTTTGCTTCCCCTATCTCCCCCAGCCCCATTTTACTTACCCATAGATTTGTAGCAGTCATCTACTCAGAAAAGTCCTAAAACAGCCAGAACTGCCTCATTCTCACAAGTCCAAAGGTCACTCTTTCCCTGTGTCCATTTAGAATAATTCGCAATATACAGCACAGATATAAGGGTCATAGAAGCTGACACACTGGGAATTACAGCGTTTCTACATACTGGATATATTAAAAGAAGAATGGCATACAACCTAAGATATAAAATGCTTTCCTCATAGGATAAAAACAACAAATAAGCACATAAAAAGTGTGCAGTGAAGATGAACATGGGTGTGTTAATTGCTCATTTGTGTCCAACTTTTTGCAAACCTATGAACTGTAGCCTGCCAGGCTCCTTTATATGTGGGATTTTCCAGTCAAGAATACCTGAGTGGATTGCCATTCCCTTCTCTAAGGGATTTTCCTGATCCAGGAATCGAACTCAGGTCTTCTGCATTGTAGAGATTCCTTAACCTATGAGCTAGTAGTCTTTCCCTCAGTTCAATAGAGCTGCGTCTTTTGGTAGCCTACTGCCCTGTCATTCACTTGCTATATGGCACTGAGCAAATCATTTAACCCTTCTAAGCATCAGTTTCATCTTTAAATGAATATAAGATGACTCTCAGCTTTATGTGAACAATGAGAACTGTATATTAAAATGCTTAACATCAAATTTGGGTTATAAGTGCCCAATAAATATTATTTTCCCCTCTTGTGACATATATTAACCACATTTTCTGGATTGTTGTGCACATAGTATACATTGGACCTACATTCCTAGAACTGTGATCCAATAATCTTGCTTTCAGGAATCTAGTTTGAGGGAATAATTAGATTTTTAAAAGTCTTTAACTCATATAGATGCTTCCTGCAACATTATTCAGAATAGTATAATGTAAATATTCTAAATGGCAAAAATTGGCAAGTACAGTGAAATATAGCAAGGCCATTAAAAATATGATTGTGAGAAGTTTTGAGTAGCATGGGAAAATATTAAATTTGTAGTGTTTGAAAAGTAAGATACATATTTTATACAAATAAAAAAGGCATTACAAACAACAGAAACAATAGCAAAATGCTAATATTTGCTTCGAGTGGTAGGAAGTAGGATGACTGTATTCAGATAAAATACTCTCCTGTGATCAAATATATATATGTTTAATTTTTGTACTTAAAATATTATTAAAATAAATGCAGGAGAGTAGACATTATTTCTCTCAGATAGGATAATTTTATCTGAATGTTACTCTAAACACCTGTATCTATGAGGACTTCCATAAGTACTATAGACTTGGTGACTTAAACAATCCTGGAGGTTAAAAGTCCAAGACCAAGGTGTTGGGAGGGTTGGTTTCTTCTGAGGCCCATCAGTACATGGCTGTGTCTTAATTTCTTTTGCAAACCTATGAACTGTAGCCTGCCAGGCTCCTTTATATGTGGGATTTTCCAGTCAAGAATACCTGAGTGGATTGCCATTCCCTTCTCTAAGGGATTTTCCTGATCCAGGAATCGAACTCAGGTCTTCTGCATTGTAGAGATTCCTTAACCTATGAGCTAGTAGTCTTTCCCTCAGTTCAATAGAGCTGCGTCTTTTGGTAGCCTACTGCCCTGTCATTCACTTGCTATATGGCACTGAGCAAATCATTTAACCCTTCTAAGCATCAGTTTCATCTTTAAATGAATATAAGATGACTCTCAGCTTTATGTGAACAATGAGAACTGTATATTAAAATGCTTAACATCAAATTTGGGTTATAAGTGCCCAATAAATATTATTTTCCCCTCTTGTGACATATATTAACCACATTTTCTGGATTGTTGTGCACATAGTATACATTGGACCTACATTCCTAGAACTGTGATCCAATAATCTTGCTTTCAGGAATCTAGTTTGAGGGAATAATTAGATTTTTAAAAGTCTTTAACTCATATAGATGCTTCCTGCAACATTATTCAGAATAGTATAATGTAAATATTCTAAATGGCAAAAATTGGCAAGTACAGTGAAATATAGCAAGGCCATTAAAAATATGATTGTGAGAAGTTTTGAGTAGCATGGGAAAATATTAAATTTGTAGTGTTTGAAAAGTAAGATACATATTTTATACAAGTAAAAAAGGCATTACAAACAACAGAAACAATAGCAAAATGCTAATATTTGCTTCGAGTGGTAGGAAGTAGGATGACTGTATTCAGATAAAATACTCTCCTGTGATCAAATATATATGTGTTTAATTTTTGTACTTAAAATATTATTAAAATAAATGCAGGAGAGTAGACATTATTTCTCTCAGATAGGATAATTTTATCTGAATGTTACTCTAAACACCTGTATCTATGAGGACTTCCATAAGCAAGTACTATAGACTTGGTGACTTAAACAATCCTGGAGGTTAAAAGTCCAAGACCAAGGTGTTGGGAGGGTTGGTTTCTTCTGAGGCCTCTCACTTTTATCAGTACATGGCTGTGTCTTAATTTCTTCATACTACAAGGACACTATTCATATTGGATTAGGGCTAACCCTAATTACCTCATGTTACCTTCTTGATTTCTTTAAAGACTCTCCAAATCCAGTCACATTCTGTGGTAATGGGATTTAGGACTTTGACATAATGAATTTGGAGGAACACAATTCAGACCAAAATAACACCTTTTACTAGATCATTTTTAAACACATACCTGACCTAATTTCTTATTTCATAAATAAGTCAGTTATAACAGACAAAGTACAGGTAACATGATTTACTGGAGTCAACTAGTTTGCTTTATTACCCCAAATCCGCCACTTGGTAACTATTACACTTTGGTCAAGATAGTCAAGCACTATGAACCTCAGTTTCCTGACCTGAACAATGGGGATGATAAAATGTCTCATAGGTTATCTCAACTGTAGACCCTTCTCAAATTCATCATCTTCCCTAACTTTTTCTCTGAGAAAATCCTCTACTCATGTTCTCAGTTCCACTCGCTCCAGTCCCTATTGATGGTTGATTCCATGAAAGTAAACTTGAATTAATGTCTTGGGTCTTTCATTCACCAGCTTTATGATCTTGGGATAGTCCATTAACTTCTCTGAGCTCATTTCTCACATGTCAAATGAGGGTAATAATATGTATCTCATAGATTTATTGTGCCTGGAACTATTACCCAACATCTGTAAATATTTTCCTGAATTAATATTGATAATAAAACAGCATCTGTTGAGCATTTATTATGTATCATACAGTGTGCCAAATATTTTATGTATTTCCTTTAATGGAACTTAAGAACTGTATCAAGTGGCTTAATAAATTCTCCTCATTTTGTGTAGCCTACGAAGACATGACCTTTTCTATCTTGTAACCAAAGAATTTTTATTAGGAAAAGAGTGAAAAAAAATAACATTAATATAGTTTGTGATAAAATATCCACCAAATAATATGTGATTATTCTTGATATATATTTCATTTGCACATTTTTATACAATTTCATAAAAATATTTAAGAGTGAAGAATACCATTATTTACATATTCATAGCTCTGATGTCCTCAAAAGGCAACCTGAGTGATGAGAGATCAGCATCAAAAGATTGGAAAGTTATAAAAAAGTGCTGAAGAAATAAACCATTCTTTGTTAATCCAAAAATTAGCTGTATTCACATACGCACAGGAGCAAAAGTTTTCATTGTTACTAGACATTTTCATGTTTTTCATTTGTTTGTTTGTTTCCTACAGCTTCTATTTTTCCTCCATCAAAATATTCTCCTGTGGTCCATTCTCAATAATGAATATTTAATATGAAGCCAGTAGATCAAATTGAGTTTAAAAACTAATCTGTCATTCTAAATAACAGAGGTGTAACCAGCTTTATGATCTTGGGATAGTCACAAGTTACACATATTGCGTAATTGTTATTATGATGATGGCATCTGTCATTTTGGATAGTATATATCACCCAAATGACTTTTTCTTGAGAAGGAAATGTGCAAATTGTGCATATCTTTCTGCACACTGTAAATGTTTGAGGACTAAGACTGACCACAGGAACATATTAAGGAAAACTAATTGCTTTCTCAGCTCAACCTGTCTTCATGTTGAGCTCATAGTCATACTATTAATAACACACTTCTTCAGCAGTGACTAATTTATTTTACCTCTTTAATATCTTTTGTATATATTCTCTTCTCTATTTACATCATCTTGCATGATTCAACCACCATGATATTTCTAAAATTCAAACCCGACCATGTGCCTACCTCATTTAAAACTTATTAAACACGCCTTTTTGCCACAAGTTGTCCTTAGAATAAAGCTCAAATTCTTCAGCTAGCAAGCAAGGCCTTCCACGTTCTCACTCCTACACATCTCAGTTGCCTTTACTTTGTCTCACCACACTCTTTTCACCAAAACTCTTTGTCTTAGCTCTTTTGAACATGTTGCAATGCTCTCCTTCAGATGTCACAATGGCTTGTATCCTCAAATACTTGTCCACTCAAACACTTCATTCCAGGTCTCAGGACAGGGTGCCTCAAGCAAGATACCCAGGACACAAAATTTAAGGAAATGCTCACTTGCAGTCTTGTACAATTGCAGGGTTAGCAACTGAGATTGACTGCCTCCTTAAATTTTGTGCTTTGGGTGACTCTTGTTCCTCAACTTAGTCCCAGCCTTCTCAGTTACACCCCTTAACACTGTAGCCACCCCCTGACCCAACTGCTACCAAACACAAATTCATATACCTGATGTATTATGAGGCCAAACAAATCCAAATGTTGGAATTTGGAGCAGAGAAATGTTTGTTACAGGACCAAACAAGGAGAACAGGTGGCTTGTGCTCAAAAAAAAATCCCTAACTCCCCAAAAGATTTCAGCAAAGCATCTTTAAAAGGCCAAATGAGGGGAAAGTATCCCAGGGTATGTAATCAGCTTGTGTACAATTAGCTCTGATTGACAGTGATCAATTCTTAGGCACCAGAAGATCTGGGGTCTACTGTTAATGATTACCAAGTAGTTCCTTTCTTTCACTTGGTGGTGGTGTTAGCATCTGAAAAACTCAGGAAATGGGCATCAGATACTGCTATCAATGTAGCTCAGAGAAGAGTCTTCAGTATAGGGTATAGAGGAGGGGGGCTTTCCCAGAAAGGGCCCACAGAGTCCTTCTCAGTTTTACAACATATCTTTTTCCCCTTTGTTTTTATTTCCCCATGGAACTAATCACTATGTGACATATATATATATTTACTTACAAATTTGGGTTTCAGGTAATGTGAAAATACTGTCTTTCTTGAGTAAAATCAGTCATCCAGGTCCAATGCTTCAGAAGGCCTTTCTAAAAATACAGGACAGGTGTCAAAATAGATCACAAACAAAATGGGATAAGAATTTATGTCTTAAAAAGAGGAATTTATATCTTGAATCCTTGATGATACTATTGTGAGACTCAAATGTAATGGTGTATTGAAAAATTTTTGATGAAACTTAGCATCCTAATTTAAATTATTAATTTGATGATGAGACTGTGACTGATGGTATCATCTTTGTTCCATTTTACTATCAGATTAATTGTCTGCTAAATTAATTTCTACCTCACTAGGAGACAAGTTGGTAAAATTGGTAATGACTAATGAACTCTGACAATAATTATTGGCATTATAAAAATAAACTACACTCAATCCACATTAATTTTCTTTTTTAGTCATAGTGACCAACAGAAATCTCAGAAGGTCTTTTTTTATGGCTGTTGGTTGAGAAAAATTATTCTTCTATCATGATAACTCTAATTCTCCTTTGGAATAGTAGTTCTGAAAAGGGAAGTGGAAAGGCAATTACTTTTTGGAAGAAAGCCTCAGTCCTCCCTCATATTGCGATTTTTCTAGCCACATTTATTGTAGGTTTTGTCAGATTATAAAAGAAATGTAGACTTATTGGAGAGCTGACTCTTAATTCCATTTGTCTTTGCTGCATAAATAGTCCCTACCTTCTCAGAGTTTCTCACTGAAAACAGGCATCAGTGATTTAGAACAGCCATACAAACACTGAACCTGATCATAAAGGGAGGGAATGTGGTTGATCTATTATTATAAAAAGAAACAGGATAAGCAACAGAACCAACAACAGAAGAAAGTCTTTCTCATCTAGGTTTTTGCATTACCTGGGAGCCTGACTTCTGGTTCAATCCCCAGCTCTGTTACTAGTACAATGCATTGCCTTGGGCAAATCACTTTACCGCCTTGTGTGCCTGACTCTCTGTGAAAAGAATGAAGCAAAGACACAGCTTAATGTTTATGCAACACTTAGGACTCCTGACAGCAGAATGCCATAGCATATTGGCTCTGGAGATAAGAAAACATACTTTTAACATTTTAGCTGCAATTTTTTAGACTCTGTGTCCAAATGAGAGCATCATATTTGAAGTTTGATACACAATAACATGTCTTGGCCTTCTAAAGGCAAACAGTCAAATTGCTATCATGCTACCCAGACTAAACCAGTTACCTGCTTCTCTTCAAGGATACTGACAAATTTGCCTTCTGCCAGTATCTCTTTGATAATCATGAAAGAGCCTTAACCAATTATTGGCAAAAAAGATCTGGATCTTCTTCTAGGATACTGATAAAGTACAAATGAGCCTACTCATCCCATGTTGATCTAACCTGACTGATGCTGAGTATTACATATGTAACACTACCATCCAATAAAAAATAACTGTTATTTATTGAGTGACTACAATATGCCATTCTTTATATATATAATTCAGTTCTCCCAACTACTCTGCAAAGTTAGTATTAACTTCCTTTACATGTGAAATTCTAAGGTTCAGTGAGGTAAAGAAACTTGATCAATGCCAAATAACTGGTAAATAACAGACTGTAATTCATATTAAAATTCAACCCTATTACATTCCAAAATCCATGATTTTTTAGACAAAATAAATTTTGGAAGAAAGCCTCAGTCCTCCCTCATATTGCGATTTTTCTAGCCACATTTATTGTAGGTTTTGTCAGATTATAAAAGAAATGTAGACTTATTGGAGAGCTGACTCTTAATTCCATTTGTCTTTGCTGCATAAATAGTCCCTACCTTCTCAGAGTTTCTCACTGAAAACAGGCATCAGTGATTTAGAACAGCCATACAAACACTGAACCTGATCATAAAGGGAGGGAATGTGGTTGATCTATTATTATAAAAAGAAACAGGATAAGCAACAGAACCAACAACAGAAGAAAGTCTTTCTCATCTAGGTTTTTGCATTACCTGGGAGCCTGACTTCTGGTTCAATCCCCAGCTCTGTTACTAGTACAATGCATTGCCTTGGGCAAATCACTTTACCGCCTTGTGTGCCTGACTCTCTGTGAAAAGAATGAAGCAAAGACACAGCTTAATGTTTATGCAACACTTAGGACTCCTGACAGCAGAATGCCATAGCATATTGGCTCTGGAGATAAGAAAACATACTTTTAACATTTTAGCTGCAATTTTTTAGACTCTGTGTCCAAATGAGAGCATCATATTTGAAGTTTGATACACAATAACATGTCTTGGCCTTCTAAAGGCAAACAGTCAAATTGCTATCATGCTACCCAGACTAAACCAGTTACCTGCTTCTCTTCAAGGATACTGACAAATTTGCCTTCTGCCAGTATCTCTTTGATAATCATGAAAGAGCCTTAACCAATTATTGGCAAAAAAGATCTGGATCTTCTTCTAGGATACTGATAAAGTACAAATGAGCCTACTCATCCCATGTTGATCTAACCTGACTGATGCTGAGTATTACATATGTAACACTACCATCCAATAAAAAATAACTGTTATTTATTGAGTGACTACAATATGCCATTCTTTATATATATAATTCAGTTCTCCCAACTACTCTGCAAAGTTAGTATTAACTTCCTTTACATGTGAAATTCTAAGGTTCAGTGAGGTAAAGAAACTTGATCAATGCCAAATAACTGGTAAATAACAGACTGTAATTCATATTAAAATTCAACCCTATTACATTCCAAAATCCATGCTCCTAAACCAGTATACCTTTAGGTTCTGCCAAGTTGAAGATGATTCCACCTCTTGATATCTCAAAGCACTCTCAAATTACGTACGCAGAAGGAACTCTGATCAAACTTGGACTATATTATTTAACTTTTAAGTAGACATGCCTCTCCAGTCCTTCTGCTAGAAGTAACTTTTATGACAAGAATTTTGGGCTATACTTCTTTGATTTGTTAGGGCATTATAGTAGGATTCATGGTCGAGTATTGACCACATACAGAATTGTTGGAGAATTTTTTACTTGGGGGTTTTCTTCAACTGAATTTTTAAATGAGATGGAAGAAAATATAGTCACTGAAACTTCCTTAAAGAAAAGGATTGGAAAAAAGGACTGTATTTTTCCAGAAGAAACTCATTGACAAATTGATTTGGGGTTTACATTGAGACAGAGTTTTATAAGTTGTTCCCTGTAAAGATATCTAAAAAATGGAGCAAATGAAAGCTGGAATTCAGTCTACACTTGCCTTGCTAAGCTCTGTATTCTGGCAGAAGGCTGCTGCAACCTGAAGGGGAAGATGTCCTTAGCTTTGCACAAGGCACCATCCAATTGCCAAGCCTGCAATCTTGAGGTTGTATCCTACAAAGAGGACATGCTTTTCTAACTAATGCAAAGATGTTCCATAAATTAGAGAAAAATGATGTCCCCTTCTATTTTCTGGCTACCTCTTTTATTCTTCATCCTTTACAGTTTGAAGATAATATCTCTTTTAGGAATTTGTGTCACTCATCTTGTTCATGATGCCAATTGTCCTGCTGTTGACACAGTTCACTGAACCCAGGGTAGGCAAGGTGCAAGCTAAGAGGCTGGAGGAAAATTCGAAGAGCTGTTCAAACTGTGGACATGTTTATTCTCTCCTGGCTGGCATGGCAGCCATAATACAGCATCTCTCCTGGCTGATGCAGCAGCCACAACATAACCATAACATAGCCATAACATAACCTCATATAACATAACAACGATGTCACTCCACTGTAGCCCCAATGCAGCAGCAACCAGGGCTTTCATGGGGAAGCTTATACAGGTGTACCACACAAAGTAGTTTGTGACCAAGCGAGTACCTCATGACATGCATGCGCAGTGCTATATGTGATCTCAGCTGTTATATAACCATGAAAAGTCATTGTTTACAGAACATGGAATGAAAGGGCATGAGAGTGTGGCCCAAGAAAGCCTGACTGGCATCATCTTGTTAATTTCCCCACAGCATTCTACTAATGTTTTATAAGCCTTGTGTCATTTGATTTTCATAACAACCTACAATTATTTCCATTTTACAGCAACATGCTCAAAGCAACATAATTCTCAGTGTCAGAGTCTCTATTTGAACATAGACTTGTCTCACTCCAAAAATCACACTCCTATTTTTAATGCTATAATGTCACCCAAATGTCAGTATTGTCTTTTATCTATACGTATCTTTACTTATTGACAAACTAAAAGGTGAAAATATAAACATCTATTATGTGGCTGTTTTATAGACTTCGAGATGCAGAGAAATTTTGTTGATTTGCATATTTGTTCAATTTTACTAAATGATTGTCATTTTCAATTTGCCAAGGAACAAAGTCACCAAATACACTTTTTGTATTTGTTGATATAAATTCATTCCTATCCAAATTTTCCTAAGAATACCTTATCATTAAGCATACAGAATTGTAATAAATTTGCCAGTATAGTCTATCCTGACACTGAATGCTTCTCAGAGCATTCAGTTTGTGTAGGATAAAGCACAATGAGTCTCTCACTATATATTGATGCTTTCAGAAAGAATTCATAATCTGTCCTGTGTTAGCATGTATGATTTTAAGTTTTACATATCATGACTTAGAAAGCCATTTGTAGTGTGTAAGCATTTAATTTCACTGCTGCTTATGAGCTGAACTCAGCATATGTGCCTTGCTCTTTTGGTGAAACTAAATCCTAATTATTCCCTAAAGCATAGTATTAAATCCCTTCTAAAAGTCTGGTTTCAAACTTCACAAAAGAATCAGCATATAAAAATAAGATGCAAAATAATTCTTTTAGGTGCCTCAAGGCAGCATCATGCTCTCACAATCCCAGAAAGACAGTACTTAATCCTTGCCACCAGGATCCCCAGAGTAGATGACATTACAACTTTCCTTTAAACTACCTTCAGTTGATCAGGTTTCAATCTATAGTCTTTGGAGCTGAATGCAGGCAGGCTAAGTATGGCAGTTTGAAATTTCTAGCCTTATTCAAAACCAAACTAATAAGCCTAGAACTTGACAATGCAAAAACATCTGTCCCCAATGACAAGATGAATTTGTTTCATGAATTCCCATATAATATCCCTACACGTAAAATGGCAAAATCCTGTCTTAGGTAATCTGGTTCATTTAGTGGCAACAAGGAAAGTATAAGATGTATACCAGAAAAGCCTAATTTAGAGGATTATCATAACGGTGTAAAGCAAAGAAAAATCACAACTGGTTTTCCAAGATGCAGTACAAATAACATTTCTCCAAATGCTTCAAAGCTTCCTTTTTATCCACAGAACAAAGAATAACAGGGAGTAAATGACACATGCATGTCAAGATTCAGATTTCACCAATATTACTGATGCTTATTTTCTTTGGTTTAAGCCAAGGATTCTCAAAAAATTCTCCCTTGGGCATGAATGCTAGATTGACTTAAGTGATAACTTGGGAGTAGTTTCATGTACAAAATGTATTCACTGCTTCCTGTCCTTTTTCATTCATTTGAAACAGTTTTGAGCCAATCTGGACTTTTATTATACTTAGAACTTTATGCAGTCGTCATGTTTATAGTTTCTTCTTTTCCATTCCATCTATACTTCTTTGTCCATTTCCCAATCTACTGTTACTAATAACCCACCCTCTTTGTCTAAGTGTTTAATCAGTCACTTTATACTCAGTAAAGGAATCGTCCTAATAACTAACCCAACTATTGCAATTCTACTGGTTATGTTAAATGTCACCCCTTCATGATACCATCATAAAGCAGTTTTTAATCATACATCTTAATTTCTAGGGAGAAGGAAAGATTTCCCCTCACTCCTTCATAAACACAACGATTCTCATCCAAGCAGTTTCTGTTTCAAACTTCACAAAAGAATCAGCATATAAAAATAAGATGCAAAATAATTCTTTTAGGTGCCTCAAGGCAGCATCATGCTCTCACAATCCCAGAAAGACAGTACTTAATCCTTGCCACCAGGATCCCCAGAGTAGATGACATTACAACTTTCCTTTAAACTACCTTCAGTTGATCAGGTTTCAATCTATAGTCTTTGGAGCTGAATGCAGGCAGGCTAAGCATGGCAGTTTGAAATTTCTAGCCTTATTCAAAACCAAACTAATAAGCCTAGAACTTGACAATGCAAAAACATCTGTCCCCAATGACAAGATGAATTTGTTTCATGAATTCCCATATAATATCCCTACACGTAAAATGGCAAAATCCTGTCTTAGGTAATCTGGTTCATTTAGTGGCAACAAGGAAAGTATAAGATGTATACCAGAAAAGCCTAATTTAGAGGATTATCATAACGGTGTAAAGCAAAGAAAAATCACAACTGGTTTTCCAAGATGCAGTACAAATAACATTTCTCCAAATGCTTCAAAGCTTCCCTTTTTTATCCACAGAACAAAGAATAACAGGGAGTAAATGACACATGCATGTCAAGATTCAGATTTCACCAATATTACTGATGCTTATTTTCTTTGGTTTAAGCCAAGGATTCTCAAAAAATTCTCCCTTGGGCATGAATGCTAGATTGACTTAAGTGATAACTTGGGAGTAGTTTCATGTACAAAATGTATTCACTGCTTCCTGTCCTTTTTCATTCATTTGAAACAGTTTTGAGCCAATCTGGACTTTTATTATACTTAGAACTTTATGCAGTCGTCATGTTTATAGTTTCTTCTTTTCCATTCCATCTATACTTCTTTGTCCATTTCCCAATCTACTGTTACTAATAACCCACCCTCTTTGTCTAAGTGTTTAATCAGTCACTTTATACTCAGTAAAGGAATCGTCCTAATAACTAACCCAACTATTGCAATTCTACTGGTTATGTTAAATGTCACCCCTTCATGATACCATCATAAAGCAGTTTTTAATCATACATCTTAATTTCTAGGGAGAAGGAAAGATTTCCCCTCACTCCTTCATAAACACAACGATTCTCATCCTCATTCTCATTCATTCACTCTTTTTCTACTTCTCTCTCTACCTTTCATCCTTCCTGCATCTCACCATCCCTTTCTCTCACCCCAAGAAGTTCTCTTCTAAGTTGTGCTAGTGACAATTATTTCCAGAGGTACTAATAGAAAATCTGACAAATACTGCCATAAATATGGAAGAGTTTATTTTTCTCACATGAAAAAGTATCTATTCGTAAACAGTTCCAGCTTGGTCATGTGGTACAACCATGCCTAGTTGCTTCTCTTTCTGCATTGTTAACTACAGGCAGAGGGAGAAGGGCAAAATAATCACTACAGTTGAGTTTCTCTCTCTCTCTCTATCACAAAAATAGTAGCTGTCTTGGAAGTCTCTTGGGTAAAATATATCTCACTAGCCAAAACAAAGTTGCATGTCATTCCTAGTGGTAAGGGTGTCTGGTAAATGTATTAATAGCTTTCCTTCATGAAAATGAAAAATACACGATGCCAATTATCCCCAAAACTAGAGCCCTATAGATAAGGAAGAAAAGGAGAACTGATATTAGGTAGGCAATTTGCAGGACTTCCCCGGTGTCTTAGTGGTAAAGAATCTGCCTGCAATGCAGAAGACCTGGGTTTGATTCTTGGGTTGGGAAGATCCCCTGGAGAAGAGAATGGCTACCCACTCCAGGACTCTTGCCTGGAGAATTCCATGGACATAGGAGCCTGGTGGGCTACAGTCCATAGGGTCACACAGAATCGGACAGGACAGAAGTGCCTAAGCAGAAGCAGCAGGCAATTAGCAACATGGCTTTCAAAAGCCACAGGAAAAAAAAAAAAAGAGCTTAGTGCTCCAAAACAGACAAGAGCTTCAACAAAGAGTGGAATATAATCTTTAGTGGGAAAAGAACTTGTCAACAGACTGGACAAGGGAAGTTTTACCCTTTTGGCTCTCTCTTCTCTCTTTTTTTTTTTTTTTGTATTAGTTTATTCCTCTTCTGTCTTCAACACCATGTGGCTGATTAGGAGATGAGATGGTCCGTTCTATGATTAAATTAGCAGACCAAAGTGGAAACCAGTGAAAGGAAGCACAGAATGAGAAGTTTATCTCAGATATTAGGAAAGAAAGGCATGTCTCATTTTCTCTTTTGACCCTAAGTTTAGAAAATCAAGTGAGACTCAAGGAGAGACCATGGAAAAAGTGAGACATGCCTCAAATTATGTCATGTACTTAATATACATGAGAAAATGTAAAATTGATATTAATAATCCTGAGAAGTGGCCTATGGTACTCTTGGCTTCTTAGGTGGCGCTAGCAATAAAGAACCCACCCACCAATGCAGGAGACATGAGACATGGGTTCAGTTTCTAGGACAGGAAGATCTCCTGCAGAAGGACATGGCTACCCACTCCAGTATTTTTGCCTGGAGAATGCCATGAACAGAGGAACCAGGCAGGCTACAGTCTCTAGGGCTGCACAGAGTTGGCCACGACTGAAGTGACTTAGTACTCTTGGTTTACAATATCTCATCTAAGCTGCTATTAACGTAACAGTGGGAAATAGAAGAAAGATCACATACTTCTTGGTATATTTTTCTAATTATGTTGCTTCTTTCATGTTATGGTCAATTTGTAAACAATATGAACATTTAAAAAATATTCTCTAATTTGGCCATGACTGAGCACTTTCAGCATGAAAGATAGGGAACTCATACAGAACTTCAAAGATGAACAGGACCATGATGAAAAGAGGGCATTCCAAGTATAGAAAGCACATTTATAAAGAGTTCACACTTGCACAAGACCTCAGATTTTCTGATTAAATATTTGCATATATCTGATTTCATCCACAAATATTTTATGGATGTCATAATATTAAATTAGTCTGATATTCTTATATCCACATGCTTGGGACTCTAAGTTCCAATCAAAGAGTGATGTGATAGAGAAGAAAGAAAATAGAAATGTCAGACACCAATCCAGAATCCAAAGTATCATTATTCACAGGCAATAGGCAGCATTCATAGCTCCAATGCTACCTGGGACAGTCCACAAATCTGAAGGCACTACATAAAAAGTTTTTTTCCAAATCAAAGAGTGATGTAAGATGGTCCGTTCTATGATTAAATTAGCAGACCAAAGTGGAAACCAGTGAAAGGAAGCACAGAATGAGAAGTTTATCTCAGATATTAGGAAAGAAAGGCATGTCTCATTTTCTCTTTTGACCCTAAGTTTAGAAAATCAAGTGAGACTCAAGGAGAGACCATGGAAAAAGTGAGACATGCCTCAAATTATGTCATGTACTTAATATACATGAGAAAATGTAAAATTGATATTAATAATCCTGAGAAGTGGCCTATGGTACTCTTGGCTTCTTAGGTGGCGCTAGCAATAAAGAACCCACCCACCAATGCAGGAGACATGAGACATGGGTTCAGTTTCTAGGACAGGAAGATCTCCTGCAGAAGGACATGGCTACCCACTCCAGTATTTTTGCCTGGAGAATGCCATGAACAGAGGAACCAGGCAGGCTACAGTCTCTAGGGCTGCACAGAGTTGGCCACGACTGAAGTGACTTAGTACTCTTGGTTTACAATATCTCATCTAAGCTGCTATTAACGTAACAGTGGGAAATAGAAGAAAGATCACATACTTCTTGGTATATTTTTCTAATTATGTTGCTTCTTTCATGTTATGGTCAATTTGTAAACAATATGAACATTTAAAAAATATTCTCTAATTTGGCCATGACTGAGCACTTTCAGCATGAAAGATAGGGAACTCATACAGAACTTCAAAGATGAACAGGACCATGATGAAAAGAGGGCATTCCAAGTATAGAAAGCACATTTATAAAGAGTTCACACTTGCACAAGACCTCAGATTTTCTGATTAAATATTTGCATATATCTGATTTCATCCACAAATATTTTATGGATGTCATAATATTAAATTAGTCTGATATTCTTATATCCACATGCTTGGGACTCTAAGTTCCAATCAAAGAGTGATGTGATAGAGAAGAAAGAAAATAGAAATGTCAGACACCAATCCAGAATCCAAAGTATCATTATTCACAGGCAATAGGCAGCATTCATAGCTCCAATGCTACCTGGGACAGTCCACAAATCTGTAGGCACTACATGAAATCAAAAGAGGTTACATCCCTTCCATTTTCTGGTCCCATTAAAGTGACTGAGGATGAATTCTTTCTTGCTAACTAGTGCTCTCTGCTTATCACAATTTATGATCCATCATTAATTGAATATTTTTATAGTTGACCTTTCAAATATTTTGCATTTAGAATGACTGGCCATTTTACCTGCTCCCCCTAGGTTACTTAGCGTAGGCACTGAGGAAAAACTGGAATGGATGTGTTATATCAGAACATTGAAAAGGTCAATGTTTTAGTTGTTGATATTTTCTACAGAATATAATTCTCACCTATTGTAATGGATGATAGAACATTTAGAGTGACTAGTGCTAAATACCTAATAATAATGATTATGAACATTGTGTTAAAATACGAACAATTCATTTCTCTGGCAACAAAGCACTAAGAACGTATCAAAGGCACAATGCAAAACAATAGTAGGGTTGCTCTTAATGGTAGCTTAATGGCCTATAATGGTCTTTAGCATTGCATATGTGTGGGAGAAAATAAGGTTATATTACAGATTTATAGAATAATAAGATTTGAGGAAGCATTTTTTATTTTTATCAAACCGCTACAAATTCTCCAAAGTAAAATGACAATATGGCAGACTTCAGCACTTTGACAAACTTCATTGTAGAATAATCTATCAGTAAGATGAATTCACTAGTTTATTAAGCAAGCATTTGAGTGTTTATTACAAATAGAACATTGTGCTCATGCATCTGGGATATGAATATGAGATAATAACGAGTCTTGGTATTCCAGGAGTGTGGTCATGAGGATAGGGATGAAGTAGCAGATGGCTACATTTAGAGGTTTATTAATGATATTACACAGAATAAGCTCTGACACGATTCAAATTCCAATGAGCATAAGTCCCCTCAGTCCTTTAGCCCAAAAGGGTTAAAATGCTTGACCCAGCCCAAACCAAGCCTGAGTCCACTAGTTCACACATAGTAAAGCCAATCCACTGAAACAAGGTTGTGGTGAAGGAAACTGCAGTGTTTATTGTAAGGTACCATACAAGAATTCCTGGACAGCTAGTGTTCAAAACCTTAAACTCCTTAATGAGTTTCAGGAGAACATTTTTAAAGGCCAGGTGAGGGTGTGGGGTCAGAAGGTATGTGATCAGCTCATGCACAATTATGACTGGTGGAAGGTGAGGTAATGGCATTGTCACAGGTATTAGCATAATCAATCCTCAGGATCCAGTAAGTCTGGGGGCTAAGTGCTTTTGGCCATCAAGAGGTTAATTTCTTCCATTTGGTTGGGGTTTTTGCATCTGTAAAACAACTCAGCAAATGTGCATCAAATACTGTTATCTACGTATAACAGTGAGGAGAGGAGCTAAAGCAGAGAATATGGGGAAAGGTCTGTCCCAGGAAGGATCCTGTTCCATTACAATCCTATCACCACAGTACCAAAATACTGATGAAATACAGAACATAGATACAACATAAAGTGCCTCAGGAGACCGAGCCGCAGCAGAACTGCCATTCCTAGATGAATGAATAGTGTGAAAGCTAGTATATGAAACAGTATGTTTGATGGAAGCAGAACCTCTGAGGTAATTGGATAAAGATGTGATTTAAAGAAAGATTTATGCAAATTCATAAGTAAAAAACTGAGATTAAAAACCTTGGACATAACAATCCCAATGTGACAAAAACGGCATACAACTCAGTAGAAACCATCAGTTCCTCAAAAAAGAAGAACCTAGGCACAACCAGATTGGAGAGTATTGTATTCATCCCATGGCTGACAACTCAAAAGATACTTAGTGTGATCACTGGTCCCAACCCGTAAAGAACAGACTTTTGGACTCAGTGGGAGAAGGACAGGGTGGGATGAGTTAAGAGAATAGCTAGCATTGAAACATGTACATGACCACATGTAAAAGAGATGACCAGTGCAAGTTTGATGCATGACACATGGCACCTGAAGCTGGTGCTGTGACAATCCAGAGGGCTAGGGCAGGGAGGGAGGAGGAAGGGGGGTTCAGGATGGGGGAGACACATGTATACCTATGGCCAATTCATATTGATGTATGAAACAAGGTTGTGGTGAAGGAAACTGCAGTGTTTATTGTAAGGTACCATACAAGAATTCCTGGACAGCTAGTGTTCAAAACCTTAAACTCCTTAATGAGTTTCAGGAGAACATTTTTAAAGGCCAGGTGAGGGTGTGGGGTCAGAAGGTATGTGATCAGCTCATGCACAATTATGACTGGTGGAAGGTGAGGTAATGGCATTGTCACAGGTATTAGCATAATCAATCCTCAGGATCCAGTAAGTCTGGGGCTAAGTGCTTTTGGCCATCAAGAGGTTAATTTCTTCCATTTGGTTGGGGTTTTTGCATCTGTAAAACAACTCAGCAAATGTGCATCAAATACTGTTATCTACGTATAACAGTGAGGAGAGGAGCTAAAGCAGAGAATATGGGGAAAGGTCTGTCCCAGGAAGGATCCTGTTCCATTACAATCCTATCACCACAGTACCAAAATACTGATGAAATACAGAACATAGATACAACATAAAGTGCCTCAGGAGACCGAGCCGCAGCAGAACTGCCATTCCTAGATGAATGAATAGTGTGAAAGCTAGTATATGAAACAGTATGTTTGATGGAAGCAGAACCTCTGAGGTAATTGGATAAAGATGTGATTTAAAGAAAGATTTATGCAAATTCATAAGTAAAAAACTGAGATTAAAAACCTTGGACATAACAATCCCAATGTGACAAAAACGGCATACAACTCAGTAGAAACCATCAGTTCCTCAAAAAAGAAGAACCTAGGCACAACCAGATTGGAGAGTATTGTATTCATCCCATGGCTGACAACTCAAAAGATACTTAGTGTGATCACTGGTCCCAACCCGTAAAGAACAGACTTTTGGACTCAGTGGGAGAAGGACAGGGTGGGATGAGTTAAGAGAATAGCTAGCATTGAAACATGTACATGACCACATGTAAAAGAGATGACCAGTGCAAGTTTGATGCATGACACATGGCACCTGAAGCTGGTGCTGTGACAATCCAGAGGGCTAGGGCAGGGAGGGAGGAGGAAGGGGGGTTCAGGATGGGGGAGACACATGTATACCTATGGCCAATTCATATTGATGTATGGCAAAAAACCATCACAATATTGTAATTAACCTCCATTTAAAATAAATGGATTTTAAACCATACTTAGTATAGAGAACTATATAATATTATGAATAAGGACAGCCAAACTCAATGTAACAACTCTTTTGTCTTCCAAAAAATACCCGCATAAGTATATTGATAAAGAAGGACTATATAGTCATAGAATGAGCCCAACACAACAAAACCATTATTTCCTTTTTTAAAAATTTCATTTTTTTGGTGGATATTGAGGCCTAGACGGTGTTAACCCATCTATTAGAGACAAGATTCTGATTCCCAGGACTAGCAAAACAAACTAAAAGAATCTTTTACAGATTCTGTCACCACAGCTAATTTTCATTTGCAAATGCTAGATATTACACTGGGTTCTATGCAGAAATTATTTGTAATTGTTTGAGTCTACCTTTGGCCAGGCAGTGTACTTCTAGACATCAGTTCGACAGAAAAGCCTACACATGTGCACAACTGTATATACATATGGATTTGTGCATTCTTTGCACTGTTTGCAATAGGGATAGAGTGGGTAAAATCTGTATGCATATCAATAAGAAATGCCCAAATATTTTATGATCTATCTGTACTTTTGTATAATGTACAGGCTTAAAAAGTAATTTGGTATATCTATATGTACTAAAATAATAAGATAGCCAAGATAAACTACTAAGTGAAAGTAGCAAAATTTCGAGTAGTGAACAAATATTCTCTCACTTTCTCTCTGTCTCTCTCTCTCTCTCTCTCTCACACACACACACACACACAAATATACACATATACCTCAAATCTGATATGTGTGTACTGAGAGAGAAAGGGGGAAAAGTGAGATCTGGGTGGTGACATTACTTTGCATTATTTTTTTTTTTATTTCATGAATTTGTTATTTGACTTATTTTTAAAGAAACATGTATTATTTCGATAAGTAAAATTATTTTACAGACGGAAGTTCTTTTGCAAATATTCCAATAAATTATTCCTTTTGATGTACTTTTTCATTGGTTTCTAAAGGAGTGTATTTCCACATTTGTGTAGCTTTGTGTGTGTTTACATACATGTATGCTTTACACAGAACCTAAGATCAATTAACCTTTGAAAGTATGGATAAATACACAGAAGAAATGTTTACAAACAAAACTAAGGAAAAAATAAAATTTTCAGAATTATTATTCTCATTCAATGATTTAAAACAGAGTACCCATTATTTTATTTTCTGAAATAATATATTAACCTCCTTTACTTGAATATTCTATCAGACAATAAAAAATCAAAACCAAAAAAAAAAGTCCCTCTCTTCGGGTTCAGCGGATATTTTCTTGAATTTTCAATGAAGCACTTAGAGTTATTGATGAAGATATGCTATATAGCTATTTTGCTTCTGAATCTTATCACGTCTATAATTCCTTAAGCCAAATAGCACATTAAAATTATTTTTTATCATAGATGCTTTATTCTCTTTAGGGAAAAAATATTTCTTACCATTCTTATTGTCTCACATAGATAACTATGATAAATTTATCACATAGATAAACCTTTTGCAAAAATGATTTGGGGATTTATGGTTCTCATCTAGGCTGTGGATATAGCAAACAGTGTCATATTAGTGAGGCTAGCTTAGATTAAGTTGAATCATTTGCTTAGCACATTTCATAATCAGGCCAGTAGCATACTTATCTTTATCCATTCTCTGTGGTTCTATCATCAGACACTAATCAAAAAAAAATATTCTAAGGATAGGTAAGATTTCATTTTTACTCCTAGTTTCTGTCTCAGAAACTTATTCAAACATATTTCTAAAATCCACAGTTTTAAAACATCATGATTTTAATCCACTCTTATTCAAAGATTTCTAATCAACTGTTTTGGTATTTTCATATTTCCCTCTTGTACTACAAAATTGCTGCTGTGTTGGGCTCTCCCAACTATTCAGCTTTGCTCCTTTTATATGTCTCACTTCCGCTTGTCTGTGGAAACCACTATACATAAAAAAATAAAGGCACATATAAGTGAGGGAAATACTGGTTTATGAGATAAAAATTTTTAACCTATATATCTTACAGTATACAAACAGTCATTGTCATTAAAGTATACAGAACATCACAACTTTTTTTTCTATTTCTTTCTTTCAAGGTTAAAATAGGAATAGGAATAAAATATGACAGTCCAAGTCTGAACAAAATTTTTGTCTACCAATTGGTTTACCTGCATGTGAATATTTTATCATCGCTTTTTCTTAGTACAATCATGGTGCAAACATAGGGAGAGCTTATAGCTGTGAATTGCTAGAATATTTTCTAAGCTATTATATGAAAGCTCCATATAACAGTACAGTAGGAGGGACAGTATGTCTGCTCTGAAAGACATTTGCCTGCAGATGGTTTCATTTTACTCAGTGGCTTTAAAACAGGGATAATGATGTGGAAGATCATGAATTTTTCTAGTTACATTTACACATTTATTGGCGGTAGTTCAGATTTTCCAATTTATATAGGGTTACTATAGTATTTTTATTCCTGAGAGAGATGTTTATAGAAAAAATTTTACTTAGCAATTTACTTGTTGAGAGGAAACTTTCAGAAAAGGCAGGGAACTAGAAAGGCAAAAGCACGTCTTTAATTATAAACCACAGCACTGAAAAGAGGTGAGCTGGGGGAGGCATGGCAAAATTGGGGAAGGGCATATTTTTTGTGCTGCAAATACTGAACTCCAGGAGGGAATGATGAGGCCATCAGAAATGACCTTTGCTGCTGGCTCTCGACCTCTCATTTTCTCTGGAGCATATTCAGCGTCCCCATAACACACAAAACAAATTTTCTTATCTTGTTTGTGGTAAAATACAAGCAAGAAGGGTAAAAGAAGAGAAGGAAACGAGCACAAAGATGAATTTGTGAAGAGAGCAATCATGCCCTTCACTTAATATGCCAAGTAGAATAGGACTGTTGATTTCCTTTGTTTTAGTCTCACTCCTCAGCAACAATAGATGGTTTGTTTTTTTTTTAAAGTATGAATTGTTAGCATGGATGGTTACTTTGTATACATATGTTCAGAGACAATGAATATGTATTTTAGAGCAATTAAATTTTTGAAAAAATAATATATTCTGATTTCTTCTACTGTTTATTTGCCAGAACTTCTTCTTGCTTTAAAATGGAGGCCAGGACCACCAACAACATTCTGAAAATGCAGAAATTCCCTACACGCATACAACTATGTGCTTCTGGCAGTTTCTTTTCTTTTTTTTTTTTTTAATAACTCAAAGATATATGTGATTGGAAAGGAAAGGCTAGTTAGTGCCCTGGATAACTCCTAAAATTCTATTCAATTCTTTTGAAGCTTTATTTTACCTTTATCATTAGAAGGCAGTTTACAGATTTTTTGGAGAGCCAACAGATGGCAGCAAAGACTTGCAGACTCTCACAGAAATTTTATTTGCACAAGTAATTATCCCCAAGCAGCAATTAAATGCCTAAAGGCAGAGCTGTCATTTTTTAGGCCTAGTAACCTGAAAATCTTTAAAGTCTTTTTTCAGGCCAAATTAATAATAAAAAAGTCTCTTTGCTTTTAAAGCATCAAGCCCAGCGTTAGTTTCATAGTTGTAATTTCCTTCTTGTGCAGAGATGTTTATAGAAAAATTTTACTTAGCAATTTACTTGTGGGGCAGAAAAGGCAGGGAACTAGAAAGGCAAAAGCACGTCTTTAATTATAAACCACAGCACTGAAAAGAGGTGAGCTGGGGGAGGCATGGCAAAATTGGGGAAGGGCATATTTTTTGTGCTGCAAATACTGAACTCCAGGAGGGAATGATGAGGCCATCAGAAATGACCTTTGCTGCTGGCTCTCGACCTCTCATTTTCTCTGGAGCATATTCAGCGTCCCCATAACACACAAAACAAATTTTCTTATCTTGTTTGTGGTAAAATACAAGCAAGAAGGGTAAAAGAAGAGAAGGAAACGAGCACAAAGATGAATTTGTGAAGAGAGCAATCATGCCCTTCACTTAATATGCCAAGTAGAATAGGACTGTTGATTTCCTTTGTTTTAGTCTCACTCCTCAGCAACAATAGATGGTTTGGTTTTTTTTTAAAGTATGAATTGTTAGCATGGATGGTTACTTTGTATACATATGTTCAGAGACAATGAATATGTATTTTAGAGCAATTAAATTTTTGAAAAAATAATATATTCTGATTTCTTCTACTGTTTATTTGCCAGAACTTCTTCTTGCTTTAAAATGGAGGCCAGGACCACCAACAACATTCTGAAAATGCAGAAATTCCCTACACGCATACAACTATGTGCTTCTGGCAGTTTCTTTTCTTTTTTTTTTTTTTTAATAACTCAAAGATATATGTGATTGGAAAGGAAAGGCTAGTTAGTGCCCTGGATAACTCCTAAAATTCTATTCAATTCTTTTGAAGCTTTATTTTACCTTTATCATTAGAAGGCAGTTTACAGATTTTTTGGAGAGCCAACAGATGGCAGCAAAGACTTGCAGACTCTCACAGAAATTTTATTTGCACAAGTAATTATCCCCAAGCAGCAATTAAATGCCTAAAGGCAGAGCTGTCATTTTTTAGGCCTAGTAACCTGAAAATCTTTAAAGTCTTTTTTCAGGCCAAATTAATAATAAAAAAGTCTCTTTGCTTTTAAAGCATCAAGCCCAGCGTTAGTTTCATAGTTGTAATTTCCTTCTTGTGCATTTATGTAAGATTTACTAAAAAAGATAAACATATCCATATAGTCTCTTTATTTGCCAATTGAAGCAAGAACCAAAACGTGCAAGATTTCAGTAAGCCTCATATATCCATTTAAGTGAAAACTTCAAGGAGTGTCATGGTAATGGGAGTTAGTTTTCAGTTCATTTTCCTAAAACTAAAGCTGACTACATTTGCCAAGAGGTTTACATTAGACTATAATGTTAGAAAAATCTGACTTCGGGCACAAAATGATTATTGATATTTTTAATATGCTCAAAGATGAACTCCTTAGAATAAAAATAAGTGAAAAAATAATTTCTATCATCCATTTGAAGTTTTCACCTCCATTTATTACACTCAGTCTCAGTTGAAACACATTTGTGAGGAGAAAAAAAAAACACCTCCCAAAGACCCTAATACATTTCAAGTTGGCTTTGAGAGGGGGAACTTTTCCATCAGTCTCTAGTAGTACTTCATGTCAAAAAATATATTATAGCAGGTCTCAATTATTCAGAAATGTATTTTGTCTGGATTTCTTTACCATCCAATTACCTAACAAATGAATATTTTACTTTCCTTAGCTACTAAAATATCTGAAAGTACTTGAGTCGCACCTTCTCACTTCCTCATATTTATTCACTACTTTCTCTGAGCTACCTGTGAAACTTGTTCTTGTATTATGCCTCTTCACAAATTGGTTGGACTTGTTTACATATCTGTCTCACCATCCTCAAACTATGAGTTCCCAGAAAAACAATATCTTACCCATTTCTATATTGCCATTGGTAAGCAAGCAGTTGAAACTCAGAAATGATTCAGTGGACTCAAGTAACTTGACTCAAGCAACTTTACAATACCAGTATAAAATGTTTATCATTAGAAGGCAGTTTACAGATTTTTTGGAGAGCCAACAGATGGCAGCAAAGACTTGCAGACTCTCACAGAAATTTTATTTGCACAAGTAATTATCCCCAAGCAGCAATTAAATGCCTAAAGGCAGAGCTGTCATTTTTTAGGCCTAGTAACCTGAAAATCTTTAAAGTCTTTTTTCAGGCCAAATTAATAATAAAAAAGTCTCTTTGCTTTTAAAGCATCAAGCCCAGCGTTAGTTTCATAGTTGTAATTTCCTTCTTGTGCATTTATGTAAGATTTACTAAAAAAGATAAACATATCCATATAGTCTCTTTATTTGCCAATTGAAGCAAGAACCAAAACGTGCAAGATTTCAGTAAGCCTCATATATCCATTTAAGTGAAAACTTCAAGGAGTGTCATGGTAATGGGAGTTAGTTTTCAGTTCATTTTCCTAAAACTAAAGCTGACTACATTTGCCAAGAGGTTTACATTAGACTATAATGTTAAAAAAATCTGACTTCGGGCACAAAATGATTATTGATATTTTTAATATGCTCAAAGATGAACTCCTTAGAATAAAAATAAGTGAAAAAATAATTTCTATCATCCATTTGAAGTTTTCACCTCCATTTATTACACTCAGTCTCAGTTGAAACACATTTGTGAGGAGAAAAAAAAAACACCTCCCAAAGACCCTAATACATTTCAAGTTGGCTTTGAGAGGGGGAACTTTTCCATCAGTCTCTAGTAGTACTTCATGTCAAAAAATATATTATAGCAGGTCTCAATTATTCAGAAATGTATTTTGTCTGGATTTCTTTACCATCCAATTACCTAACAAATGAATATTTTACTTTCCTTAGCTACTAAAATATCTGAAAGTGCTTGAGTCGCACCTTCTCACTTCCTCATATTTATTCACTACTTTCTCTGAGCTACCTGTGAAACTTGTTCTTGTATTATGCCTCTTCACAAATTGGTTGGACTTGTTTACATATCTGTCTCACCATCCTCAAACTATGAGTTCCCAGAAAAACAATATCTTACCCATTTCTATATTGCCATTGGTAAGCAAGCAGTTGAAACTCAGAAATGATTCAGTGGACTCAAGTAACTTGACTCAAGCAACTTTACAATACCAGTATAAAATGTTTATTATATTTAGAGCACTTTACTAGGAGATTTGGGGAGATGCAAAAGAAATGGAAAACTGTCTCTGCCCTGGAGATGACCATGACCATGGTCTTTAAAATACAGGCTCACATAAGGAAAGGTACAAAACTCATCCTAGGCACAAATTAATATGATGCAAATAAATATTCCATGTTAAAGAGCTGTGAAGTTTGAGCCAGCTATTTTGAACCAGAGTCAACAATCAAGGCCAAAGTTTAGATATTGGTTGACAGGTGATAGTTTAAACCTTTCTGAGAGATGAAATCTCTGAAGTGTTAAAAGAGCAAAGATTAAACCTTGAAAAACATCCAGAATTAAAGAGCAGAAGAAAGAAAAGAAGCTAACACATCAAGAATGCACCAGCCTGAGAAATATAAGAATAAGACAACAGCATCCTACAAGCAAACGATGGTAAGATGTCTTAAAGAAGGAGTGGTAACAGAGAGATCAAGAATGGTTGACAGTTACTGTAAAGAAAAAAAGGAAAAAAAACACAATTGCACTAGATTCTTAGTGGACTTATAGCAGCTTCTGGCGATCTGTGAAGAGAAGATAGCCACTTAGCAGGGACCTAATGGAAAAAAAACATTCTTTCTTTTTTACTGTTTTTTCTGTTTCCATTCTTGGGAGTATTTTGTTTACTTTTTTTCCCGCTGTTTTGGGATGTTTTAGAGAATTTTATTTAGACAAATAAACACAATTTGATATTCTGAAGTGATATGTAAAAAAAAGAGAAATCAAGTCAGTTGCTTTATCATGCATGCCCTTCTTTACAACTGAAGCAAATAAAAAGGGCTTTCTGTTTTAAGGTAAAAGTCAGAAAAATCGGATATCACGGCTGGTTTTTTTTCCTTCTTACTATCACAAACAGCTACAAGAATTTTAATTGAAATAAGAAAAGTTGCATGTTGGTTTACACATATTTATTCATAAACATAGTCAAAATGTTAGTCACTCTGTTGTGTCTGACTCTGTGACTCCGTGGACTGTAGCCCACCAGGCTTCTCTGTTCATGGGATTTCTCTGGCAAGAATACTAGAGCAGGTAGCCATTATCTTCTCCAGGGGATCTTCTCAATCCAGGGATCGAACCTTGGCCTCGTGCATTGTGGGCAGATGCTTTTACTGTCTGAGCCCCTTAGGTCATTATAATAAGAAAAGCATAACAACTTCACCTAAATTCTTAAAACTCTTAATTTTCACTTAGAGACAACACTGAGGTTATTCCACTGCACACAATTATTTTCTTCATTGCAAACTTGGAATGATAATATTATCTGCCTCGTTAAGGATGTTGGGAAAATTAAATAATAAATTTGCATTGTTGTACAGCGGAAACCATCACAACATTTTAAAGCAATTTTCTTCAAATTAAAAAATAAATTAAAAAAAGAAAATTAAATAATGAATATTTCTGGAGTACTCAGAATAGTGTCTAGCAATTGTAATAAATCTGTCAGCACATTTTGGTTTTAGTCACTAAGTCATGTCTGACTCTTGTGACACCATGGACTGCAGTCCACCGGGCTCCTCTGTCCATGGAATTTCGTAGGCAAGCAAATTAGCGTGAGATATCATAGCCTTCTCCAGGGGATCTTCTCAACCCAGGAATTGAACCCAGGTCTCCCACACTGAAGGGAGATTCTTTACCAAATGAGCCACCAGGGAAGCCCAATACTATATTCATAGTACCAAATTAATACAATATTCAATAAAAAGTAAATGAAGATAAATAGAAGAGAATCTTTGTGAACCAAATTTCCAGCTGGATTATTTCTCTATATAATTTAATTACTATTATAAATTATGGTGAAGGAACACCTGGGATGTTTTAGAGAATTTTATTTAGACAAATAAACACAATTTGATATTCTGAAGTGATATGTAAAAAAGAGAAATCAAGTCAGTTGCTTTATCATGCATGCCCTTCTTTACAACTGAAGCAAATAAAAGGGCTTTCTGTTTTAAGGTAAAGTCAGAAAAATCGGATATCACGGCTGGTTTTTTTCCTTCTTACTATCACAAACAGCTACAAGAATTTTAATTGAAATAAGAAAAGTTGCATGTTGGTTTACACATATTTATTCATAAACATAGTCAAAATGTTAGTCACTCTGTTGTGTCTGACTCTGTGACTCCGTGGACTGTAGCCCACCAGGCTTCTCTGTTCATGGGATTTCTCTGGCAAGAATACTAGAGCAGGTAGCCATTATCTTCTCCAGGGGATCTTCTCAATCCAGGGATCGAACCTTGGCCTCGTGCATTGTGGGCAGATGCTTTTACTGTCTGAGCCCCTTAGGTCATTATAATAAGAAAAGCATAACAACTTCACCTAAATTCTTAAAACTCTTAATTTTCACTTAGAGACAACACTGAGGTTATTCCACTGCACACAATTATTTTCTTCATTGCAAACTTGGAATGATAATATTATCTGCCTCGTTAAGGATGTTGGGAAAATTAAATAATAAATTTGCATTGTTGTACAGCGGAAACCATCACAACATTTTAAAGCAATTTTCTTCAAATTAAAAAATAAATTAAAAAAAGAAAATTAAATAATGAATATTTCTGGAGTACTCAGAATAGTGTCTAGCAATTGTAATAAATCTGTCAGCACATTTTGGTTTTAGTCACTAAGTCATGTCTGACTCTTGTGACACCATGGACTGCAGTCCACCGGGCTCCTCTGTCCATGGAATTTCGTGAGGCAAGCAAATTAGCGTGAGATATCATAGCCTTCTCCAGGGGATCTTCTCAACCCAGGAATTGAACCCAGGTCTCCCACACTGAAGGGAGATTCTTTACCAAATGAGCCACCAGGGAAGCCCAATACTATATTCATAGTACCAAATTAATACAATATTCAATAAAAAGTAAATGAAGATAAATAGAAGAGAATCTTTGTGAACCAAATTTCCAGCTGGATTATTTCTCTATATAATTTAATTACTATTATAAATTATGGTGAAGGAACACCTGGGTTATCAGTACTCTTTATATTAATCCAAATGTAATTATATATTTTACATATATGATTTCTGATAGATTTCAAATAGCAATGTTTGTTACTTAATATAAGCAGTTTATGCCATAGTAGAATATTCTCCAATGCCAAATTCTTCAACAAAGCTGCATCTGTTGATGTTTCTAAATTAAAATTTGTGCACCTTTTAAAAATATCCTCCCAATGAATACAATTGATTGTTTCTCCTCATGGGTCATCAATTTTTCTTCATATAGTGAATGTTGCAGGAAAAAAACATGTACTTTAACTGTTTGGTGTTGTTTATTCACTAAGTTGTGTCTGGCTCTTCATGACCCCATGGCATCTCTGTCCATGGGATTTTCCAGGAAAGAATCCTGGAGTCTGTTGCCATTTCCTTCTCCAGGGGTTCTTCCCAACCCAGGGATCAAACCCATGTCTCCTGTAATGCAGGCAAATTCCTTACTAATAAGCCACCTGGGAAGCCCATGTATTATAATAAGTTGCTGTAAAATAAACAAGCATGAAAGTAATTTAGGAAAGGAAATAGTTAAATTCATGTATAAAAAGATATCCACTTTGATGCAATAACATTCTTTTCTACAAATGCATAGTATTTCTATTCAACTTTTCCATCTATATTTTTCCTATTAAAAGCCAGAGGCCTCACCTGACATTTAATTTATAAGAAAGTCCAAGAATGTTAGAAATCATTTATTGGTTGGATTTATGTTGTCAAAAACAAATATTATGAAGGAAGACATTTTGAAAATTTTGTGAGTAGTTTGAGAAACATTACAGGTAAACATGTAATGGATGACAAGAAAACAGCTTTTCAGATAAGATGGTTTTGAGAAAAAATCATCAGAAACCTGAGAAGCAGTATCAGTACAATTCTGTCATGAGAGTTCTGATGGAACCAAAGAATCCTTAAGAAACTGATTTGGTTGACGAATTGTTTAAATCCTATGTTGACATTTTTGTGTGATTAAAATCCTTCTTTTCCACATGTTGTCCCTATAAATTTTAGGACATTTCTTTCTCATGAGGAGCATAACATATAGAAAGTATGCTTTGGTTTTTGCCATGGTAAAATGCAACACAACAAGCATCATTTACTGGAAGACATAGGAAAAATTTAATTATAGAGAACTTCAAGTTCAGTCCCATTTAGTCACACTAAAATATTATGTCAAAATACTGAGAAAGTCTGTGCTTTCAAAAAATTCTCAAAAATCAGGACAACATTTGTTCCTGAAATGTGAAACAACCTGGTTTATAGGAGACCATAGTTTCTATGTGTTTCTAGTAAAATTTAGTTATAAAGCTATCAGTGACTTTTAGAAAATAATTTGAAAAAATGAAAAATCTATTTATTAGGCCAAGTTCTCATTAGTTCAAACTTGCCTACTGCTAAAAAAAGAGAAAAGAGATGATCATGCATGTGCTTGTACCAAGTTTTGCTATGCTTCTTATCATTACTAAAATCACTGAAAACCTCATCTTCTATCCTGTCCCAGTAGACAATGTCTCCTTCCCTTACCTAGATAAATGTCACCACCTTACTCCATCGCATCTTCTCCTCACACAATGTTTTTTTTCTCTCATTTTCTTCTTTTCTGTTTCCTTTCCCTCTGTATTTGAATATGCTCTTGTAACTTTATCCTAAAAGAAAGCAAAAGACAGTAACAAGAAAATTTCCCTTCAGCTCTATTTCTTTGTCACAGTTTTCCTTATTGTAACCACTAAAGTTTTTGAGGAGAAGCCTAGCTCTCACTCACTTGTCCACCCACAGGAATCTGTCCTCCATCTTCACAGCTCTACTGAAACCACTGATATAGTATTCAAATTAAATGATCTCTTTGTATTTCTCACCCTACTTTATCCCTCTATTGATATTTTATCCTGCTGGCTTTTCTCTTTGAGAAAAACTTTCACTCCTTGGCTTCCATATTAACATTAGGTCATGGTTTTCCTCTTACCTTTGTAATAG
Source organism: Tragulus kanchil (assembly GCA_022376925.1). NCBI lineage: Eukaryota > Metazoa > Chordata > Mammalia > Artiodactyla > Tragulidae > Tragulus > Tragulus kanchil. The sequence goes on from JAIOJX010000001.1 coordinate 26,184,507, forward strand.
ATTTCTTGGTCTCCTCCATTTATTCTTCTTTCTCTTACTCTCCCCTTAGAGCTCCAGTTCCTCAAGGGCTCATACTCTGATCTATTCACTTTAATTTTATATATCACTCTGAGGCCTCTCCTCCATGCCTGTAACTGGTATGTATCAGATATATACAAATAACTCCTAAATCTAATCTAATCTCCAGATTTCTTCATGAAACTCAAGACTTGGCCCACATCTACCAAAATGGCAGACATCTTTGCCTGTCTTGCAGGTACTTTGGTTAATCCAAAAGCAAACACATTATTTTTTGTTAACAAATCCTCTCCTTTTTGCTCTTGACATACAGTGTTTGTGAATGAATGTTTGTGTCTCTAAAATTCATACATTGAAATCCTATGCTCCAAGGTGATGGTATTAGATGTGGTACCTTTGAGAGGCAATTAGGTCATGAGGGCAGAACTCTCATGAATGAGATTAGAGCCCTTATGAAAGATTAGAGCCTTTCTTCAGAGAGAAAGCTCCTCACCGTGTGAAATTTTAGCCAGAAGACACTCCTGTCAGCCAAGATTTGGGTCCTCAACAGACAATGGATCTTGGACTTTCAGCCTCCAGAACTGAGAGAAATAAATTTCTGTTGTTTATTATCTACTCAGTCTCTGGTATTTTTTTGTATAGTAGCCTAAACAGACAAAGACAACTATATGTCTTAATGGAATCTCTATCTACACAGTAACCCAGATTAGAAACTTTAAACCAGACTTGTATTTATTCCTTGCCTCACAATGCATTCATTGGTGTATGTTTATTGGTTTGTCTATACTCCCTTTAGAATAGATATTTTGCTTTATTTATTGCCCCTCCACTCAAGTTAGTTCATATATCATAGTAGGCTCTTATTAAATGTTTGTTGGACCTAATTGCTGAAATTTTGCACATCATTCAGTATGCTCTATTCAAAGTACTGGGAATAAAGTCTATAAGGCTTGGATAAGATTTGAAAATGCACCCCTACTATAGTGACTTAAAGTGTTAAACAAAGCAAAAGTTGTGGTCTTAAAATTTGGAAGCTAATCTAATCAAAAAGATAAACACTAAAGTCCTGAGGTGGAACAAAATTCAAAATTTAGATTGAGTCAAAAGAGATCAAGTACGGATCTCATGAGAAATGGACTTGCCTTTTAATTCATTTCTCATAAGCATTTGCAAAAGTGTGTAAGTTATAGAAGAAAGATGGTATGAAGGGGGATAGATGAAATAAAAGATAAACTGAGTAGAGAATAAGTTCCAACGAGCAAGTTAAATCATAACATCTGTCTTAGGGCATAGCACGGTGAGGGGAGGGAAGCTGTGTGGCTGCAAAGGTTAATGACTTAATGGGAGAAAAATTCATGGTCTGGAGTACCAGGCAATACCTTTTTTTAAATGTATTTGTTTTTAATTGGAAGATAATTGCTTTACAATATTGTGTTGGTTTCTGCCATAGATCAACGTGAATCTGTCATAGGTATACATATGTCTCCCCCTGTGGAACCTCCCTCCCACCTTCCACCCCATCCCATCCCTCTAGGTTACCACAGAGCACCAGGTTTGAGCTCCCTGCATCACAAAATAAATCCCAACTGGCTATCTATTTTACACGTGAGAATGTATATGTTTCAGTGCTACTCTTTCAATTCTTCCCATCCTTTCCTTCCCCAACTGTGACCACAAGGCTGTTCTTGCTATCTCTTTTTGACCACTGACACTTTAATCCATGTTTTAGCCTCTTTTCCATTAACGATGCTGTGTACCAGTGGCTACACCAACTTCTCTGAATTGTAGTTTCTGTACTTTGGTCACTCTGAATATATTTATGTACTCTCTTTACTCCACTATCCCCAGATATACTTTAATAAGTAAATATTGTTCTAAATATCCTGTTCTATGTTCATGTGCTTTTATTTAAACAAGATACCATGTTTCACTTATCTCAGTCTATCACTCCTCTTCTTTAGTATCTCTTCCAGAAATAAACTTCACGCAAAGCCCATGGCACACAGGCTTTGGTTTAGGGGTAGTCTAGGCTAAGGCAAGTCTCAAATCAAAGGAATAAACTTTTGAAAAGAGTGGAATAAAGTCTATAAGGCTTGGATAAGATTTGAAAATGCACCCCTACTATAGTGACTTAAAGTGTTAAACAAAGCAAAAGTTGTGGTCTTAAAATTTGGAAGCTAATCTAATCAAAAAGATAAACACTAAAGTCCTGAGGTGGAACAAAATTCAAAATTTAGATTGAGTCAAAAGAGATCAAGTACGGATCTCATGAGAAATGGACTTGCCTTTTAATTCATTTCTCATAAGCATTTGCAAAAGTGTGTAAGTTATAGAAGAAAGATGGTATGAAGGGGGATAGATGAAATAAAAGATAAACTGAGTAGAGAATAAGTTCCAACGAGCAAGTTAAATCATAACATCTGTCTTAGGGCATAGCACGGTGAGGGGAGGGAAGCTGTGTGGCTGCAAAGGTTAATGACTTAATGGGAGAAAAATTCATGGTCTGGAGTACCAGGCAATACCTTTTTTTAAATGTATTTGTTTTTAATTGGAAGATAATTGCTTTACAATATTGTGTTGGTTTCTGCCATAGATCAACGTGAATCTGTCATAGGTATACATATGTCTCCCCCTGTGGAACCTCCCTCCCACCTTCCACCCCATCCCATCCCTCTAGGTTACCACAGAGCACCAGGTTTGAGCTCCCTGCATCACAAAATAAATCCCAACTGGCTATCTATTTTACACGTGAGAATGTATATGTTTCAGTGCTACTCTTTCAATTCTTCCCATCCTTTCCTTCCCCAACTGTGACCACAAGGCTGTTCTTGCTATCTCTTTTTGACCACTGACACTTTAATCCATGTTTTAGCCTCTTTTCCATTAACGATGCTGTGTACCAGTGGCTACACCAACTTCTCTGAATTGTAGTTTCTGTACTTTGGTCACTCTGAATATATTTATGTACTCTCTTTACTCCACTATCCCCAGATATACTTTAATAAGTAAATATTGTTCTAAATATCCTGTTCTATGTTCATGTGCTTTTATTTAAACAAGATACCATGTTTCACTTATCTCAGTCTATCACTCCTCTTCTTTAGTATCTCTTCCAGAAATAAACTATCTACGCAAAGCCCATGGCACACAGGCTTTGGTTTAGGGGGTAGTCTAGGCTAAGGCAAGTCTCAAATCAAAGGAATAAACTTTTGAAAAGAGTGGAATGGTAAACTGAAGCTAAACTATCAAATTATGTAGTCCTGCTTCTCAACTTCACTGACCTGAAGCTTCTAAAGTGATTGACAGTAATTGTATACCCATAGGCAGCTGCTCACATGACAGGATCTAGTCTTTTCAGAACTAAAGACATATTACCCCAGGGGAAATACAGAATGGGTATTGATAAGCACAATAATTTCTAGAAAGCAAGCGATAACAGGGAAAATGAGGAAAGTGATACTTAAATAATGTTAATGTCAGGTTACGATGGTAAGATACAATGCCTGATATGTCTTCTCTGATTTTCCCATTGAAATACTTAAGGAGCTACAAAAAAAAAAAAAAAAGAAAGAAGAAAAGCTACACAAAATTACAATAGTGCAATTGGTCTCACACAGGGATTTCTACTCACAGCAGTGCCAATGGACCTGTATTAAGAAACACCAGTGGTTACCTCCACATGTCCTGCCTTTTGTCCCAAAGAAACATGGTTATTTTGGAAATGACAGGAAAGATTTTAGCCTGTTCCCACAAGATGTAAACCCCAAGGAAGCCAAATTTAGAAGACTATACTAGTCAGAAAACCTGGTTGGGACATCCTGATTGGTGTATTCTCTCCTTATTCCCATCAGTGCCTTTTTATCCAAGTCCAGAAAACCTGGTATGGGAGCAAATCGATTTTTGTTTCCCCAACTGTGACCACAAGGCTGTTCTTGCTATCTCTTTTTGACCACTGACACTTTAATCCATGTTTTAGCCTCTTTTCCATTAACGATGCTGTGTACCAGTGGCTACACCAACTTCTCTGAATTGTAGTTTCTGTACTTTGGTCACTCTGAAAATATTTATGTACTCTCTTTACTCCACTATCCCCAGATATACTTTAATAAGTAAATATTGTTCTAAATATCCTGTTCTATGTTCATGTGCTTTTATTTAAACAAGATACCATGTTTCACTTATCTCAGTCTATCACTCCTCTTCTTTAGTATCTCTTCCAGAAATAAACTATCTACGCAAAGCCCATGGCACACAGGCTTTGGTTTAGGGGGTAGTCTAGGCTAAGGCAAGTCTCAAATCAAAGGAATAAACTTTTGAAAAGAGTGGAATGGTAAACTGAAGCTAAACTATCAAATTATGTAGTCCTGCTTCTCAACTTCACTGACCTGAAGCTTCTAAAGTGATTGACAGTAATTGTATACCCATAGGCAGCTGCTCACATGACAGGATCTAGTCTTTTCAGAACTAAAGACATATTACCCCAGGGGAAATACAGAATGGGTATTGATAAGCACAATAATTTCTAGAAAGCAAGCGATAACAGGGAAAATGAGGAAAGTGATACTTAAATAATGTTAATGTCAGGTTACGATGGTAAGATACAATGCCTGATATGTCTTCTCTGATTTTCCCATTGAAATACTTAAGGAGCTACAAAAAAAAAAAAAAAAAAGAAAAGCTACACAAAATTACAATAGTGCAATTGGTCTCACACAGGGATTTCTACTCACAGCAGTGCCAATGGACCTGTATTAAGAAACACCAGTGGTTACCTCCACATGTCCTGCCTTTTGTCCCAAAGAAACATGGTTATTTTGGAAATGACAGGAAAGATTTTAGCCTGTTCCCACAAGATGTAAACCCCAAGGAAGCCAAATTTAGAAGACTATACTAGTCAGAAAACCTGGTTGGGACATCCTGATTGGTGTATTTCTCTTCCTTATTCCCATCAGTGCCTTTTTATCCAAGTCCAGACTTAGACATTATCTCCTATAGTCCATTGTTGACCTACGAATGGTATGTCCTTATAAAAGTGATGTTCCTACTGGTCATTCTTCCCCTTCTCTGCTCTCAGAGTAAGGGACTGATCAGAAATAATACAGTTCTCAAAAAACTGGCCTTAGAAGGAAATGAGGAGTTACTGGAGAAAGATGCCAGAGGCAAAATGCCCAGAAGGAACAGGAATATCATTATATAGGAAGGGTGGGATGACATCTGTCAGAGAGACACCTACCACTGCGTGCCAATGGCAGAATAGAGATTGGTTTCATTTGCACTTGATTTCGAATTGTCAACTTTCAGACACTGATAGGCAGAGTCTATGAAAATGGCAGCAGGCATCAAATGTTACTTGCTTGAAGAAAACCTTGTTTCCGTATTTGTCAACCTAAACAACTGATTCTCCTGCATAACACATTTACATTTCATACAAGCTCTAGTTCCTAGAAAAAAAAATGTGTTTTCTATATGTGTGAAAAATGGGCTCTAGTAATAATGTCACTTGAGAAATCCGTTTTATGGTCGAGAGAAAAAAAAAAAAAAACGAGACAATGTGTTGCACAGGGACACCGCCTGAAGGTACTTTGTATGGGCTGCAAGCTCATGGTAGACCAGTTTAAGATCAAAGGTGTTAAGGTGATGGAGAATAAAACTCAGTTGGTGCAGTCACCCTGAGAAGAGGGCAAACAGCCAGCGGCACCTAATCCTGATTCTTTCCTTGACTTTTCAAATTCATATTTGCCACACATCAAATGCAGAAGCTGTTTTTCACACACATTAGTTCCACAGAAAAAGCTGCATGTGTTTTTACTTTTTTTTTCCTTTTCTTTTGTCTCTGGTATTTAGATGTGGCTCACAGAAGAGAGAGGCCAGAAAAGCCATTTTATTGCTGTAACAGTCTCTTTCTCAGTGGAATTCAGAAGCCAGAACTGAGTTCTGTAAATAGTGGAAAACAATATTCTCAAATTTCAGAGCTTTTGTGACTGGAAGATATAAATTCCAAATGTGTCAAGAGTTTGCTTTATTGCATCGACACACAAAATAACATTATTTTCCTTTTCATTGCCTATTTTTCTCAAGATCATGCATTATATTAATATACTTCAAACATTATCTTATATCCTCAGAATGTCTTCACAAACACTTTGTATGATCTTAGGTGGGCCAAGAATAATTGCTTTCTCTTTATAAATGAGGAAACAAACTCAGAGATGTTGTCTAACTTGTAAAAGATTCCGTGACTAATAAGTAATAGAGCTAGGACCAGTGTCAGGATTTCTGACTCATAGTTCAATACTATTTTAAAATAGTTAGAGTGTGCTTCTCATTTAAGCAGGATCTATGTAGATAGAGAATTGTCTGCTCTATTAAAGGGACACCATCATTAAGATTACATGTAGATAAGCGGGTTTTCCAATGCAGAATAGAGATTGGTTTCGTTGGCACTTGATTTCGAATTGTCAACTTTCAGACACTGATAGGCAGAGTCTATGAAAATGGCAGCAGGCATCAAATGTTACTTGCTTGAAGAAAACCTTGTTTCCGTATTTGTCAACCTAAACAACTGATTCTCCTGCATAACACATTTACATTTCATACAAGCTCTAGTTCCTAGAAAAAAAAATGTGTTTTCTATATGTGTGAAAAATGGGCTCTAGTAATAATGTCACTTGAGAAATCCGTTTTATGGTCAAGAGAGAGAGAAAAAAAAAAAAAAACGAGACAATGTGTTGCACAGGGACACCGCCTGAAGGTACTTTGTATGGGCTGCAAGCTCATGGTAGACCAGTTTAAGATCAAAGGTGTTAAGGTGATGGAGAATAAAACTCAGTTGGTGCAGTCACCCTGAGAAGAGGGCAAACAGCCAGCGGCACCTAATCCTGATTCTTTCCTTGACTTTTCAAATTCATATTTGCCACACATCAAATGCAGAAGCTGTTTTTCACACACATTAGTTCCACAGAAAAAGCTGCATGTGTTTTTACTTTTTTTTTCCTTTTCTTTTGTCTCTGGTATTTAGATGTGGCTCACAGAAGAGAGAGGCCAGAAAAGCCATTTTATTGCTGTAACAGTCTCTTTCTCAGTGGAATTCAGAAGCCAGAACTGAGTTCTGTAAATAGTGGAAAACAATATTCTCAAATTTCAGAGCTTTTGTGACTGGAAGATATAAATTCCAAATGTGTCAAGAGTTTGCTTTATTGCATCGACACACAAAATAACATTATTTTCCTTTTCATTGCCTATTTTTCTCAAGATCATGCATTATATTAATATACTTCAAACATTATCTTATATCCTCAGAATGTCTTCACAAACACTTTGTATGATCTTAGGTGGGCCAAGAATAATTGCTTTCTCTTTATAAATGAGGAAACAAACTCAGAGATGTTGTCTAACTTGTAAAAGATTCCGTGACTAATAAGTAATAGAGCTAGGACCAGTGTCAGGATTTCTGACTCATAGTTCAATACTATTTTAAAATAGTTAGAGTGTGCTTCTCATTTAACAGCTATATAGGATCTATGTAGATAGAGAATTGTCTGCTCTATTAAAGGGACACCATCATTAAGATTACATGTAAGCTGACACTGCCATATAAACGTAGCAGGTTTTTTCCAAAGAAATGTTACCAAAGGCACCTCTTATTGAAATTAATTTATCCCTGTTAGATTGCAGAACTTTAGAAGTTTTTTCTTCTTTGACTATCTTAGTTTATTAACTACAGGAGTAACCTAGAAGGACCTTATAATAATGTTGAAGAAACTAATAGCAGGTATTTTTTTTTTTGGAAGTACCAAATTACTGCCAATATTTATCAAGCATATATTGGGTTGACCAAAAAGTTCGTTCAGAATTTTTTTGTAAAATGGAATGGAAAAATCTGAACAAACTTTTTGGTCAATCCAATGCTATATGTCAGGCATTATCCTAAAGATTTTAATGCATTATCTCTCAACTAGTCCATAAACAAATAATAAATGTAAATAGTATTTCTATCTCCATTTTACAGACCAGGAACCTAAGGATAGAAGGTCAAGAAAATGACCAAGTTCATTATAGCCTCTAAGTTGAAGGCACAGAATTTGAACCCATATGGTCGGTCATTCAATAATCAACCACTAAAATACATGTGCTATGTGCTAAATGTTTTATTAGCATTTATTGTCTCATCTAACACTCATAAGAACCCTCCAGGTTAAGTAATTGTACTCCAGTTTCATAGATGAGAAAACTGAGGCTCACAGACTCTCAGGAGTATCTTTTTTTTTTTTTCAAGGTCATATAGATACTCAGTAGCAACATAGAAATTTGAACCCAGCTGGATCTAACCTGACCATATTTCTATTCACACCTGAGAAAATCTTCACTCAACATGAAGAGAGATTACTAGAAATAATTTCTCCTTTTCTGCATGAAAATAATTCATTGAAAGATGACCATTCACAATTTTTGGTCAATATTAGAAAACCCCAAAAGACATAGTAGACCTGTGACCTTTTTTGTCCCTTTCCAATCACTTTCTCTTCCTAGTCTCTTCACTTCCAAGTAACCCATTTGTTTTCCAAAAGGCTAGGACCAAAGTAATAGAGCTAGGACCAGTGTCAGGATTTCTGACTCATAGTTCAATACTATTTTAAAATAGTTAGAGTGTGCTTCTCATTTAACAGCTATATAGGATCTATGTAGATAGAGAATTGTCTGCTCTATTAAAGGGACACCATCATTAAGATTACATGTAAGCTGACACTGCCATATAAACGTAGCAGGTTTTTTCCAAAGAAATGTTACCAAAGGCACCTCTTATTGAAATTAATTTATCCCTGTTAGATTGCAGAACTTTAGAAGTTTTTTCTTCTTTGACTATCTTAGTTTATTAACTACAGGAGTAACCTAGAAGGACCTTATAATAATGTTGAAGAAACTAATAGCAGGTATTTTTTTTTTTTGGAAGTACCAAATTACTGCCAATATTTATCAAGCATATATTGGGTTGACCAAAAAGTTCGTTCAGAATTTTTTTGTAAAATGGAATGGAAAAATCTGAACAAACTTTTTGGTCAATCCAATGCTATATGTCAGGCATTATCCTAAAGATTTTAATGCATTATCTCTCAACTAGTCCATAAACAAATAATAAATGTAAATAGTATTTCTATCTCCATTTTACAGACCAGGAACCTAAGGATAGAAGGTCAAGAAAATGACCAAGTTCATTATAGCCTCTAAGTTGAAGGCACAGAATTTGAACCCATATGGTCGGTCATTCAATAATCAACCACTAAAATACATGTGCTATGTGCTAAATGTTTTATTAGCATTTATTGTCTCATCTAACACTCATAAGAACCCTCCAGGTTAAGTAATTGTACTCCAGTTTCATAGATGAGAAAACTGAGGCTCACAGACTCTCAGGAGTATCTTTTTTTTTTTTTCAAGGTCATATAGATACTCAGTAGCAACATAGAAATTTGAACCCAGCTGGATCTAACCTGACCATATTTCTATTCACACCTGAGAAAATCTTCACTCAACATGAAGAGAGATTACTAGAAATAATTTCTCCTTTTCTGCATGAAAATAATTCATTGAAAGATGACCATTCACAATTTTTGGTCAATATTAGAAAACCCCAAAAGACATAGTAGACCTGTGACCTTTTTTGTCCCTTTCCAATCACTTTCTCTTCCTAGTCTCTTCACTTCCAAGTACCCATTGTCCTTAATTATTAAGGTGTTCTGATTGGCTAGAATCAGAGTCCATCTTTCAGTCTTATTTCCACCATAGGTGGTTTAGATTTCATAAATTTTTTTGCCCACCCTGTTCCTCGCCTCCACGCAGCCCATTTAAATCATCAAGATTTTCTTTTCTCAATATCAAACTTTGGGAATGGAACTAAGAAGAAAAACCTAATTCATAATAAATTTTGCATGACTAATAAATGTTTAAGGTTATTATTCCCTAGAATATATACACTTTGAAAGAACTACTCAGTATATCTTCAATCAAAAGGAAATAAATTTGAATGTTGAAATCACAGAGGTGTGGCTGGTATATGATTGCTTATTAAAAGACTTTCTGGAACTCCTTTACTCAAGTCAACTGAGTGCACGGAAGGACTAAGGAATGTTAAGGACAACCCCGTCAAATTTAACTCACCTGAATATTTTAAAGTATATGCAAAATAAAAAATAATGTGAAATATTTTTTTCAGATGAAAGTTGCTGGGGTTGTAATTCTTAAGAACTCTTCCCTCTCAGTTTGATCATCTTTAAAAGGAAGGATCCCTGACATATTAGTAATACCACTTCTCTCTAAATCTCGTGCCCATGGCTGAATTTGACTAGCTTTTCCAGACTTCCTTTTTAATCTCCTTTCATTCATCATATGTTTATTGAGCACTTGCTATATTCTAGATATTCTTCTAGGAGCTGAGACTTTATCAGTGAACAAAGCAAAAATTTATGCCTCATGGTGCTTACATTCCAGAAAAAAAATGGGCAATAGAAACAAACACAATAAATAAGCTCATTATTAACATTGTTATGGAAAAATGGAGCAGGACAGGGGAATTGGAAAGGAATATAGGGTGGGCAGATTTCCATTTTAAATTAAATAACCAGAGTAGGTCTCAATGAGAAGGTGGCATTTGACCAAAGTTCTAAAAGGAGGTAAGGCAGGGAGCCAGGCTGATATCTGAATGAAGAGTATTTCAAGCAGAAGGGACAGCCAATCCTAGGGATCTGAGTGAGACAAGAGAAGAACGGCCATTATTTCTGGAGCCAAGTGAATCAATGAAAGAATTTCTAGTCCAGGAACCAGCAATTTTTTTTTTTTTCCTGTAAAGGACCAGATAGTAAATATTTTATGTTTATGACTGTACAGTCTGTGTCACTGGTCAATTCTGCCTGTAGCATGAAAGTAGCCATAGATGATAAGGAAATGAATGAGATTATGTTCTAATGAAACTATTTATGGACACTGAAATTTGAACTTTACATAAATTTATATATCACTAATTACTTTTCTTTCATTTTTTCAAGCATTTAAAAATGTAAAAAAAATATTCTTCAATCTAGGGTGTATAAAAAGAAACCACAGACTGGATTTGGCCTTAAGGAAGTGTATTATTGACCCAGATTCAGGGAATGAACACAGAGATATAATAGCATAGAGGGAAGGGGATAATGGTTTAATGACTCTTTGAGCTTCCTCTAGCTTTCTTTCCTCATTTTCTTTCACGGATATTATATCCTAATAAAATTTATTTCATATGAAATCCTGTTTTGTGTTTTGGCCTTTGCTTCTCAAGTGATGTAAGCTAACCAAAGTGGGACCAGGAGTGGTCCAAGAAAGCAAGCAGAGAGATATGGATTTGAAACTGTCTTATCTACCATCTTGGGAGCAAAAAGAACAGCTGGTGAGTAGGCAGATCACTTACAGTCACTGGGACAAGATGGTGATTCAATTGCTAAATATTTTGCCATGATTGCTTAAAAAAGGTCCCAATCTCCACTGGGACAATGGGGAATGCAAAGATGTAAGTATTTGAAAAGTACAGAACAAACAGTGCCATCTAATCTATTTGGGCTTCTATAACAAAGTACCACAGATGGGGCAGCAGTTAAAAAAAAAGAAACTTGGTTCTCACAATTCTGGAAGCTCTAAGTCCAAGATCAATGTGTCAGCATGGTAGAGTAAATAACCAGAGTAGGTCTCAATGAGAAGGTGGCATTTGACCAAAGTTCTAAAAGGAGGTAAGGCAGGGAGCCAGGCTGATATCTGAATGAAGAGTATTTCAAGCAGAAGGGACAGCCAATCCTAGGGATCTGAGTGAGACAAGAGAAGAACGGCCATTATTTCTGGAGCCAAGTGAATCAATGAAAGAATTTCTAGTCCAGGAACCAGCAATTTTTTTTTTTTTCCTGTAAAGGACCAGATAGTAAATATTTTATGTTTATGACTGTACAGTCTGTGTCACTGGTCAATTCTGCCTGTAGCATGAAAGTAGCCATAGATGATAAGGAAATGAATGAGATTATGTTCTAATGAAACTATTTATGGACACTGAAATTTGAACTTTACATAAATTTATATATCACTAATTACTTTTCTTTCATTTTTTCAAGCATTTAAAAATGTAAAAAAAATATTCTTCAATCTAGGGTGTATAAAAAGAAACCACAGACTGGATTTGGCCTTAAGGAAGTGTATTATTGACCCAGATTCAGGGAATGAACACAGAGATATAATAGCATAGAGGGAAGGGGATAATGGTTTAATGACTCTTTGAGCTTCCTCTAGCTTTCTTTCCTCATTTTCTTTCACGGATATTATATCCTAATAAAATTTATTTCATATGAAATCCTGTTTTGTGTTTTGGCCTTTGCTTCTCAAGTGATGTAAGCTAACCAAAGTGGGACCAGGAGTGGTCCAAGAAAGCAAGCAGAGAGATATGGATTTGAAACTGTCTTATCTACCATCTTGGGAGCAAAAAGAACAGCTGGTGAGTAGGCAGATCACTTACAGTCACTGGGACAAGATGGTGATTCAATTGCTAAATATTTTGCCATGATTGCTTAAAAAAGGTCCCAATCTCCACTGGGACAATGGGGAATGCAAAGATGTAAGTATTTGAAAAGTACAGAACAAACAGTGCCATCTAATCTATTTGGGCTTCTATAACAAAGTACCACAGATGGGGCAGCAGTTAAAAAAAAAGAAACTTGGTTCTCACAATTCTGGAAGCTCTAAGTCCAAGATCAATGTGTCAGCATGGTAGAGTGAAAGCCTTGTTTCAGGTTGGAGATTTCTCATTGTATTCTCACATGGAAAAAGGAGCAATGTAGTTCTCTTGGGCCTCTTTCATAAGAGAATTAATCTTATTCTTGAAGGCTTCACCTTGATGATCTAATCACTTCCAAAAGACCACACTTCCATAGCACTGGGCATGTGGATTTCAACATGCATTTTGGAGTAACATAAACATTTAGACTAAATCAAATGCCTACAAAAATAGCAAAGCTGGCTGGTTAATGTTAATCATATTGACACTCTGTAAAAAGATAAAAAGAGACTATGGGTCATTTGCAAGTAATTAATGTCTAAGTGTTACAGCCATAGGGCCTCTGTGGTCATTTTCAAGTACTTAGTAGAAGGGGAGACACAGAAGAGGGACAGGCTGAATATCTAATTGTTGTCGTTACAGAACTTTCATTGCAGGCAGATCAGTTATGTAAAAGTCAGAGCTCTGGGAGTTAAAAAAAAAACCCTCCTGAAATCTGTGAACCTTGAAATGGACAAATCTAGATATATACCTCTAATGATGTTGGGTCTATAGTCACTGGACCCAACAAGATTCTGTGGGCCTGAAAACATGGCTTAAGTTTCCTCAGTATAATCTAGCACTTCCTCTGTGGCAGAGGACAATGATAAGAACTATTTTCCACAAAGCAACAGATGACTCTTCTGAGAAATTGCCCCACATTTCCTCTCCTGATTGTCAGGATGATAACAGATTGAATATCAGCATAATCAAGCTAAGAACATTTTGGGCCTTCAAAGAAGAACAGGTGATAAAGGGTTACAAAAATTACCTGTTATATACTGCAAGATCCAGTGAGTACTCCTGGAATAGGACGTGGAGAGTGCTTTATCCAAAGAGGATGGAATGTAAGAGTGGATATGCAAGAATTACTTAACCTCTTAACAATTCCCTGGGGCACGGGTTGTAATATCCAAGCAAATAACCCAGAGAATGAGGGACCTCTTTTCTGATGGTGATTCTTAGAAGCATAGAGAAAATAATGGCCCACAATTAAGACATGGTTAACTAAGGTGCCTCTCATAAAACGAAAAACCAAGGAATGGGGGAGCCATATAAGTCCAATATGCAGAAGTAGCTTCACTCATTGTATTCTCACATGGAAAAAGGAGCAATGTAGTTCTCTTGGGCCTCTTTCATAAGAGAATTAATCTTATTCTTGAAGGCTTCACCTTGATGATCTAATCACTTAAGACCACACTTCCATAGCACTGGGCATGTGGATTTCAACATGCATTTTGGAGTAACATAAACATTTAGACTAAATCAAATGCCTACAAAAATAGCAAAGCTGGCTGGTTAATGTTAATCATATTGACACTCTGTAAAAAGATAAAAAGAGACTATGGGTCATTTGCAAGTAATTAATGTCTAAGTGTTACAGCCATAGGGCCTCTGTGGTCATTTTCAAGTACTTAGTAGAAGGGGAGACACAGAAGAGGGACAGGCTGAATATCTAATTGTTGTCGTTACAGAACTTTCATTGCAGGCAGATCAGTTATGTAAAAGTCAGAGCTCTGGGAGTTAAAAAAAAAACCCTCCTGAAATCTGTGAACCTTGAAATGGACAAATCTAGATATATACCTCTAATGATGTTGGGTCTATAGTCACTGGACCCAACAAGATTCTGTGGGCCTGAAAACATGGCTTAAGTTTCCTCAGTATAATCTAGCACTTCCTCTGTGGCAGAGGACAATGATAAGAACTATTTTCCACAAAGCAACAGATGACTCTTCTGAGAAATTGCCCCACATTTCCTCTCCTGATTGTCAGGATGATAACAGATTGAATATCAGCATAATCAAGCTAAGAACATTTTGGGCCTTCAAAGAAGAACAGGTGATAAAGGGTTACAAAAATTACCTGTTATATACTGCAAGATCCAGTGAGTACTCCTGGAATAGGACGTGGAGAGTGCTTTATCCAAAGAGGATGGAATGTAAGAGTGGATATGCAAGAATTACTTAACCTCTTAACAATTCCCTGGGGCACGGGTTGTAATATCCAAGCAAATAACCCAGAGAATGAGGGACCTCTTTTCTGATGGTGATTCTTAGAAGCATAGAGAAAATAATGGCCCACAATTAAGACATGGATATAACTAAGGTGCCCTCTCATAAAACAGAGGAAGGAATATGAAGTCTCAAGGAAGTGGGCAGACTGAAATGAGCATATTCCAATATATCAAATGATTCAGTTGAGGATGTCTGCCACAGAATAACTCAGAGGATAGACCACTCACCAAAGTCACAGGAATATGCTGGAGAGAAGGTCACCAACTGCACTAAGTATAGTGATGGGTCTCCTATGCAGACTAGGGATGATGATAGGAAAAGTCAGAGAACTAGTCTGGTTAATATCCATAGAGATGGCAAGATCTTGAAATAACAAAGTAGGGTAAGGCTTAACTGCCAAATGCCAGATCACAATTACCATAACAATCAATATTGTTAGAATGGCAACTAAGGAAGCTGTGTTCATAGTGAGTTTTGAGCCTAGTTAATAGAGACAGGTAGATGAACATAAGAGTGAAAACAAAGATTGTAAAGATTTCTGATCACACAATTAACCAGAAATCATCCAACACAGACAGGCACTGAACAACCAAGTCCTCAAAAGCACTATTTGTGCTTAGTCGTTTAGCTGTGTCCAACTCTTTGAGACCCCATGGACTGCAACATGCCAGGCTGCTCTGTCCATTGGGATTCTCCAAGCAAGAGTACTGGAGTGTGTTGCCACGCCCTCTTCCAGAGGATCTTCCCAACCCAAGGATTGAACCTAGGTGTCCCACATTGCAGACAGATTCTTTACCATCTGAGCCACTGGGGAAGCCCAAGAATACTGGAGTGCACAGCCTATCCCTCTCCAGGGAATCTTCCAGACCCAGGGATTGAACCAGGGTCTCTTGCAATGAAGGTGGGTTCTTTACCAGTTGAGTTACCAGAGAAACCCCTAAAAGGACTATACCAGTTGATATTAACTAGCTTTCATCATCAGCTAGCTCAGAGTTTGAACAATCGTCACATTAACGTAGGATATCCACTTACCAAAACTAATTTATCTAACATGGCTTCTGAATGTCCAAACATTTAGCAGTATGAACCAACACTCAAGCCCTTGTATAGCACTATTCCTTACTGAAACAAAATTGAGGAAGGGCAAGCAGTTTGTCTTCACAGGAATAGAAAGCTATTCTGGGTATGGAGTTTCCTTTCCCACAATTAAGACATGGATATAACTAAGGTGCCCTCTCATAAAACAGAGGAAGGAATATGAAGTCTCAAGGAAGTGGGCAGACTGAAATGAGCATATTCCAATATATCAAATGATTCAGTTGAGGATGTCTGCCTCAGAATAACTCAGAGGATAGACCACTCACCAAAGTCACAGGAATATGCTGGAGAGAAGGTCACCAACTGCACTAAGTATAGTGATGGGTCTCCTATGCAGACTAGGGATGATGATAGGAAAAGTCAGAGAACTAGTCTGGTTAATATCCATAGAGATGGCAAGATCTTGAAATAACAAAGTAGGGTAAGGCTTAACTGCCAAATGCCAGATCACAATTACCATAACAATCAATATTGTTAGAATGGCAACTAAGGAAGCTGTGTTCATAGTGAGTTTTGAGCCTAGTTAATAGAGACAGGTAGATGAACATAAGAGTGAAAACAAAGATTGTAAAGATTTCTGATCACACAATTAACCAGAAATCATCCAACACAGACAGGCACTGAACAACCAAGTCCTCAAAAGCACTATTTGTGCTTAGTCGTTTAGCTGTGTCCAACTCTTTGAGACCCCATGGACTGCAACATGCCAGGCTGCTCTGTCCATTGGGATTCTCCAAGCAAGAGTACTGGAGTGTGTTGCCACGCCCTCTTCCAGAGGATCTTCCCAACCCAAGGATTGAACCTAGGTGTCCCACATTGCAGACAGATTCTTTACCATCTGAGCCACTGGGGAAGCCCAAGAATACTGGAGTGCACAGCCTATCCCTCTCCAGGGAATCTTCCAGACCCAGGGATTGAACCAGGGTCTCTTGCAATGAAGGTGGGTTCTTTACCAGTTGAGTTACCAGAGAAACCCCTAAAAGGACTATACCAGTTGATATTAACTAGCTTTCATCATCAGCTAGCTCAGAGTTTGAACAATCGTCACATTAACGTAGGATATCCACTTACCAAAACTAATTTATCTAACATGGCTTCTGAATGTCCAAACATTTAGCAGTATGAACCAACACTCAAGCCCTTGTATAGCACTATTCCTTACTGAAACAAAATTGAGGAAGGGCAAGCAGTTTGTCTTCACAGGAATAGAAAGCTATTCTGGGTATGGAGTTTCCTTTCTTGCTCTCAGAGCATCAGCCTGCACCACTACTTAGTGATTTGCAGAATACCTGCTCACCAGCAAAAGATTCCGTATACCATAGCATTTGACCTGATGACTCACTTAAGAATGAAAGAGGTGCAGTACTGTGATCAATATATCAAACCATCCAGAAGTAGCTAAACTCAGAATTATGAACTGGATTTATTAAGGCATAATTGAAGCAGGAAGTCTAGGGCAAAACTTTCAAAGAATGGAGTGCTATCCTTCCAGATGCTATGTACTCATTATATTAGATATATATCTATGGTTTTATGCATCCAGTAGGAAGAATACACGGAGAAGGAAATGGCAACCAACTCCAGTATTATTACCTGGAAAATTCAGTGATAGGGAAGCCTTCTACAGTCCATGGTGTTTCAAATATATATATGGCTTCCCTAATGACTCAGTGGTGAGCGATCTGCCTGCAATGCAGCAGACCCAGGTTCCATCTGTGGGCTGGGAAGATCCCCCTGGAGGAGGCCATGGTGACCCACTCCAGTATTCTTGCCTGGAGAATTCCATGGACAGAGGAGCCTGGTGAGCTGCAGTCCATGGTGTCACACAAAATTGCACACAACTGAAGTTACTAAGCAGCAGCAGCAGTAAGAATACATCAATCAGAGAACCAAAAGATAGAATCAGGAGGGGTTCACTTGCCATTACTTCCAATGACCCATTAGTGGATTTATGTGATTCTTACTTCAATCTGTAGGTTTAGAGATTCTGGTCACCAAAGACAATATTCTCTTTCCAAAGGACACAGTAAAATTCTATTGAACTACAAACAGTAGCCTCATCCAGGACACAATTATTTGCACCAAGGAAATATGAGGCAAGAAGAAGAATCAATGCCAGGTGTCATTGAGCTTAAACAGCAGAGTTTCTTTTACTCAGTGGCTACCAAAAAAAGGTAGATTCACTCATTGCCTACTTTCACATCCTTGACCTAACTTAGATACAGCCCGAATGAAGGCTGAGGAGGCCATGAAACAAAATTGAGGAAGGGCAAGCAGTTTGTCTTCACAGGAATAGAAAGCTATTCTGGGTATGGAGTTTCCTTTCTTGCTCTCAGAGCATCAGCCTGCACCACTACTTAGTGATTTGCAGAATACCTGCTCACCAGCAAAAGATTCCGTATACCATAGCATTTGACCTGATGACTCACTTAAGAATGAAAGAGGTGCAGTACTGTGATCAATATATCAAACCATCCAGAAGTAGCTAAACTCAGAATTATGAACTGGATTTATTAAGGCATAATTGAAGCAGGAAGTCTAGGGCAAAACTTTCAAAGAATGGAGTGCTATCCTTCCAGATGCTATGTACTCATTATATTAGATATATATCTATGGTTTTATGCATCCAGTAGGAAGAATACACGGAGAAGGAAATGGCAACCAACTCCAGTATTATTACCTGGAAAATTCAGTGATAGGGAAGCCTTCTACAGTCCATGGTGTTTCAAATATATATATGGCTTCCCTAATGACTCAGTGGTGAGCGATCTGCCTGCAATGCAGCAGACCCAGGTTCCATCTGTGGGCTGGGAAGATCCCCCTGGAGGAGGCCATGGTGACCCACTCCAGTATTCTTGCCTGGAGAATTCCATGGACAGAGGAGCCTGGTGAGCTGCAGTCCATGGTGTCACACAAAATTGCACACAACTGAAGTTACTAAGCAGCAGCAGCAGTAAGAATACATCAATCAGAGAACCAAAAGATAGAATCAGGAGGGGTTCACTTGCCATTACTTCCAATGACCCATTAGTGGATTTATGTGATTCTTACTTCAATCTGTAGGTTTAGAGATTCTGGTCACCAAAGACAATATTCTCTTTCCAAAGGACACAGTAAAATTCTATTGAACTACAAACAGTAGCCTCATCCAGGACACAATTATTTGCACCAAGGAAATATGAGGCAAGAAGAAGAATCAATGCCAGGTGTCATTGAGCTTAAACAGCAGAGTTTCTTTTACTCAGTGGCTACCAGGAGGAATGTATGAAGAAATCAACTGATTCACTCATTGCCTACTTTCACATCCTTGACCCATCATAACTCTTAGCATACAAGCCCAGAAACTGAAGGCTGAGGAGGCCATGACCATCAATGGTTCAGACTCCTTCAGAATGAAGGTTTGGGTCACACCATTAAGACCTGTCAAAGTGATATCTGAAGGTGAAGGGAATTTAGAGAGGAAGAGGGAGAAGAGGAGTTTCTGATGTGGGTCCAATATCAACTGCAGACTCAGATGCTGTAGTTCATCCCATTAACCTCTGTATTCTAAGTTTCCCCTCAGATAGCATAGGAACCATAGATGAACTACTTCTCAGAATTGTATAGAGAAGTAGAGGTGTGGGGCAAGAGGTTGACTGTGGTAACCAAGAGAATACATCTTGTAGACCTGTTACTACAGGGGGCATTATTGATAGAGAAGCCCATCTACTGTGTCTGGAAATCTATCACCATGTTTAAGCCAAAGTCCATGATACCCAAGGACTGATCTCAGCCAATGACTGAGTACAGCAGAGAAACTAAAGCAGGCCTGTCTCTGGAAGACATGGGCCTCTTCTAATGAGCTACTTTGACTTCATGATTTCTTGACAGCTTTGCCAAACTTTCCTTAGAACTGTGCTACAGTTGAAGATGCTTCCACCTGATCTCCCTCCCTCCCTCTCTTCTGTCTTTTTCTTAACTGAGAGTCAGACTTCTATAGTCTGTCAGTGTTCCTACGGACTGAGTTTTTCCAGTTTCTACCATCTTCCTTCCTGCTTTTTTTCTAAGGGATATTTTCCTTGATACATTCCTTACATGTTTGAATTCATCTTGGTGTCAGTTTTCTTGAGGACCAGCTATAAGACACTGTGAAACCAACAGGATATTGCAGAAATGATAGAGTGTGACATCCAACACCAGGATCAAAGCAAGTATTATGGCTTCTACCTTGCCCTCTCTTGGATCATTCTTTCTAAAGAATCCAGTTATTATATAAAAACAGTGCAAATAGGGACGAACTAAAGGCTCCCGTTTACAGCGAGCATTGATTTGCTTTCCATGTGAGGAAGCCATTTTGGAAAAAGGTCCTCCAGGCCTAGTCAAGCTCTCAATAGACTGCAACCTTAGCAGACATATTGACCACAGCTTCATGAAAGAATTTGAGCCAGAAAGACTCAGTTAAACCCCTCCCAAATCCCTTACCCATAAAAACTGCATTCAACAATAAATATTTTTCATTACTTTTAGCTGCTAAATTTAGGGTAATCTGTTGTGCATTTAGAGAGGAAGAAGGAGAAGAGGAGTTTCTGATGTGGGTCCAATATCAACTGCAGACTCAGATGCTGTAGTTCATCCCATTAACCTCTGTATTCTAAGTTTCCCCTCAGATAGCATAGGAACCATAGATGAACTACTTCTCAGAATTGTATAGAGAAGTAGAGGTGTGGGGCAAGAGGTTGACTGTGGTAACCAAGAGAATACATCTTGTAGACCTGTTACTACAGGGGGCATTATTGATAGAGAAGCCCATCTACTGTGTCTGGAAATCTATCACCATGTTTAAGCCAAAGTCCATGATACCCAAGGACTGATCTCAGCCAATGACTGAGTACAGCAGAGAAACTAAAGCAGGCCTGTCTCTGGAAGACATGGGCCTCTTCTAATGAGCTACTTTGACTTCATGATTTCTTGACAGCTTTGCCAAACTTTCCTTAGAACTGTGCTACAGTTGAAGATGCTTCCACCTGATCTCCCTCCCTCCCTCTCTTCTGTCTTTTTCTTAACTGAGAGTCAGACTTCTATAGTCTGTCAGTGTTCCTACGGACTGAGTTTTTCCAGTTTCTACCATCTTCCTTCCTGCTTTTTTTCTAAGGGATATTTTCCTTGATACATTCCTTACATGTTTGAATTCATCTTGGTGTCAGTTTTCTTGAGGACCAGCTATAAGACACTGTGAAACCAACAGGATATTGCAGAAATGATAGAGTGTGACATCCAACACCAGGATCAAAGCAAGTATTATGGCTTCTACCTTGCCTCTCTTGGATCATTCTTTCTAAAGAATCCAGTTATTATATAAAAACAGTGCAAATAGGGACGAACTAAAGGCTCCCGTTTACAGCGAGCATTGATTTGCTTTCCATGTGAGGAAGCCATTTTGGAAAAAGGTCCTCCAGGCCTAGTCAAGCTCTCAATAGACTGCAACCTTAGCAGACATATTGACCACAGCTTCATGAAAGAATTTGAGCCAGAAAGACTCAGTTAAACCCCTCCCAAATCCCTTACCCATAAAAACTGCATTCAACAATAAATATTTTTCATTACTTTTAGCTGCTAAATTTAGGGGTAATCTGTTGTGCATTTAATAGATAACTAATATACATCTTGAAGTGAGATACTCTTTTTAAAAATGTAATATAAATTCTAAAACTAATGGCTATGAATATATTTTCTTGTTCACAACTAAGGAGGTGAGAAGATGAGTTCAAGATTAAAGTCCAGAGGCTAATTCCAAATTCAATGCATCTCTGATGAGTGAATTATTTGAGTGCTGTTAAAATGGCCCCAGATAAAATTTAAATATTATAATTGTGGATTTAAAAAAAATATATATATATATTGAAGTATAATAAACATTCCTATATGTAATTCCTTGTCAAGCTTCAGATCTTGTTAGCTTACAATTATTCAAGGAGCGTACTCTGGATTTCCCATAATGATCATGTATTATTGATTTTTTCAGGAACCAAGGTCCGATCAGTAAAGCATGCCAGTAAGAAATTGTAGCTTAAAGAAGAAGGCAAAAAAAAAAAGAAGAAGAAGAAGGCATATTATATAGTCTTAGGATAGTAGACTAAGAGTGAAACTAATGACTTCTTTGTATTCCTCAGGCAGTCAGAAGCAAGCTGGAAAATGGATTCAGCAGTCTTTACCACTAATCTTTAGTTGAGATGTTTAGTCCATTCCCATCTAACTATCACACAAAATCTTTTCTATGTCCATGGGGGAAAAAGTCACATTCACACTCAGAATTGATTATTACTATCCAGAAAAAGCAATGAAAGTGTGAGCAACACTGCAAAACTTCTAAATTTGGAACAAATGAATTAGTATAATTGATACATAAATGACTGACATTTAAATCAATGTT
Source organism: Tragulus kanchil (assembly GCA_022376925.1). Classification (NCBI taxonomy): domain Eukaryota; kingdom Metazoa; phylum Chordata; class Mammalia; order Artiodactyla; family Tragulidae; genus Tragulus; species Tragulus kanchil. The sequence continues at coordinate 26,206,867 of JAIOJX010000001.1, forward strand.
TAAAAATAGTTCTGTATGATTAGAAGCCATTACCTTTAATTGCTATTTTTATTCATGTTGAGGAAGCCATTTTGGAAAAAGGTCCTCCAGGCCTAGTCAAGCTCTCAATAGACTGCAACCTTAGCAGACATATTGACCACAGCTTCATGAAAGAATTTGAGCCAGAAAGACTCAGTTAAACCCCTCCCAAATCCCTTACCCATAAAAACTGCATTCAACAATAAATATTTTTCATTACTTTTAGCTGCTAAATTTAGGGGTAATCTGTTGTGCATTTAATAGATAACTAATATACATCTTGAAGTGAGATACTCTTTTTAAAAATGTAATATAAATTCTAAAACTAATGGCTATGAATATATTTTCTTGTTCACAACTAAGGAGGTGAGAAGATGAGTTCAAGATTAAAGTCCAGAGGCTAATTCCAAATTCAATGCATCTCTGATGAGTGAATTATTTGAGTGCTGTTAAAATGGCCCCAGATAAAATTTAAATATTATAATTGTGGATTTAAAAAAAATATATATATATATTGAAGTATAATAAACATTCCTATATGTAATTCCTTGTCAAGCTTCAGATCTTGTTAGCTTACAATTATTCAAGGAGCGTACTCTGGATTTCCCATAATGATCATGTATTATTGATTTTTTCAGGAACCAAGGTCCGATCAGTAAAGCATGCCAGTAAGAAATTGTAGCTTAAAGAAGAAGGCAAAAAAAAAAAGAAGAAGAAGAAGGCATATTATATAGTCTTAGGATAGTAGACTAAGAGTGAAACTAATGACTTCTTTGTATTCCTCAGGCAGTCAGAAGCAAGCTGGAAAATGGATTCAGCAGTCTTTACCACTAATCTTTAGTTGAGATGTTTAGTCCATTCCCATCTAACTATCACACAAAATCTTTTCTATGTCCATGGGGGAAAAAGTCACATTCACACTCAGAATTGATTATTACTATCCAGAAAAAGCAATGAAAGTGTGAGCAACACTGCAAAACTTCTAAATTTGGAACAAATGAATTAGTATAATTGATACATAAATGACTGACATTTAAATCAATGTTTAAAAATAGTTCTGTATGATTAGAAGCCATTACCAATTTATTGAAGCTCTGCTATTTTTATTCTTATGTTAGTCATTTAGTTCATCTTTAGCAGTGGTTTCCAGTGGGGCGGTGAATTTTGTCCACTGGAGATGTTTGTCTATATACAGAAATAAGTTTTGGTTGGCTGAACTGGGGAAAGGTAGCAACTGACATCTAGTAGGTAGAAGTCAAGGATGCCAATAAACACCTTACAATGCACAAGATAGCCCCCCACCACAAATAATGATCTTGCCCAAAGTGTCAATAGTTCCCAGGTTATGAAACCCTGAATTAAAAGGTCCATAGGGTGGTGTATATTCAGTCCTGTCTGACTTTTTGCGACTCCATGGGCTATAGCCCACCAAATTCCAAATTCCTCTGTCTATGGGTTTTTAAGGCAAGAATACTGGAGTGGGTTACCATTTTCTTCTTCAAAGAGTATAACTATTTTCTTTAAATTGTTTTTGACAGCAAGTTCAAAAGCAAAGCTTACTTGCATTTGAGTTTTTGTAATTTAGCTGGCAAGTATTTTATAGATTAAAAGGGCAAACAAAAGCTACTACTATGAAAACTATTTGATAAAATCTTTGACTCCCTGGAAGGAGTTGCTATACAAAAGGATTAAAATGAAAAGGAAATACCAGCTGATTTTGTTTTCACAACCTATTAATTTACCACTAAGATCATGATTTAAAGCCATACAAATTTATCTCTCACAATTCTATAGGTCAGAAGTCTGACCCATGTCTCACTGTGCCCAAATCAAGGTGTTGGCAGGGCTGTATTTCTTTCTAGAGGCTCTAGAGGAAGCTACCCTTGCCTTTTCCAGCTTCTAAAGACCACCAATGTTCTTTGGCTCATGGCCCTTTTCCTCCATCTATGATGCCAACAAAGGCAAGTTAAGTCCTTATCAAATGTCATCACTCTGAATGCCTTCCTCTTCCACATGTGATTACATCAGCACTACCCAGATGATCCTTTACTCCTCTTTGTCATGTAATGTCACATATTTATAGGTTCAGAGGAATTAGGGCATGAACATCTTTGGAAGGGTTTTCAATGTAATGTCACATATTTAGTTGATTAGAAGCCATTACCAATTTATTGAAGCTCTGCTACATGTTAGTCATTTAGTTCATCTTTAGCAGTGGTTTCCAGTGGGGCGGTGAATTTTGTCCACTGGAGATGTTTGTCTATATACAGAAATAAGTTTTGGTTGGCTGAACTGGGGAAAGGTAGCAACTGACATCTAGTAGGTAGAAGTCAAGGATGCCAATAAACACCTTACAATGCACAAGATAGCCCCCCACCACAAATAATGATCTTGCCCAAAGTGTCAATAGTTCCCAGGTTATGAAACCCTGAATTAAAAGGTCCATAGGGTGGTGTATATTCAGTCCTGTCTGACTTTTTGCGACTCCATGGGCTATAGCCCACCAAATTCCAAATTCCTCTGTCTATGGGTTTTTAAGGCAAGAATACTGGAGTGGGTTACCATTTTCTTCTTCAAAGAGTATAACTATTTTCTTTAAATTGTTTTTGACAGCAAGTTCAAAAGCAAAGCTTACTTGCATTTGAGTTTTTGTAATTTAGCTGGCAAGTATTTTATAGATTAAAAGGGCAAACAAAAGCTACTACTATGAAAACTATTTGATAAAATCTTTGACTCCCTGGAAGGAGTTGCTATACAAAAGGATTAAAATGAAAAGGAAATACCAGCTGATTTTGTTTTCACAACCTATTAATTTACCACTAAGATCATGATTTAAAGCCATACAAATTTATCTCTCACAATTCTATAGGTCAGAAGTCTGACCCATGTCTCACTGTGCCCAAATCAAGGTGTTGGCAGGGCTGTATTTCTTTCTAGAGGCTCTAGAGGAAGCTACCCTTGCCTTTTCCAGCTTCTAAAGACCACCAATGTTCTTTGGCTCATGGCCCTTTTCCTCCATCTATGATGCCAACAAAGGCAAGTTAAGTCCTTATCAAATGTCATCACTCTGAATGCCTTCCTCTTCCACATGTGATTACATCAGCACTACCCAGATGATCCTTTACTCCTCTTTGTCATGTAATGTCACATATTTATAGGTTCAGAGGAATTAGGGCATGAACATCTTTGGAAGGGTCATTATTCTACCTACACAATATCTAAAGAAAACTGAAATGCTGGATGGTTCAGCAGTTACCAATGAGTATAAAATAAAAGCAATTTGTATTGAACAAACAAGGGTTTAATTAGCTGTTTTGTTATTACACTTAATATTGGACATGACTGAGCAACTGAACTGAACTGAACTGATCATCCTTCATCTGATTAGCTTCTTGGTTGTGAGTCCAATCAAATTTTTCTTATAGGGAGATACACACTGTCACTTATTAAGTTCCAGTGAGTGAATAGTGTAAATCTAGTCCCTACATCATGTTGAAATTAGAGGCTATCTTCAACTTTTGAACTTGGTCCTCTATTTTGCTCTAAAATTTGTTACTGCTGTCATAATTGTTTCTCTATCTCTTTCATATCAGCTTGTCTAAGTTGACCATATTAGGGAGGTTGATGCTGGCGGAAAAAATCCCTCTGGACTCCTTTATATGTCTAGAAATAATCTGTGTAACATCTCTTTCTGTTTTATTGGTCACTGTAGACCTGAAAATATTACAAGGGTATTTTTACTAACGGGAAAAAAGTCATCTATTACTGACATCTGCGATCATAATAAAAAATATCAGAGAGGCAAAGAAATGTCTGTGGTGTAAAATGACTGTTACTTTTTCCAGGTTCCAGGTCTGTATGCAATTTTCTCCTTCTTACACCTCAGATAATCCAACACCAAATGCCTGAGGATGGTCATTATTGCTAAGTGATTGTGTGATCTCAGTTCAAAAATGATCAGACTAGAAACAAATTGTCAAGGCCCAGGTGAACAAAACAAAACAAAACAGTTTGTCGGTGCTAATCACTCTGTAACTGAGTCATTGCAAAATAGATGAAGTGACAGCTCTTAGGAGCTAATCATTTTTCTGTCTGAAAGTATGATTCTGACATTCAAGGACAACTTCTTGACTTTAAACATAAGGAAAATCATGAGAAAGTGTTTCCATGTGTTTGTCTATATACCATTTTGAGTCTTATGGAATAAAAATACTTGTCCAAAACAAAAAACAAAAAACAAGTGCTATCATAAACTCTCAATCCCATATAAACTTGCTTATCAGCAGAGACATAGACAAACTCATACCTATGGTATTAGTGTCAGAAGTTTATTTGGTATGTACCATCACAAAGCTCTTAATTCACTCATATTAGTAAAAAGATATATTTGCTATAAAGGTCTATGACATGCTTTACATTTCTATATAGGGCAGTTGGTGTCTAGGCTCTTTTTTTATATAACAGAGAACAGTTGACAAGGCATAAATGCAAGTACTGATAGATACTTTTAAGCATCTGCCTCTGTGTACATACACTGAATTCAGTGATTAGAAACACATTGGAATAAAACATGCACACTTCATTATCTGGTATAATTGGTGTTGGGCATACGACCTAAGCTAGCTTTTATCATACTGTCAGAACCAATGAATATCTAAGGCAGTTTCATACTGAAATAAATGCACTTCAGCAATAACTGCTTCAGGAGACTGTGACTTTATGTAATTCGATATTTCTGTCTTGGAACAATTATGTTAGCAGCAAGCTGTTCTTACCTTGGCTAGACAGCACGACATTGGTGTCATCCATTTTGTCATAGCGACCTTCTAGAGATATTAGTAGGTTTGTCAAAGCCATTTGAGTGAGCAACTTTTGACCTCTCTGGAAGAAGTCTTCTCTGAACCAAATCATTTCTGTAATCATTGGTGTTAGCTCAGAGAGAGGTTTAAGGCTAAGGGCCAAAATTTTATGAGATAGCCTCCATTTTAGGAAATAAATCTGTAACTCCCAAATGGCATTGCCTGCCAACTTGCTTCGATAGCAATTTGCCAATTACCAGTTACCGTCTTATTAGGACCTTTTTAAAAAGACAGAACAAAGTACTGATACAATTATCTGAATAGGTCTGATCTTGACACAATTTCTATGTGATATCTACATTTCAAAAATAAGTTGATACTCTCCTCCTTGCTTGATATTTGCTGTTGTATCAAAAAGACAAATTATAATGGAAAAGAAATAATGATACCTCTATAATCGAATGGTTTCCATCTCGTCTTTTCTCCAATGTATATTTGGATTTAGCTGCTTTTCCCATTTAACTACAATTATGTGATAAGATTGTATTAGAAAACTAAAAAAGTATTTAAATATTCATATATTCCTTAAAAAAGACTTTAAAGATTCAGATCAGGACAAAAGATAGAAATTTTTGTTTTACTGACTTCTATTTAACACATAGGCTAGTATCCATTTATGTTTCATATTGGCATTAATAATGTTTATTTCTACTCTCCTCATTACATTGCCCATTTTGCTCATTAAAATATAAAATATAAACATAGATAGTCCCCACTATAGTGCCTGGCACATGGTAGATGATCAACAAATTTTACCTAGTTTTATACACCTATATACAACTGCTAACTAAAAAATTGTACAACCTAAAATTTGAGAATTATCTTTATTTGGAAGACTTTCTGTGAACTTAAGCCCAGAAAACAACCTCACACATAGCTCTGAAGGACAAAGAGGTAAGGAGAAGCCAGGATATATTAGAGATTTTGCAATAAAACTAGGTAGTCGGGACATCAAAATATGACTGTGAATTTAAAAAATCCAGATATCTCAAGTCAATAAATTTAGCACATTTCCAGGTATGGGAAGAGGCAAAAGTCTAGGCTCACTGAAATCATTCCTTCCAGATTACCTTAACTAGCTAAGGCCAGTATCCTGCTCTTTTCCATCCTGAATTCCCTCTGGGTGCATAACCAGGGCTGCTACAGTGGCTGTTGGCTTCATGGTGGCAACAACATCTTTTGTTTACTGACATGGCAGGCAACAATTTTCTCCACACAGCCTTAAGTTAGATGTATGTCTTACCAGATGACTCATTTAGACAGTAAATGTTGTGTAGTAAAATTATTACACTATTTACCTTCAAACAGTCCATCGACATCACTTCTATATACAGTGTTTTGAATTGGAGAAGGCAAAAATAATGAAGCACTACCAAGTTATCTTTTACTTTGTCAAGAATCATGGTAAGCCCTTCATATACTGCTATAGATTAAATATTTGTCTCCCAACCAGAATGTATATACTGAAAAACTAATTACCAATTTGACTTCCTTGGTGGCTCAGACAGTAAAAAATTCGATGACTATATGAAAGACCAAGGAGCGACCCCTGGGTCGGGAAGATCCCCTGGAGAAGGGAATGGTTACCCACTTCAGTATTCATGCCTGGAGAATCTCATGGACAGAGGAGCCTGGTGGGCTACAGTCCATAGGGTTGCAAAGAGCTGAACACAACTGAGCAACTAACACACACACACATAGACATACACTCACACTCTTGTACTGGAAACAGACATAAGCAGTTGTAAAATCTCATAAAATGTGATAAGGATGGGACCTTGGGGAAGTAATTAGAACATATATGTGGAACCCTCATGATTGGATTAGTGTTCTTACAAGAAGAGACAGAAAGCTTGTTTTCTCTCTCTCTCTGCTCTGCATCCTGTGAACATGCAAACCACAAAGAGAGCTTTTGACAAATATAGCATGTGCTGGCCCTTCAATATGGAACTTCCTAGCTTTCAAAATGGAAAAAAAAAATATGTGTTCAAGTCACTCAGATTAGTGATTCTGTTATAGCAACCCAAACTAAGACACATACATTATGTCACTTAATACTAGACACATACATTATGTCATTTAATACTCACAAAAAACTCAATGAGTTTCATTCTATAATTAATATCACTCTACAGATGAAGAAACTGAAGCACAGAAAACATTAACAGCATGCCCATGATCACACAGTTGGATCGGCAGTCTGAGTAGGTGACATGAGCTCCTGCCCATATGACCTCTAAATCAAGCCAAGCCAAAGAGAAAGTCTAAAAACCATAGCCACCATTTTCAAATCATATCTGATAAGTTCTGTTATAATCTAAAGTGACAACTACTCCCAACTCCTCTACCAAGTTAGGGTAATATTAAAGTTGAAATAAAAAGACAAAGCATGTCTTCTATTTTTTTTTAATATCCCCTGGTTGTCCATGGTGGGATGTTTTTACACACGAGTTTCAATAAGTTCATATGTCTCAATATCTTTGAGGGCAGAAGTAGGTTCTATCAGACAGACAAAGCAACATGTTGAGCACTACTCTATTCACAGCCCTATGCTTAACCGTGTGGGAAGGAATAAGAAACCTAGAGATACAGTTTTTATCAGTTTGTATAAATTCAACAATTTGACTGAATGAAAACTGTTGGAAATATTCCCCAAATATATTTCCTTTTGAGGCACTGAAACTGTGTTATCTTTTGTGGTAACCACTAGAAACATTTGGCTATTAAAGACATAAAAATGTGGCTCCTGCCACAGCTGACATATATTACTACTTTGGACCTACTAGGCTAGATAAACTATTTCCTTAAAATAGTTTCTTTTTACATTAAGTAGCAAATACTACAAAATGTAAAATTATATATGTATCTCATGTTCAATTTCTATGACTAAAACATAATATAAAACATGGAGAACTTTATTTTTTTGTTTTTGGTAGGGTGGTAATTTCATGACCAGCATCTTCATTTGTTTTGTTTTGTTTGTTTTTTGCTCACTTGAAGCCTGTGTGAGCATGATGGAATGATATTCATTAGTGCCTCTTACGCATTTTGGAATAACTTCATATTCTTCATTATGTTCTCCTTTTCAGAGGATTAGACTTTTCTCCTATTTATGGAACACTCAATTACCACAAATCAGGGAAAGCAAGACAGGCAAACAAGTGTCTTAACTACTTTAATCAGGTACTGGAGGTTTTTAACAGGGAGGCTGGAATCTTATATTCCCTTCATTACAGAACACTCCTAATCCATAAGCCAGCCAAGGTTTCTCTAGTTTATTACAGAGAATTGATTGTTCTTTCAGTTATGCTGTGATCAGGTCACGCTACTTTGCCTAATTACAAATAGAACACAGTCATTATGAAAGTGAGAGAGAGATTGTTTTTAATTGAATCTGTACTCTCTTGCTTTCTCAATGGGAAGACGACATATAACATAACTGAAAAGTTTATTCTCCTTCATGTGATGTTTAATTCTATTAGTTTCAGAACAATAGTCAATTGTATTCATTACATTGAAGGTTGTAACTTAGTGTAATAGAAGTCTGAAGATAAAGGGGCATCGTATAGTATCATCACACACTATTTATTGAGAACTCTGAACGTGCCAAGACCAGCCAGCACAAAGAAATACAGCAGAATGCTTGAAATTTGCAGTGTATGAATGTATAAATTCAGTGAAGACAGAAATTTGTGTAGAAACCTTAATAAAATATGCAATTGCATGATAGACTGTTAGGTAGTGGCTAGAAATGTAGACTTTGGAATCAAAATATTTGAGTTTCAGTGCCAGGTCCACCATCTCCAAACTGTCTGAACTTTGGCAAGTTATGTACCTATAAAATGTGCCCTGAGGTTTCTTATTTGTCAATGGATGTATATAATTGGACCTAATTTAAGACTTACTGTAGAGATTGAGGCTAGCATGTAACAGGGCATAGGAAGCACAGAACCTGGCCAAAACATATTCCTAACTCAGTGTTAGCTATCATTATTATCAAGTGAAAAGGAACGTGGATATAATACCTTTTAAGCTATACATTATATGATTAGATGAGGACTGCAATGGGTTAGCAGGAAGTAGCTTCATCTTAAAATAAATATATCTAAAACAGTTCTCTGAATTCCTATATTTTATAGACCCTGAACCATACAACTCAACACCTGATTATTCACTGACTTGTATCATTTTCTACTTGTTTAATTTATGTATGTCTGTTTTTCTGGCTTATAAGAAGCATCTTAAGAAACATGTCAGGCACATTATCATAGAGGCAACACAACCAGGTATCAGTGTACTTTGATAACCTCCTGAATTCAATTCAAAAGAATGAAACTTTTAACCCAACTCCTGCCCTCTGAAATGAATCCCTTTAGTCCTCCAACATTCATGCACACTTATCTTACTATAAACACGGCCCTTGTGTGGGTTCTGACACCTTATTTACTAGCAGACATGTTCCTTCCATGTTTGTGTTCCCAGCCAGTCAAGATGATCCTTCTGTTTTGTTAGAAATCTCTACTTGAAAATAGATATGTATCCTTGTCTTCTTTTCCATCCAGCTATCTCAGGTCTTTACCCTACACCTTTCTTTACTGTTGTGTTTTAAAATACATTTTAACTATTTTCTTTATGCTTTGTTTTTGGATCTTCTGTTACCTGAAACTTCTTATTGAATTGCATCCATTTTCATTTATTTTTTACAGAGCCAAGTTATTTTGGAGGACTATGTGATATTTGAATTTTGGGTTACTGGACATATCCGACAGCAGCTATACAATTAGTAGGTATTTCTTCTATTTTATGAATTTGAGACTAGATCCTCATGAATGCATAAACTACTAAACTGTCAGTCTCATATTTTAGCATGCATATAAACTATGTGGAAATCTTATTAAGATGCAGACTCATGGTCCAAATCCCCAAGAATTTTGACTCAAGTTTAGGCTTAGCACCAGAAATTTTTACCTTAATAGGCAGCTGCTAACTGATTTTAATACAAAGAAGCAATTGATACAAGGAAGACACTTTAAAAACCACACTTTAATAAGCACTATCTTTCCCTGATGGCTCAGATGGTAAAGAATTCACCTGCAATGCAGGAGAACTGGGTTGGATTCCTTGGTCAGGAAAATCCTCTGGAGAAGGGAATAGCAACACACTCTAGTATTCTTTCCTGGAGAATTCCATGGACAGAGGAGCCTAGTGGGTTAGAGTCCATGGGGTAGCAAAGAATCAGACACGATTGAGTGTCTAACACTCACTTTTTCATTTTCTAAAACATACCAAAGTCAAGAAAGCAGAAGAACAGACATGTATCAGTCTCATAAGCCTTTCTTTCTTATGCTTTCACATATACTATTCTCTCCTAGACTGTACTGGCAATTATTGTAGTATATGAAGGAATGGGTATTCCTCTATCACCCTGATTTTTCTGTTATTTGAAAAAAAATAGAAAAGCAAACATTCAGGAAAGATATTGATTGATTTTTTGCTGTTCGTTAGCTTTGGGTTTTTGTTTTTGTTTGGTTAACTTTTAATTATTATTCACTATTTGCAAGACATGATAGATCATTAACTACATATACTATCACATTTAATCTTCACAATGATCTAATGAAATGGCATTATTATAAGCCCTATTTTATGGATGACAACTAAGTTTAAGGTTACCTTACCCTACTTGAACATCCCAAACTCCCAAATCACAAAATTATCTATAAATGTGCCCTTTACCACAAATATTGTGATATCCACTATCTCACAGTCTTAAACTGATGGAAGTAAATTTCCAGTACATTTCAGGATTTCAATACAGGAAAGAGAGAGTAAAATAAAGAATTGAAACAAAACAGCTGTCATAGAATATTTCTCAAATTTGGTGGGCAAATACTCAGTTCGAGAAGAGTTGTAGATATATAAGTAGCAATTTCCTTTTGTGGGGGATTCTAAAACTACTGGGAAGAATTGATCACAAATCAAATTATTAAAATGATTAAACAAATATCTGTTATTCTCTATACACAGGTCAAATCCATGTACAATAACTCTATTGAAATCTTTTTCATTCTATTGTAATACTATGGCATTGAACCTAGCTTCCAACAAGCAGGCTAATGTTTTCACATCATATTCAAAACTTTGTGGCTATTTATGTGAAGACTTTGATTTCCAGCTCTGCTCAGGGAATGGTGGCATGTGAAGATGTCCTCACATAAGGCCAAGGGGGTTCCTCTGCAAGGAGGCAACAATTTTATGAATGACATGTGGCCAGGAAAGTTAGGTGGAATTCAGTGTGCAAATCTACATATCCTTTAAAGAAGGCAAGGTCAACGCTTCCAAATGAATATTTACCCCTTGGACTGGTCCATTTTGGAAGCCTGGGTATTTAAGGGTATGCCAAAAGCAAGGCAGAGACCGAAACAAATCGCTGTAGGCACCTGCATGCAATTGTGATCAGACATGTGCACACAATCTGTGTTGTGTAAATTCTACAGAATGAGTCACAAGTGGGGTTGGCAGTTATAATATAAACATGCAAACCATGTTTTTTTTTTTTTTTCTCTCTCTCTTGGAAAAGATGAATAAGCATGACCTCCTCTCAATACTTTAGTGAATAAGGATTGAGGTAAGCAGGGAAAACAGTAGTTTGGTTCTTTTTGGATCAAAATGCCTGCAAATTCAAGCTGGCTTTTAAACAATTCAGGGCAGTGTAGCCAGAGGAGGATGGCAGGGAGGGGCTGGACTGGCTACAGTGGAGACTAAGGAAGGTAGGAGCAGAGTAAAGACAAGGGCAAAGAGAGAGAAGGCAAGAGCAGGTAACATGGGACTCGAGGAGGCTCCAAGGAGCCCTGTTCCTCAAGCAACAGAATTCCAAAGGCCCATGGGAAGCTGAGGTTTCTTCCTAGGGACCCCAGTCCCAGTCCTTAATTTCAAACTGGTGCTTGTGAACGAATGGAAGTAGCCTGTGGAGATGCTGCTGGGGCCTACCAAAGATGACCATGTTAGTTAATTCCAGAAACAACAGAGGCAAGAGGGAGCCGGCTGCAATTCCAGTGAGCATTTTTAGCCTTGGAAAGCTGACTTTGGACACTCTTCTTCCTCATTCCCTCTCCCAGCACAAAGACTGGGATCCGTGGACCTGAACATTTTGATGGGACTTAAGAAAAGCAAGATCCTCAGGATGCCCAAGTTCAGATCTGGGACAGATCCACTGGGTGACGTAACTGGACAGGGAGGCAGCTACTGACAAGAGCTGCCCAAAACAATGGCAGAGCTCAGTATGTGAGTCTGGACCTTAGTATAGGATGTGAGCTGGTGTTTGGATAGCATCAGCTTTTTGATGGTAAATGAAGCCATGTGAACAATTTGGTTAATCTAGGTTGATTCTATGTATAGATATAGACATAGATATATAGACAGGTACATGGATAGATTAGATAATCAGAGAACCCAATAATGATTTCCAGGAAACTCCAAAATAAGAGGAATTGGCAATAAGAAGTAACAAACTTAATTGAAAAATATGGTCAGAGTGGTGAAAAGAAAATTCAAGACAATACCATATATGAAAACCAAAGGGAGAATTTCTTGAACAGAAAGGGAATCAGCAGTGTAACATTCAGCAGAGAGGACAAGTTGAATGAGGAATGAAAATAAACCACTACAATTAGCAGGTGCCAATAGGGCTTCCCTGGTGACTCAGTGGTAATGAACCCGACTGCCAATGCAGGAGACGAGGGTTGAATCTGCATAGGCAGATCTCCTGAAAAAGGAAATGGCAATCCACTCAGGTATTTGCCTGGGAAATCCCATGGACAGAAGAACCTGACGGGCTATGGTCTATGGGTTGGCAAAAGAGTAGGACATGACTGAGCAACTAAACAATGATAATCTTAAGAACAGTTTACATACAGAAGCTGAGGAAGAAGCAATATTCTAACCATTTGATACTAACATTAATACCATTGTATTGTGCCTGATGTGTGCACCCTGAAATATATATTCATAACTGATCCATTAGTAACAGCACTTTACAGATATTGAAAATCAGCCTCCGAGAGGTTAACACAATTGCACAAGATGTCATTCACTTAGTGAATGCTAGTGCGAAATCAGTTTCTTTATTGAGTAAACCTTGCTTTCATTCACAATCATCCATCTTTTTCTATCCTCCTGATAGAAGTATGAGGAATAAACCCATTTTTGTTCACTTCCAATCTTTCTGTCCAGCTTCAAAGATTATGTTCTTTCCATTTCACCACATTGTGTTTCTGGTAACTGCTTTCTGAAGATGTTTTGCCCTAGTGTTGAGATGGAAAGAATAGGCATTTTGAAAAAAAAATGTAGAATCACAGGAGAGTTTAAGATGAAGGAGATTTAAGCACATTGATAAATTGGGGTGACAGGAGCAGTAGATCCACCTGAATATAGAGGAATAAAGAAATTATTAATGGAGAATGCAGGAAGCTTTGTGGTAGAGAGCACAGCTGACTTAATTTCAGACAAAAGGTTATATTCTTTTCCTTCTGAGACCAGAGAGTATGACTATATTATGGTTAAATTTAGAGGTAAAAGGAAGTTGATGAGGTTCCCAACTTTATTTACTCTGTGATCTAGAGGCTTTGCTGCCTTGTACTGCGGGTGAGAAACATAGTGAGAGGGTAAGGGAGAATGCTAAAGCTCTGAACCAGCTACTATGGGAACTGTGATCAGGAGCTGCCTAGGAATTAGCAAAAACAATAGGGAAAAACTAGTTGAGAAACCACTTATTTGCAGTGCTTCCAAGTTTCAGTTATGTGGCAAACTACAAAAAATGGCCCCAAATTTCTACTCCTATCTATACCCACTCCCATTGCAATGTGACATTGTAGTCCTTCCCATCAAAACGTGGAATTTATTTCTCCAATTTTTGAATGTTGAATAACCTTGAGATTTATTTTGGCAAGTAGGATATGGCGTAAATGACATAGGGTCAGTCCTGAATTTAGATTTCAGGAGACCTGGCAGACTCCCATTCAGCCTCTTGAAACTCTTCTGCCACCATGTGAACAAGACCAGTGTAAGAGAGAGGAGGTCTGGTTGCCCTCCACCTTCCATAACCTCAGTGGAGAACTGGCCAACACCCAGAAGAAGGGGCATCCGGTCGACACAAAGCTGACCTCAGATGCATGAGGGAGCGCAGTCAAGGTCAGAAGAAGCTGTCAGCTGAGCCTGAACTAAATTGCCAACACTCAGAATCAAGAACTAAATAAAATACTATTATTATAATTCATTGAGTTTTGGGGTGCTTTTTTAATACACTAAATCATCCAATGACACAATAGCATGTGATTTCTCACCTCCTAAACACCAAGAAGTCTTGCTGTAGGATTGGTAAATAAGTAGTTGAATTCATTCAGTCAGTATCTTGGATACCTGCAGAGGTGGGCAACAGGATAAAGGGACAAGAGAATTATAAGGATTTCAGAATTTATTTTCGGGGAGAGGGAAGGAATTAAGGGAGTAGAGTCACAAACATATGCTTTGACTATTCTGACATGTCCTCAATACAAATGCTTGAGGAAAAAAAGCAAATTAGCAAACAAACCTTCCTTCTAAATCTAAACTGCTCATTACCTATTAACTATCACTTTAATTGCAAACAACTGGCTAATGTATGTGTCTGAAAACTGTAACAAGAATTCCAAAAATAAATAGTTTTTTTAAAGATGAATTATACTTTAAAAATTAGTGACATAACAAATGTATTCAAAGCTAACATAATGTGATGAAGATGTCATTCATTTTAAAGCAATTTGCAGGGAACATATTAATTAGTTCTAGCTTGCCATGAAAAGAATACATTATTTTTTTTAAAGAACACCCTATTTCTGCTTTATAAAAATAGGCAAAAAATAACAAAGCTTGTCATTTGATGAAATCCTTTGATCTGAACATGAGAATGAAGTGAAAGGATTTATAATTTGCTCTCCATAAGCATCTGAAAACCCTACAACTTCAGAAATAAATTGAATTCAACAGACCCTACCTGACCACAGTTGGCTGTCAATAAGCACGTTTGTATGTTTATTTGCCACGTAAGAAGCCCACTTTGTCCAGAATTACTGAAAATCATGTACTGTACTTCCAAAATCTAATTCTAAAAATGGAAGGCAATATAACTTCCAGTAAATGCCCCAGAGAATTCTTTCTGCTAACTACCAGTTGTGTCACTTCTCTGAGCAGCTTGGCATGGCTAAGATATTGCAATGAGCGTAAGGAAAGGTCCTTGGAGTCTAAGCCTCCACTATACAAACCTGCATCTTGTATGCACAACAGAAAATTAGTTTGGCAGCCACAAAATTTGGCTCCTAAGAACTGGCTGGTTTTCATACTATGAATGAGCCAGATTCATTTCCTTATTGAGGAAGTCCTCCTTATATCTGTAAGCACTCATCTAACTCTATTTCTTCTGGAAATAGACTAAGGGCACTCTCTGTGTCTCTAGCTGTCTCAAGCTCTACCTTTATCTCCTATTATTTATCTCCAGCTCAGTCTCTTGCTGCCTCAGTCTCCTTCTGGCCAGACTGATCTACACGCACACACACAGAGACATGCAGAGTGATTTTCAGTATAGAAGGAAATTATTAAATGTGGCTCAAAATATTTGGCAGGAAAGTTCACTTAAATCATGTGTTAATCTGAAGAGTCTGATAAAATATACAGATTTCTTGATCCCACCCTTAGATCAATTCTATCTATAATTAGATGCCAGTAATCAAGCAACAGTTAGAACCTTACATGGAGCAACTGATTGGTTCAAAATTGGGAAAGGAGCATGACAAGCCTGTATATTGTCACTCTGCTTATTTAACTTATATACAGAGTGCATCATGTGAAATGCTGGACTGGACAAGTTACAAACTGGAATAAAGACTGCCAGGAGAAATATCAACCACCTCAGATATGCAGATAATACCAGTCTAATGGCAGAAAGTGAAGAGGAACTAAAGAGCCTCTTGATGAAGGTGAAAGAGGAGGGTGAAAAAGCTGGCTTAAAACTCAGCATTCAACAAACAAAGATCATGCCATCTGGTCCCATCACTTTCTGCAAATAGAAGGGGAAAAAGTGGAAGCAGTCACAGATTTTCTCTTCTTGGTCTCCAAAATTACTCTGGATGGTGACTGCAGGCATAAACGTAGAAGACACTTGCTTCTTGGAAGGAAGGCTATGACAAACCTAGACAAAAAAAAAAACCAGAGACATCACTCTGCCAACAAGGGTCCATATAGTCAAAGTTATGGTTTTTCCTGTAGTCATGTATGGATGGATGTGAGAGGTGAACCATAAAGAAGGCCGAATTCTGAAGAATTGACACCTTTGAATTCCGGTGCTGGAGAAGACTCTTGAGGGTCTCTTGGACTGCAAGAATATCAAACCAGTCAATCTTATGGAAATCAACCCTGAATACTCATGGGGAAGACTGATGCTGAGGCCCAAGCTCCAATATTTAGGCCACCTGAAAGGAAAAGCCAGCTCACTGGAAAAGACCCTGATGCTGGTAAAGATTAAAGGCAAAAGGAAAAGGGGGTAGCAGAGAATGAGATGACCAGATGGCATCACCAATTTAATGGACATTGACTTGGACAAACTCTGGAAGATGGTGAAGGACAGGGTGACCTGACAGGTTGCAGTGCATGGGGTCACAGAGCCGGACATGACTTAGTGACTGAACAACAACAACAAAAACATTCTTACCTTTTACATTTTCGACATGATTTTCATGGTCAATCAGGCTTAGGATTCACTTCCACTTGGCATAAAGAGGCCACTCTTTTTTTTTATGGCACTTTCAAAATACCAGCTCTTTCAGATATTTCTTTCCATGCCTGGACACCTACCCAGGGAAAAGTTCAAAAAGTAGGGGTTCAACATTCTCCTCCCCTTCAGGAAAGCATATCTTTTGTGGGAAAAAATCTCCCAGAGACATATCCTTAGCAAAAGGAACAAAGGGCTGCTCGCTATACATGTTCAAATACTCGCCTATCTACTTCATGCCTTCAGTACAAAATAGTTTAAGAAAAATGGAAAAGGAGCTAACATTTACTGAAGCACCAAAATATTTGACAAAAAAATGAGCCAGAAACTTGCATAATCTTATTTGATTTTTCTAACAAGCCTACAAACTAGATACAAACAGCCCCAATTTATGGATCAGGAAACTGATGCTCAAAGAGAAAGAATCTCAGTGGCACAGTTAACATGGAGCAGAACAGAGATTCAAAGCATGCTGTCATTGAACTATATTTAGGGCAGCACTCTGGTAGTCAGTCTCTGAACTACTTACACATGCATATGTACATACATACAGGTTGCTTAATGTGCATTTCCTTTTTCTCCCTAAAAGGCACACACTGTACTGGAATGAACACTGAAATAAGAATACTGAATTCAGGTTTCTAGCCTCATTACTTCCCCTAATTAGCTTCTGTGACCTTTGTGAACATTCTGACATTTTCTGGGCCTCATATTTCTAGTCTATTAAATAAAGATGGGATATGATGTGATTTCAAAGTATCTGCCACACTAAAATATCTTCACTTCCTCTATTCTCTATCCTTGAAAATCCAGTATGGACTATATCTTATGCATTACCTGGAATTTTTAAAATATATCCTTCCTAAACACAGAGTAAGTCTGAAACAGTGAATGTTCATCTCCCCTTATATATTTGAAATGTCTTGTCTTACATCCTGATGCTCCTCATATATGATTCAGTACTGGTCAATAACTGTCAAACTCACCACCCCTAAAATATCTCAGTTCACTCATCTGTTTCAGGATGCATTCCAGTTCTGATGTCTGTTGCTTACTTTGTGTTTGTAATGTATAAGGGTCAGGTTATTGTAGAGTTTCTGCTTATAAAACCACTCCTTGGAGAATGATTTTTGTTCTTTTGCAAAACTGACTATGCTTCAGAGCAGTGCACTGGAAGAAGGCTTCCTCCACATCAAACGCTATGTTCTAAGCAGTAGTTTGAACACTGGGGAAAAAATAATATTATGAAGACACAAATGAAATACACAGACATGTATAATTAGAAAGAGCACTGCAAAAAGAGTCAAGGGACCTGAACTTGAGTTCAAGTTCAGCTACTACTAGATGTTTAACCTTGGATAAGGCATTTGACTTTCCAAGCTTCACCTCTGTAAATTATTCTCCAAGTATAATGAAATATTTGAGCACACAATAGTGCACTTGAAGATCTCTGCAGTCCTCTAGGTTTCCCCAGACTATTCATTATCTGTTTCTCCTCTCTACACATACCTCTAATGCCTCTTCTTTACTTTCTATTTCACTAAGGAAACAACAATGAGAAGAAACATTCACAAACTTCAAACATAATTTCATCAGCCTACATCTGTGCTCATGTACTCTGATTTCTTTCCTGTTATACTGAAAGATATAAATTCAAAATGAGACCAACCACTGCATTTGTACATTGAATCCTGAGCCCCTAGTCCTTACTCAAGGTCTCTGATCCTGCAACTTCTCTCTAGTGTCACGTATTTCTCCCTCCTCCTAGATCATTCCCACCAGCGAACTTGTTCTCATGTTCTAGGATCTCCCTTTTTTGGGGGAGGAAGGGTGAGGGCTCGTTGGGGAGGGAGGGGGGCGGGTGGGCCACTTCTGTCGATCTTTCATTTATCTATTTTCATCCATCTTTGTTCATCACAGTGGCCTCTGTTGTCCCAGAGCACTGGCTCTGGGCGCATGTGCTCCAGAGCTCAGGCTCAGTAAATGGACACATCGGTCCAGCAGCTCCGCGACACATGGGATCTTCCCAGGCCAGGGATCGAACTGGTGCCCCTTGCACTGCAAGGCAGTGTTCTTACCCACTGGACCACCAGGGACACCCAGGATCTCTCTTTTGAAACTAAAAAAAAAAAAAAAGTTTAAAAACACTTTGGGTCCCATGTCCCTCTCTTGGTACCTCCAAACTATCTTTACAGCAAAACTTTTCCAAAGAGTAATCTATATTTTCTTCCAAGTCCTCTCAAAAGACTCAATGATCACCTTTTTGTTCTTTATTTCACATCTTAACAGCATTTGACAGCGTAGGCCACTCCATCCTTCCTTTGGTTTTCAGACACCACACTGTCCTGATTTCTCTCATATTTTAATGGTTACTCTATCTCAGAGTGCAATGCTCTATATATCTAACTCACTTCCATGATGCAAAACATCATCAGTGTGCTGTACATGCTCAGTCATTTCTGTCATGTCTGACTCTTTGTGAACCTATGGACCATAGCTTGTCAGGCTCCTCTGTCCATTCTCCAGGCAAGAATATTGAAGTGGGTTGTCATGCCCTCCTCCAGGGGATCTTCCCAATCCAGAGATAAAAATGGGGTCTCCTGAATTTCCTGCATTGCAGGTGGATTCCTTACCCACTGAGCCACCTGGAAAGCCCCATCAGTGTGCTAACAACTTTCAAATTTATACCTCCACTTGACACTTCTTTTATGAACACCACACTCATATATCCACTTGCCTACTCAACAACTGGAAAGGTATTAGAATTTAGTGCTGTGGGATATGGGTTTCCTAGGCAACCCTGAGACAATGACTGAACATGTCAATGGTACAAGAGTCCATGATTTCTGACCATCTGACCTGTACAGGACCCCTCCACGAGTAGCCTTTGCATTAGAGCTCCCTGTGGGGCTAGTCCAGACTTCTCAAGGTTGTACTCCAGTCTGAGGTGACTTTTTATCGAAGGACATTTAAGCTCAGAGATCCCAACACTCACAATGAAGTGCCTTTTCCTCAGTCTTCTGAGTTTCAGCTAGGGAAAAATCCCCTTCTAAGCTATGAATTTATCATCATTCAGCCACTTACCTTTTGTTCCATCAGCCCTGACGGTAATAGCGACTTCAGTCTTGCACTGCAAGGCAGTGTTCTTACCCACTGGACCACCAGGGACACCCAGGATCTCTCTTTTGAAACTAAAAAAAAAAAAAAAGTTTAAAAACACTTTGGGTCCCATGTCCCTCTCTTGGTACCTCCAAACTATCTTTACAGCAAAACTTTTCCAAAGAGTAATCTATATTTTCTTCCAAGTCCTCTCAAAAGACTCAATGATCACCTTTTTGTTCTTTATTTCACATCTTAACAGCATTTGACAGCGTAGGCCACTCCATCCTTCCTTTGGTTTTCAGACACCACACTGTCCTGATTTCTCTCATATTTTAATGGTTACTCTATCTCAGAGTGCAATGCTCTATATATCTAACTCACTTCCATGATGCAAAACATCATCAGTGTGCTGTACATGCTCAGTCATTTCTGTCATGTCTGACTCTTTGTGAACCTATGGACCATAGCTTGTCAGGCTCCTCTGTCCATTCTCCAGGCAAGAATATTGAAGTGGGTTGTCATGCCCTCCTCCAGGGGATCTTCCCAATCCAGAGATAAAAATGGGGTCTCCTGAATTTCCTGCATTGCAGGTGGATTCCTTACCCACTGAGCCACCTGGAAAGCCCCATCAGTGTGCTAACAACTTTCAAATTTATACCTCCACTTGACACTTCTTTTATGAACACCACACTCATATATCCACTTGCCTACTCAACAACTGGAAAGGCATTAGAATTTAGTGCTGTGGGATATGGGTTTCCTAGGCAACCCTGAGACAATGACTGAACATGTCAATGGTACAAGAGTCCATGATTTCTGACCATCTGACCTGTACAGGACCCCTCCACGAGTAGCCTTTGCATTAGAGCTCCCTGTGGGGCTAGTCCAGACTTCTCAAGGTTGTACTCCAGTCTGAGGTGACTTTTTATCGAAGGACATTTAAGCTCAGAGATCCCAACACTCACAATGAAGTGCCTTTTCCTCAGTCTTCTGAGTTTCAGCTAGGGAAAAATCCCCTTCTAAGCTATGAATTTATCATCATTCAGCCACTTACCTTTTGTTCCATCAGCCCTGACGGTAATAGCGACTTCCTTTATTTGCTACTTGCATGATACCTCAGAATTACCTTTTTGACTCTTTCAGTTAACTAGTGAAAATGACAAGTTAAATGTCTAATTTAAAAATTATTTCAAATTCTCTTGTTCACTTCAGTGGTGTTTTTATTTCTTATTTGGACCTTTGACTGAGGCCAGTCTTATCAATGACTTTCTCTTGCAGTTAACAAAGATTCAACTTTCTTTCCTGAACCTTGCCTCGTGTTCCCTACACATAAGTGTGTGTGTGTGTGTGTGTGTATGTGTCTGTATATGTTCAGTTATATCCGATTCTGCAGCCCTGTGGACAGTGGCCCATGAGGCTTCTCTGATTTTTCCTTATTCCCCAACCTTAGTTACATTCTATCGCTGTTGTATCATAAATCAGTTTAATGGTTAAACTATCTGATTATGTTAAAAGCTAGTCTCAACCTAACCTCATAGTCTATTCTTTGGCTATGCATCTTTCCCTGACTAGAGGGCTTTGTGCTTTATCTGAGTTAATGATTGTCTTGATTTCTATATATGATACTTTACTTAATCTCAACCAGCACTCTTCCTTACTATATAAGTGTTCTCTCAATATGTTCAAACATATTTTATATTTTGTTATTATTATGCTCCTGAAGACTTCTCTCTTATAGTCTTTTGATATCTGGGAATTCTAGTTGTTCCCTAGGCCACCTATATATAACAGTTGTCTTGGGAATTTCTGTCACCAGTTCTTATCACCCTGGAGCCTTCAGAAGCCACCTTTTTGTTTGTTGGATCTCCTGTTTACATCTATTTTTAATCAGATCCGTCTTTAATACATAAGACATCAGCTGATCGAGAGAGTCTGGCTAAACGAAATGAAGATGAAATGTGTAAAGATTTCAGTCAAAGCAATGTGAAAGTCAAGGCAGGAAATCTTTACTAACAAAGTGAGAAATTGTGATATGACTTTTGGACTGTTATAGATATTTCATCTTCCTCAATGCCTGGTCCACAAGAGCCTGAATAAAAGGAGGAATTTGCCAGACGCTCACTCACTACGAAACTAATTTCAAAGAAACTGAAATGTCCACTTCGATTATGTGCTCAAATTATATTCAGAGCAGCAATACCATCACCATTAAATAAGAATGTTTCTAATTGCCTCATTAGCTAGAATCTGCAGAAAATGTAATGGACCAGAAACCTGCACTTGTATGTATCTCTTTCTGTTCGGAAATTTACCATGTGACAAAAGTAAGTGAAACAGGAAATTTTAATAACAACTAACTTGGCCCAATTGTCTTTGAAACTCATTTGCAAAGAGGCTCACATAGACGTACATTCCAGAGACAAAGCAAAAACAAAACAAAACAAAACCAAACCAAACCAGTAAAGCAATCAAAGGAGTTTGGGAGTTGGAGAAGCAGTTCCAAGTGCCAAAGAGAAAGGTACTGTCTAGTTCAAGGCTCAAAAATCATGACATCAGTCATGTCATGCAACACAAAGACAAACTAATTGTTTCATATTGATTTCAGCAAAAGTGTGACTGGTTTCATTCTTGAGGAGGAAAGAGGAAAGAGCCATCAACTCTTTTGACCAGTATAGAGGCATTATCCTTTAAACCACTGGCTTGAATTTTTGTTATAATCATGATAAAATTACAATTAACATTCATAATGATGCCAACTGGAAAATCTTATTAAGACTTAAAAGCCAGTCTTTTATAACTACACATTCTCTGAAAATTGTTCTGCACCAGTTTCTGTTATTACTTTATAAGCAACCACAGGGGAGCAATAGGTCCAGGCCTGACTCGGCTTCCTCCCCTTTCAAACTGCAGAGGGTCAGGTTTCTTCAGGTGACATCCAGAGGGGGGCTCAGATTTTTCCGCAATGCAAGTGAGTCTATAGCACTGTATTGCACTATTGCAGGCCTGACTCGGCTTCATCAAGTCCCTTTCAAACTGCAGATGACCTAGAAATATCAGTCAAAGCAATGTGAAAGTCAAGGCAGGAAATCTTTACTAACAAAGTGAGAAATTGTGATATGACTTTTGGACTGTTATAGATATTTCATCTTCCTCAATGCCTGGTCCACAAGAGCCTGAATAAAAGGAGGAATTTGCCAGACGCTCACTCACTACGAAACTAATTTCAAAGAAACTGAAATGTCCACTTCGATTATGTGCTCAAATTATATTCAGAGCAGCAATACCATCACCATTAAATAAGAATGTTTCTAATTGCCTCATTAGCTAGAATCTGCAGAAAATGTAATGGACCAGAAACCTGCACTTGTATGTATCTCTTTCTGTTCGGAAATTTACCATGTGACAAAAGTAAGTGAAACAGGAAATTTTAATAACAACTAACTTGGCCCAATTGTCTTTGAAACTCATTTGCAAAGAGGCTCACATAGACGTACATTCCAGAGACAAAGCAAAAACAAAACAAAACAAAACCAAACCAAACCAGTAAAGCAATCAAAGGAGTTTGGGAGTTGGAGAAGCAGTTCCAAGTGCCAAAGAGAAAGGTACTGTCTAGTTCAAGGCTCAAAAATCATGACATCAGTCATGTCATGCAACACAAAGACAAACTAATTGTTTCATATTGATTTCAGCAAAAGTGTGACTGGTTTCATTCTTGAGGAGGAAAGAGGAAAGAGCCATCAACTCTTTTGACCAGTATAGAGGCATTATCCTTTAAACCACTGGCTTGAATTTTTGTTATAATCATGATAAAATTACAATTAACATTCATAATGATGCCAACTGGAAAATCTTATTAAGACTTAAAAGCCAGTCTTTTATAACTACACATTCTCTGAAAATTGTTCTGCACCAGTTTCTGTTATTACTTTATAAGCAACCACAGGGGAGCAATAGGTCCAGGCCTGACTCGGCTTCCTCCCCTTTCAAACTGCAGAGGGTCAGGTTTCTTCAGGTGACATCCAGAGGGGGGCTCAGATTTTTCCGCAATGCAAGTGAGTCTATAGCACTGTATTGCACTATTGCAGTGTTTCTCAGCCCTGACTCTGCATTAGCATCATCTGGGGCGCTTTATAAAAAACAAATGATGCCTGCAGAATGTCTCAGGCAGTACTGGAATACTTTAAAATTTTCCTCAGTGAAGCTGTCACAGATGAGAACAATGTGCAACCCAATCTCAGGGTATTAGAAAACAGTATTAATGAGTTTGAGGATTTCACATTCCTGTGAGTGCCCTTTATTTTATCTGCAGTCATTTCAGGGGATCTTATAATGAGGGAAAAGCTTGAATCATCTTTTTATGACTATTTGTTTTATTTAGCCCAATACTTAAGATTAAGCTGCCTATATCAGTCTACCTTTTATTATATTTATTCTCATCTGGAAACTTAACTACTTTTTAAAGGGGCAGCACAATTTTATGATTATCTCTAATAAATTATTGCTAGGAAACCTTTAGCAGAGTTCATGTTGCAAACTGTCATTTCTGCTCAGTGCCACAGACATCACCTTAATGCAAAAAGAAGCAGAGATGCAAATTCTCATGTGAACAATAATCAAGTTAATAAGGAATATTTGCTCTGATTAACTCAGATTTCATCATTTCAGTTTTCATGGACACCACAAAAATAAAATGTTTTCGAACTTAGAGTGAGTCAAAAGTCTTTGTGAGTAATTCAAGATTTGTCTTCAAAGCCAAAAATTCAAAAACCAAGGCTAGGGTATCTCCAAGAAGGAGGAGGAAAAAGGGGACAAACATTTTTCAGACAAGGTGCCTTCACCTTGGTTGTCACATGCCCATGGCTTTCTTTAGGCCCAGAGCTAATGATTATAACTGTGCTTGAGGAGATTTTCTCCTTAAGACCCATTTGGTCTCATACCTATGTTAATTAACCTTTGCCAACTGGAAAATCTTATTAAGACTTAAAAGCCAGTCTTTTATAACTACACATTCTCTGAAAATTGTTCTGCACCAGTTTCTGTTATTACTTTATAAGCAACCACAGGGGAGCAATAGGTCCAGGCCTGACTCGGCTTCCTCCCCTTTCAAACTGCAGAGGGTCAGGTTTCTTCAGGTGACATCCAGAGGGGGGCTCAGATTTTTCCGCAATGCAAGTGAGTCTATAGCACTGTATTGCACTATTGCAGTGTTTCTCAGCCCTGACTCTGCATTAGCATCATCTGGGGCGCTTTATAAAAAACAAATGATGCCTGCAGAATGTCTCAGGCAGTACTGGAATACTTTAAAATTTTCCTCAGTGAAGCTGTCACAGATGAGAACAATGTGCAACCCAATCTCAGGGTATTAGAAAACAGTATTAATGAGTTTGAGGATTTCACATTCCTGTGAGTGCCCTTTATTTTATCTGCAGTCATTTCAGGGGATCTTATAATGAGGGAAAAGCTTGAATCATCTTTTTATGACTATTTGTTTTATTTAGCCCAATACTTAAGATTAAGCTGCCTATATCAGTCTACCTTTTATTATATTTATTCTCATCTGGAAACTTAACTACTTTTTAAAGGGGCAGCACAATTTTATGATTATCTCTAATAAATTATTGCTAGGAAACCTTTAGCAGAGTTCATGTTGCAAACTGTCATTTCTGCTCAGTGCCACAGACATCACCTTAATGCAAAAAGAAGCAGAGATGCAAATTCTCATGTGAACAATAATCAAGTTAATAAGGAATATTTGCTCTGATTAACTCAGATTTCATCATTTCAGTTTTCATGGACACCACAAAAATAAAATGTTTTCGAACTTAGAGTGAGTCAAAAGTCTTTGTGAGTAATTCAAGATTTGTCTTCAAAGCCAAAAATTCAAAAACCAAGGCTAGGGTATCTCCAAGAAGGAGGAGGAAAAAGGGGACAAACATTTTTCAGACAAGGTGCCTTCACCTTGGTTGTCACATGCCCATGGCTTTCTTTAGGCCCAGAGCTAATGATTATAACTGTGCTTGAGGAGATTTTCTCCTTAACAGGAACCCATTCCTTCAGGCTAGTCTCATACCTATGTTAATTATCTCAAGATGCCTGTTGTAGGTGTGGGTCTGGTAAGGTCTTTACAACTTTAAAATAGTGTTTTCATCTACAGTTAACCAACTGAAAAAGTATTTAATGTCCCTCTTAACCTGGGTGGGGGCGGCTGTAGTACTCTCCTACTCCCTTCCAGTGCCTTTCATTGGAAGCTTTCTCTATCCCTTTTTACTGTTATAAAACTTTTGCTGCATGAAAAAAAAAATCAAAAACCAGATTCAACAGCTAAAATAAAAGATGCTATTGCTATAGTTTAATAAAAGATGCTATTGCTATAGTTTGATCAAAGATGACAGTCTGTTTTACCTAAGTTATCTGTTGTATTACTAGTATATTCCACATTGTAGAAAGAGGTTTTGTGTCAGATGAATGTTGTTTAAAATCCTGATTTTATAAGTTGTTTACTATGCAGCATAGGGAAACTGTTTTACCTCTCTAGTCTCTGTTTTATCTTGAGTAATAATGGGGCTAATCACTACATCACACAGCTGTGTCAATAAAATGGGGCGACAAATGCAGAGAAAATGTGGCAGCTTGCTCACTTCAGGGCAATTGATATTAGAGAGACTGTTCTATCAACTGACTTTTCAAAATCTGGAATGTTCTATACCTGCTGCAACTTCTGTTTATTGCTTGCTCCTTAAGCAAGGCCAGGATGGCTAATGTCTGATCACAAGTCTTAGGCACAGTTTGGTGTTTCCTATTCAGCTGCTATTCACAGTCCCCCCACAAACCACCCTTCATCAGGGCTTAATCATGATGCATCAGAGAAACTACAACCAGAAGACTGGAAAAAAAAAAAAAAGTGAAATAAAGTCATGTTGAAATGTTAATGGGGTCATGTTCTGCATTTGCACATCTCTTGGAATTCTTTAGCAAATGGGTTTTCAATTAACACTTCACGGTCAGATTGGGATGGGTCTGTCTTACAGTATCCTTGTGACTCTTTCTTACCCAGAAGTTAAAAGAGCAGCAGCATTAAATAGGAAGTATAAGTTATGTTCTATTGAAAGTATGTGTTTATCTTAACATTTACTAACATGTGTCCAAGTTATCTGGCCAAGATCATGTCAACTAAAAAAAGATGAACAACTTGAGAGTTGTGGGTTAAGTTTTATTTGGGGCATAATTAGGACTTCAGCCTGGGAGGCAGCACCTTAGATAGCTCTGAGAGACTGCTCCAAAGAGGCAGTAGGAGGAGGATCAATATTTAAGGATGTTGGTGAGGGGGATATTTCATATCATTAAATAGTCATTTTATAAAGGGTCCCCAGTTAGTCACGAGGATCTGATGTCACCATGAGGAGATACAGTGCTTTTCTAAATATGAGGAGATGCAAGGATTGAGATAATAAAATCTGTTCCTAAAAGCATCCACCTATCTAAAGACCTGCCCCACCAGATCCCTTGGAACAGAGTCCCTCTTCCCTACCCTGATCTCCATCAGGAGGTATTGAGGGTCAGCAGCTCTCAACAGCACCAGGTCTCAACCTCACCCTGATCTCCTTCAGGGGGTATTGAAGGCCAGCAGCTTTCAACAGCACAGGGTCTGGTCTCTGCAGAGGCAGAGGGCAAATGTCCTTGTTGTCCAGTCATTGGCTATGTAATTGATAAATGCCAATTTGTAGTTGACACTCCTCACAAGCAGAGATGGTATATAATTAATCTCTGCATTCTGTTCAAGTTCAAGAACTGGTATTAAAGACATGCAAATTAAAACAAGAAGATCCATCCATCTAGCTGGCAAAGCCTGATAGGTATGAAAATATCCATTTCTTGCTACAATCCAAACCTTTCTGGAATCAGCAATATGTGTAACAAGCCTTAAAAATACCATGCTCTTTTACATGGCAATTGCAGTAATTAGACTTAAGGGGAAATTTAAGGAATGGTCAAAGTTATGGTTTCAACATTTATACAGTGTTGTTTATAATGTAAAAATAAACTAAGACTACTTATGGGAGACTAGTTAAATAAGGTATATTGTGTGCATAATATGAAATACTATATATTCATCAAAAATTCTATATATGTATATAACTCAACTTTGTCCATGGAATTGTCCAGGCAACAATACTGAAGTGGACTGCCATGCCCTACTCCAGGGAGTTCTTTTCAACTCAGGAATGGAACCTGGGTTTTCTATTTCCAATTTGACCTCAATCTCATCCCTATTCTTAGTAAAGTTTCAAGGCCCAATGTCACATTTGATTCTTGTTGAATTTCTTAGCCTTCTTATTTCTTTTGTATATGACATCACCTCTCAACTATTCCTGTATCTATGTGGCCTCTAAGAGCTAGTCACCATGTGCCACTTACAGCCTTGAAAGAAGAGAATGGGTAGCAGTGAGTTGAGAGGAAAATGAAAGGTAATGGAGGAAGTATTGATCCAGCTGATCATTTTCACAGAAGTAGCCTGAAGATTGCTGGGTCTATTTGAAATAATAACTGTCAAAACCTTCCATAAGCTGTGAAGCTATATAAACAAGAGAGTATTAATTCCTTATTGACCTAATTTAAAGAAACTATGCTCACAAAAATAGGGGAAAAAAAAAAACAATGCTTTTACTGTAACCTGAGGCACCCTAGGATTTAACAGCGTTTCCACTCTTTTTATAGTTTTTTAAAGAAGACAGACAAGGAATCTAATGTGGGGATTTGCTTTTAGACATTATAAATTGTGATGTTTTGTTCTAGTCCATTAGGATAAACTTATAAAGAAATAAAATTTGGGTGGCTGCTGCTAGTCTAAAGTAACAAAATGTTTAATCCTATTTAGGCATCAACTATCTTGTTAGATAATTTATAATGATGAGATATCTATCACTTGCTATTATCTGGAAAGATTAGCATTTATACCTGTGGGGCCTAAATCTTGTATGTTAAAATAATTCATTTTGTGGAAAGGGATAGTTAAAAAGTTTTATCCCACAGACTTTTCATTGTTCCAAGAAGCATTGTAAGCTATATTCTCAATATGTCTATTTCATATATTTTTTTTATTTTGTGAGATACTTCTTTATAACAGTTAGTAGAAGCCTAAACTTTGAAAATGTGATTTCCCATTACCATTTCTACCATACATTTTTACAGTTTAGTGATCTCAAATTATGAAATCTATGCTTTTTCAGTTGACAGAAGTCATCATCTTACAAAGGTAAAGAAAACAAGCAATGAAGGTAGCTCACATGGGGCTGAATCATTGGTCTGCCTCTTCACTGTGTTACTCTGAAGAAGTCATTTAACCTCTTCTTGCCTCAGTATATTCATCTATGAAAAAGGATTAATAATAATACCTACTTCTAGGGTTGTTCAATGAGGGTTAGATAAGCAAAAACTATTTTGAACAAAATGCGGTATGGAAAAAATCCTACATCAGTATTAGTATTAGGTACATTCTTCACATTACCATCTTGGTTTTTGACATTTCTCTAAAGAAATCCTAAATTTGCAAGTTTGAGAGTATCTAGATCAGAATCATTTTAGGTACAGATTTTCTATAGTTTTTGTTTTTGTGTTTTTTTCCCTTTTTCTTGGTTTGTTTCATCATTTGACTTATGTGTAGGTCAGAATGATCAAGAAAGTCTGGAAGTTTGCTGTTTTCTCCATTTTAATTTGAGGAGCAAAATATGCATCAGTTTTCTCCTATGAGAACAGTGTTAGTTGAATTTTTTGAGCAAGAATGCTAGTCACTAAATCACCATTTACATTGTTTCTTTGTTCTTGCAGTTTTCTGGATTGTTTATATTACTATGCCTGCTTTGTTAGCCATGAATTTGCCTTTTGTTTCCAACACCCATGATTTTGCCCTGGCATTTAGTTCGTCTGGGATTTATTCATTGACAGTTGTCAGAATTAATATTACTGTCAAAAACATAACGAGAATTTAATCTGTTTTGCAGAATGTTCAGAAATATGAGATGTTCAGGAAGAGTAGAGAAGTTCTTAACGTCTTCTTAACATATCTAAGCTTGATGCTCTTCTACTTAGATTGTGAAAGTCCACTTAAAGTTGAGGGAAGGGTAAAAACAAACTGCCTACAAATATTACAGGACCACCTACAAAATTTGATTTTTCATTTGCTTCTTACTCGATGATAACCACTTTTCCTATTACTTATTAAACATGAAAATAAAATTGGAGAAATTGGAAAAGTCCCTTTCACTTGAAAGTGATTTCCTGAAAATCTCATTAAAATCATAATAATGCTATTGACTGTTTATCTACGTACACAAAAGAACGCAAGCGCTGTTGATAGACATTTTGCATACTTTACAAATTTTATTCCCATTTTAAAGAGGTAAAAATTGAGACTTTAGAAATTTAAAACTTGCCCAAAGTCATGTAAGTAACAGAGCAACAGTGACCGTGTTTTTTCTATTCACTTAGTAATGGTGACATAGAGAAATCTGTAAAATATGACCTAGGTCTCAGAGCACTGAAGAGCCATTAACATTTTTGTTACTTCTCTCATGCACACAAAGACACATGCCCTCAAATTTGTTTCACCTAATCAAAAATTTTTCTATATTTTCATATTTTTCAAAATATAGTGATATTACAGTAAGACAGATTTCTATAGTTTTTGTTTTTGTGTTTTTTTCCCTTTTTCTTGGTTTGTTTCATCATTTGACTTATGTGTAGGTCAGAATGATCAAGAAAGTCTGGAAGTTTGCTGTTTTCTCATTTTAATTTGAGGAGCAAAATATGCATCAGTTTTCTCCTATGAGAACAGTGTTAGTTGAATTTTTTGAGCAAGAATGCTAGTCACTAAATCACCATTTACATTGTTTCTTTGTTCTTGCAGTTTTCTGGATTGTTTATATTACTATGCCTGCTTTGTTAGCCATGAATTTGCCTTTTGTTTCCAACACCCATGATTTTGCCCTGGCATTTAGTTCGTCTGGGATTTATTCATTGACAGTTGTCAGAATTAATATTACTGTCAAAAACATAACGAGAATTTAATCTGTTTTGCAGAATGTTCAGAAATATGAGATGTTCAGGAAGAGTAGAGAAGTTCTTAACGTCTTCTTAACATATCTAAGCTTGATGCTCTTCTACTTAGATTGTGAAAGTCCACTTAAAGTTGAGGGAAGGGTAAAAACAAACTGCCTACAAATATTACAGGACCACCTACAAAATTTGATTTTTCATTTGCTTCTTACTCGATGATAACCACTTTTCCTATTACTTATTAAACATGAAAATAAAATTGGAGAAATTGGAAAAGTCCCTTTCACTTGAAAGTGATTTCCTGAAAATCTCATTAAAATCATAATAATGCTATTGACTGTTTATCTACGTACACAAAAGAACGCAAGCGCTGTTGATAGACATTTTGCATACTTTACAAATTTTATTCCCATTTTAAAGAGGTAAAAATTGAGACTTTAGAAATTTAAAACTTGCCCAAAGTCATGTAAGTAACAGAGCAACAGTGACCGTGTTTTTTCTATTCACTTAGTAATGGTGACATAGAGAAATCTGTAAAATATGACCTAGGTCTCAGAGCACTGAAGAGCCATTAACATTTTTGTTACTTCTCTCATGCACACAAAGACACATGCCTCAAATTTGTTTACTACTACTATATTCCTATGGAAAATAGCTCTCTTCACCTAATCAAAATAATAAATTTAGTCTTCAATCCATCATTTTCATATTTTTCAAAATATAGTGATATTACAGTAAGACAGACTATAAAGAGACTGTGTGTGTGTGTGTGTGTGTGTGTGTGTGCATGTGTGTGCGTGTGTCTATGCTTCTTACATATCCCCACTCCTGACCTTCCACCAGAAGACACAGATCACAGAACACTTCACTTTTACCCTGCATGGCAAGTGTGAGTTTTTCTATTTGGTTTGATTTGAGAAAACTAATCTAAACAAGATTATAGAACTTTTCAAAGACTAGACCATGATCAAACTAAAACTAAGAATGTGAAGCCTGGTAAGTCCAGTAACAAACCTTTATATACAAATTTCCATTTTTTTCTGCTGTAAGCATATGATGCACTTTTTCCCTTTTTGATTTAACTAGGAAGGATGTCTACAGTATAGCTAGAATATAATCAAAATGGTAATGTAGGTTTAAACAAATCTAACATTGCATATATCCATCATTATAATATGAAACTGAGTGTTTTCACTGGGCCTAAAAATCCTCTGGGCTCTGCTGATTTATCTCTCCCCACTCCCTGTTCCTGAAAATGAATGATCTTTTTATAATCCTTATACTTTTACTTTTTGCAGAATGTCATATTTTTGGAATCATACAGTACATAGCTTATTAAGATTGACTTCTTTCTCTAAGTAGTATGTACTTGAGTTTCCTCCATGTCTTCTCCTGGCTCTGTAGCTTATATCTTTTTAATGCTGAGTAATATTCCATTGTCTGACTGTTCCACTGTTTACATATCGATTCACCGACTGAAGGACATCTTGGTTGCCTCTAAGAATATATAACACAAAAAGAGCAAACCCTAAGACAAACTATGGACTTTGAGTGATCATAAAGTGTCAATGTAGGTTCAACCTTGGTGAAAAAAAAAATACAGTACCATTTTGATGAGTGATGTTGATAATGGAGGAAGCTATGAATGTGTGACAACAAGCAGTATAAGGGGATTTCCCATATACATCCATTATGTCCCTCTCAGTTCTGTTGCAAACACAAAAATGCTTTAAAAACTAAAGTCATTTTAAAAGTTAATATCTATGGGGATGCAGATAAACAATTCAGTTAATATTGAACAGGAAAGTGATTTAAAATATAAATAGCTACATAAATTAGCATCTTTGAGATATTAAAAATAGGTTGACTTCAAAGAAGCAAAAGTAATATCAAGATGTGAAAAATAGACAGAGGAAGCTAATATAATTTTTACAATTTATATTTATTTTTAATCATAGGATAATTATTTTATAATATTGTGATTTAAACAGAAAAAATTAAATCTCTGAAACCAAAATTAGGTATTTTTAATACCTAGTCAAGGGTTTCACATGAATTATTGCAACTAGCAAATGGGGTAATTTATGCTTCCAACATTAGTTTCAATTTGTATGTATGAAGACATAATGATAGACCATAAGAAAGAGAGAGAGACAGACAGAGAGATATACAGAGAGAGAGGAACTGTGTTTATTCTGTCTCTTACAAGAGCAGGAAAGAAAGAAAGAAAAGTTCAAATAGAAATTGTTCTAGTAGTCAGTGAGCCACTTGAGACACCCACTTACGCATCTGGCAAGATAAACAGATCCATAAACAGTGCCCAGCAGATCTCATTAGTGATTTTGAAAGGGATTAGCTATTAATCATCACCTCTATCTGCTTCCTGCGGAACAGTCTGCTTGATAAAATCTGCATGACTCATAAGGGTGTTTGAGTCTTAACTAGAATATGAACGAAAACATATTTATGTATGGTAAAGCTCTCTCTTATGTATGGATAAGCTCTCTTCAATGCATATAGAAGGACTTTCAGTTTATGACTCTCATTATCATTATCACAGTAGGGAGTTACTGCAAACACTTTCATTGATTGTTGAATGACATAACAATATATCATGGGTTCTGATTTAAGAAAACTAGGGCTTATAAAGTTAATACAAATGGGACTTAATTTGAAACAATAAATCCTGTAATTGAATAGATTTTAGCAAAAGGCAAGCCAAATTTTCTGAGAAATTGATGTTTCCAGTGACAGACTATAAGCGGTTTATAACTTTGGTCCAGTCCAAAAATTTGGGGAAATGTTTCTTTTACTGTAAGGAATCTGGGGTACAGCTAAAGTAATCCCCACTCCTCAGTAGGCTGCCTAAGCTACACAGACTTCTCTCCATGCAGTGTTTATTTTCAGCACAAGAAAAGACTGAACCAACAACCCAGGCTGTCAGAAAAACAGCAGGGGAGGAGCCATGATGGAAACATGTTTAAAATCGTAAACACCCCCTACTCACTATACATTTGACAATAAACTGTCCCCTGCAGGGAACAAGATTATTTGAAGAGCGGTCCTCAAAAAAAAAATGGATATAGAGCATTCCCAGTTGTACTTCTAGTGTTCAAAAATTGATTGCAGCTGCCTACTTATAGCATAGAGGCTGAATTTGGCAGTTGCAATCAAGGTTGCCAAACATCTTATAGAATATTAAATAGAAAAATCCAAGTCATGAATTTTAAAACCAAGGAAAGAAAGGAAGGAAGGAT
This sequence comes from Tragulus kanchil, assembly GCA_022376925.1. Lineage (NCBI taxonomy): Eukaryota > Metazoa > Chordata > Mammalia > Artiodactyla > Tragulidae > Tragulus > Tragulus kanchil. The sequence continues at coordinate 26,240,955 of JAIOJX010000001.1, forward strand.
AGAAGGCTGAAAGAAAGGAGGAAGGAAAGAAGGGAGGGAGGGAGAGAAAGGAAGGAGAAAGGAAGAAAGCAAGAAATGAAACCAGCCAGGGATATATGAGCTGCTTTTTGCTTTATGCAATAAAGACAAATACCATGAAAAGAAAGGGAATTGAGAAAATAAAGATCTGAAAATGGTAAATACACAGTGAATCACCTCAATTTATTAGCCAAATCAATTGTGTATTACTTGCACACTAAGAAACAAATCAGTAAAAAATTCAGGGATGTAAAAGGAGGATGAAAAGGCATAATAGGGGACTTTTCTTACAGTTGCTTTTGCAGAGTAAACACCCTCTTTAATTATATGTATTTTTTTTGGCGGGGAGGGGGAGGGAGGGTTGAGGAGGGGAAGGGGGCAGGTGGGCCACTTCTGTTGGTCTTTTCATTTATCTGTTTTTCGTCCATCTTTATTCTTTGGCCCGTGTGGGCCTCCCATCACAGTGGCCTCTGTTGCCGAGAGCACCAGCTCTGGGAGCACATGCTCCAGAGCTCCAGCTCGGTAATTGGACACATTGGTCCAGCTGCTCTGTGGCACGTGGGATCTTCCCAGGCCAGGGATCTAACTGGCGCCCCTTGTGTTGCAAGGTGGTGTCCTTACCCACTGGACCACCAGGGAAGCCCCCTCTTTAATTATATTGCATGTTTAATCTTGACCACTGTCACCTAATTGTATATTAAAGATCAAGAAAAAATAAAATATATATATATTTCAAAAGATGCTTTTGTTAAATATTTTATTGCCAACATTTGCTGGATCATAAAAAAGGGAATTCCAGAAAAATATCTACCTCTGTTTCATTGACTATGCTACAGCCTTTGACTGTTGAGACCATGACAAACTGTGGAAAACTTTTAAGGGTTGAGAATTCCAGACCATCTTCTCTGCCTCCTGAGAAATCTGTATGCTGATCAAGAAGGTAAAGTGAGTCAAAAAGAGAAAGACGAATACAGTATACTAACACATATATATGGAATCTAGTAAGATGGTAATGATAATACACATAGAGTAGTGATGGATAAACAGACATACAGAACAGACATATGGACATTGTGGGGAGTGAACAGTAGGTGGGAGGCATAGAGGGAGTAACACGGAAACCTATACTATCATAGGTGAAAAAGATAGCTATTGTCATTGTGCTGTGGGTATAGGGGATCCTGCAGGGGCGCTGTGAGGGGTGGGATGGGGGACTGGGAGGGGATGGAGAGAGAGGGAGCCGAGGATATACATATGACTAATCTTGGATTATACATATCTGTAAACAACAGAACTCTGTAAAAGTAATAAATAAAATAAAAAAAATTATATGTATAAGGAGGATGAAAAGGCATAATAGGGGACTTTTCTTACAGTTGCTTTTGCAGAGTAAACACCCTCTTTAATTATATGTATTTTTTGGCGGGAGGGGAGGGAGGGTTGAGGAGGGGAAGGGGGCAGGTGGGCCACTTCTGTTGGTCTTTTCATTTATCTGTTTTTCGTCCATCTTTATTCTTTGGCCCGTGTGGGCCTCCCATCACAGTGGCCTCTGTTGCCGCAGAGCACCAGCTCTGGGAGCACATGCTCCAGAGCTCCAGCTCGGTAATTGGACACATTGGTCCAGCTGCTCTGTGGCACGTGGGATCTTCCCAGGCCAGGGATCTAACTGGCGCCCCTTGTGTTGCAAGGTGGTGTCCTTACCCACTGGACCACCAGGGAAGCCCCCTCTTTAATTATATTGCATGTTTAATCTTGACCACTGTCACCTAATTGTATATTAAAGATCAAGAAAAAATAAAATATATATATATTTCAAAAGATGCTTTTGTTAAATATTTTATTGCCAACATTTGCTGGATCATAAAAAAGGGAATTCCAGAAAAATATCTACCTCTGTTTCATTGACTATGCTACAGCCTTTGACTGTTGAGACCATGACAAACTGTGGAAAACTTTTAAGGGTTGAGAATTCCAGACCATCTTCTCTGCCTCCTGAGAAATCTGTATGCTGATCAAGAAGGTAAAGTGAGTCAAAAAGAGAAAGACGAATACAGTATACTAACACATATATATGGAATCTAGTAAGATGGTAATGATAATACACATAGAGTAGTGATGGATAAACAGACATACAGAACAGACATATGGACATTGTGGGGAGTGAACAGTAGGTGGGAGGCATAGAGGGAGTAACACGGAAACCTATACTATCATAGGTGAAAAAGATAGCTATTGTCATTGTGCTGTGGGTATAGGGGATCCTGCAGGGGCGCTGTGAGGGGTGGGATGGGGGGACTGGGAGGGGGATGGAGGAGAGAGGGAGCCGAGGATATACATATGACTAATCTTGGATTATACATATCTGTAAACAACAGAACTCTGTAAAAGTAATAAATAAAATAAAAATAATTATATATAAAAAATGAAGCAACAGTTAGAAACCTGTATGGAACAACTGATTGGTTCAAGATTCAGAAAGGAGTATGACGGGGCTGCCTGCTGTCACCCTGTTTGTTTAACCTTTATGCTGAGCACATCATGAGAAATGCCAGGCTGGATGAGTTACAAGCTGGAATCAAGACAGGCAGGAGAAGCAGCAACAGCCTCAGATACAGGGACAATATGACTCTAATGGCAGAAAGTGAAGAGAAACTAAAGAGTCTCTTGATGAGGGTGAAAGAGGAGGGGAAAAGAGCTGAATTAAAAGTAAATGTTTTGTTTAAAAAAAAAACTAAGATCATGACATCCAGGCCCATTCCTTCATGGCAAATAGAAGGGGAAAAGGTGGAAGTAGTGACAGATTTCCTCTTCTTGAGCTCTAAAATCACTGCAGGTGGTGACTGTAGCCATGAAATCAGAAGAAAATTGCTTCTTGGAAGGAAAGCTATGACAAACCTAGAGTGTGCTGAAAAGAAGAGGCATTCCTCTGCCAATGAAGGTCTGTATAGTTAAGGCTATGGTCTTCCCAATGGCCATGCACTGTTGTGAGAGCTGGATGATAAATGAGGCAGAGTGACAAAGAATTAATGCCTTCGAATTGTAGTGCTGGAGAAGACTCCTGAAAGTCTCTTGGACAGCAAGGAGCTCAGACCAGTCAATCTGAAGAGAAATCAATCTTGAATACTCATTGGAAGGACTCATGATAAAACTGAAGCTCCATCTGATTCAAACAGATGCCTCATTGGAACAGTCCCTGATGCTAGGAAAGATTGAGGGCAGAAGGAAAAGAAGGTGTCAGAGGATGAGATGGCTGGACAGCATCACCGATGCAATTGATGTGAATTTGGGCAAACCCTGGGAGATGATGAAGGACAGGAAGGCCTGGCATGTTCCAGTCCATGGGGTCACGAAGAACTGGACACAACTGGGTGACTGCACAACAGCAATAACTTTTATTAAATTCAATGTATGCTTGAAAAAAATGACTGTACTCATTTTTAAAGATTTATTTATTTATTTATTTTGGGCGGGGGTCGGGTTGGGGAGGGAGGGGAGCAGGCAGGCCACTTCTATTGGTCTTTTATTTCTCTATGTTCATCTGTCTTTGTTCTTTGGCTTCTGTGGGCCTCCCATCACGGTGGCGTCTGTCATTGCAGAGTACCGGCTCTGGGTGCATGCACTCCAGAGCTTTCTATGGAAAGCTTTCTATGGAAGCCCTAGAAAAGTAGTACATACTAGTTGGACACATTGGTCCAGCTGCTCCGTGGCACATGGGATCTTCCCAGGCCAGGGATCGAACCGGCGCCCCTTGCACTGCAAGGTGGTGTCCTTACCCACTGGACCACCAGGGGAAGCCCTTGTACTCATTTTTAAAGACAGCCCCAAGGGATCACTGGGTAGGATGATGTTAGCCAGTTTTTTCTACCACATCTACATTTGATAACAAAGATGTGAAAATTGGACAAACATCCAGATTTGTTTTGCTGATTTTGCAATGTGAACACTTCTCAAGCTAAGATAAACATTAATTACATTTAAATATGATATACAATATGCTGTGTGTATATAGTCAGTTATAATGCTATAACATAGAGTATGTGTTCCATACATACCCACACTACACAAATTGTGCAATAAATTCTGCAGGGCTCATGGGAAAATGGGATTAAGATGAAGTCTTTAAGCATTGTGTGCCTATCCTTATTTTTCCCTGATCTTTATCAATTTTACTACACAGTATGTACAGTACAGTGATTTCTAGGAATACTTATGTATTGAAATAAATTCATACTTTCAAAACAGGTGCTATAGCAAAAACTCCTGTATATGTATAGCATATATACAATTCAGGAAAAAGTCCATCCTTTCCCCACTCCAGAATTTCAAACCTACCATTCTTATTCATCCATTAATCTCCTTTATTGAAATAACAATCAACACAGTCTTAAGTGTGTTGGTCATTTTTTTTCTTGCAAGAAGAGTACCCAGATGACTAGTAAATAGATAACATCATTAAAGTAGAATGACCAAACATTTCTCTTCTGATTTACTACTAAGTAAGTGCTAGTCTATTGACACAACACTGTTATATACTTGAATCCAAATTACTCCATAGGGACTCTAAATAACAAGAAAATAAGAACACTTAGAAAAGTATGGATTGTAAATGGTCAGTTCCTATTTCATATACAGATTTTTCTTAATACGTATTTTTATTCCATCAGCTGGCCTTAAAGTTTTACATGGATCTTGCATCATTCCAAGCATATTTAGAATAAAATTAGTTTAAATCTAATTCTCAGATTTTGGAGTCTCATAGGAGGAGGGAGAATGAAAGAACTGAGAGGCGTGTTAATACACAAGATACAAGCAAATGATAACATTAATTTTAAAAGTTTAAAGTACAAAGGGAAAGAGGAAAAACAATCAACTCATGTCATCTTTCATAATTTAAATGACAGGAGTTAACATAGTTTGTTCAGTTATACCTTTGTCGTTGTTTTCACTAAAAGGAGAGATAGTTTATTAAAAAAAAAGGTTTATGCTAATCAATGCTAAGAGGTAAAGTAACAGGAACCACTAGCTATTGCTGGTAGATGTGTAAAACGGTACAACCACTTTGGAAAACTGACTGGCAGTTTGTAATAAAAGCTTCCCAGGTGGCTCAGACAGTGAAGAATCTACCTGTTTAGTGTGGGATACCTGGGTTCAATCCCTGAGTTGTGAAGATCCCCTGGAGGAGGGTATGACAATCCACTCCAGTATTCTTGCCTGGTGAAACCCAATGGACAGGGGAGCTTGGTAGATTACAGTCCATGGGGTTGCATAATGTTGGACATGACTGAGCAACTAAACACAATCCTGGTACTACCTTAGCAACCACCAATTCTACTCCTAGGTTTACATCCAATAAAAGAGAAAATATACGTTCCCAAAAAAGTAGTTTTGTACAAGAATGTTTATGGAAATTCTTTGGTGGTCCAGTGGTTAGGACTCCCCATTTTCATTGCTACAACACAAGTTTGATCCCTGTTCTGGAAAGATCTTGCAAACTGTGTGGTACAACCAAAAAAAAAAAAGGTATTCCAAATAACAGAAAAAAGATAAATAGTCCAGATAAGTAATCATCATTAAAGTAGAATGACCAAACATTTCTCTTCTGATTTACTACTAAGTAAGTGCTAGTCTATTGACACAACACTGTTATATACTTGAATCCAAATTACTCCATAGGGACTCTAAATAACAAGAAAATAAGAACACTTAGAAAAGTATGGATTGTAAATGGTCAGTTCCTATTTCATATACAGATTTTTCTTAATACGTATTTTTATTCCATCAGCTGGCCTTAAAGTTTTACATGGATCTTGCATCATTCCAAGCATATTTAGAATAAAATTAGTTTAAATCTAATTCTCAGATTTTGGAGTCTCATAGGAGGAGGGAGAATGAAAGAACTGAGAGGCGTGTTAATACACAAGATACAAGCAAATGATAACATTAATTTTAAAAGTTTAAAGTACAAAGGGAAAGAGGAAAAACAATCAACTCATGTCATCTTTCATAATTTAAATGACAGGAGTTAACATAGTTTGTTCAGTTATACCTTTGTCGTTGTTTTCACTAAAAGGAGAGATAGTTTCTTAAAAAAAAAAAGGTTTATGCTAATCAATGCTAAGAGGTAAAGTAACAGGAACCACTAGCTATTGCTGGTAGATGTGTAAAACGGTACAACCACTTTGGAAAACTGACTGGCAGTTTGTAATAAAAGCTTCCCAGGTGGCTCAGACAGTGAAGAATCTACCTGTTTAGTGTGGGATACCTGGGTTCAATCCCTGAGTTGTGAAGATCCCCTGGAGGAGGGTATGACAATCCACTCCAGTATTCTTGCCTGGTGAAACCCAATGGACAGGGGAGCTTGGTAGATTACAGTCCATGGGGTTGCATAATGTTGGACATGACTGAGCAACTAAACACAATCCTGGTACTACCTTAGCAACCACCAATTCTACTCCTAGGTTTACATCCAATAAAAGAGAAAATATACGTTCCCAAAAAAGTAGTTTTGTACAAGAATGTTTATGGAAATTCTTTGGTGGTCCAGTGGTTAGGACTCCCCATTTTCATTGCTACAACACAAGTTTGATCCCTGTTCTGGAAAGATCTTGCAAACTGTGTGGTACAACCAAAAAAAAAAAAGGTATTCCAAATAACAGAAAAAATAAATAGAAATATTTATAGCAGTTTTATTTGCAATAGCTAAAAATTAAACAGAATCCAAACATCATTATATGGGAAAACGGGTAAAACCTGTGATATATTCCTGCCACAGATATTCCTCAGAAATAACAAGAAGTGAATAACACAAAGTCCAAGGTCATGTGGATATTACTTTGAGCAAAATAAGCCAGACATGAGAGTATGTATCATATGATTACATGGATATAAATCAAAGAATAGGTAAAAGTAATCTATGGTGGTAGAAATTAGAATAGTGGTTACTGTTGCTATCTGACAACAAATTACTCTGACCTAGAAATCTATTAGACAGTGTAAGCATGTGATGTATATGATGTGAGGTCAAGAAAGGAGTCTATTAATTCATGAGAATTTGAAGGCTTGAAAAGTGGTCAGAAGTGGTCTTTTCAGCAAAATTTGAGCAACGTGGTAGGGGAGAGATTGCATCTGGGGGAGAAAAGAAAGATTCACTTTGAGGCGAAGTAGTTAAAGCAACATTTTCCTCATCAAAAAATAATAGTCTCTGGGTGTTCTATACTTGATTTCTCAGATTCATGGTAATTAAGGGAGGCTTTTGAATAGCCTACTCCTCTGAGCAGTCTCAGAAAAGCAAGACCGAGATAACTCTTGAGGCTGACAGAATGAGTGGTTGAATACTGAGTGGCCACATTCCAGAGATAATGCAATTTGCCTGGAAGGGCACCTCTTGCTTTTAGCCTCTATAAGTGAGATGGAAGGCATTTAAAAGATAGACATCTGGCAACCTGGTAAAGAGGTCTTGCCAGCTTCACATACTAGCTACAGACTTATGATAAGGTTTTTATAAAGAAATGATTAAGTTAAAATGAGCCCATTAAAGTGGAGAAGTGGAGTTTAATCCAAATGTGGCTCTTTTTTTTTTTTTTTTTGATAAAACAAGTAAACACCATGGATAGTGTGTGTACAATGGAACTACCATGTAAAGAGGCACTAAGAGGGGCAGGGTCGGGGGGCATCTGTAAGCCTAGCAGAGAAGGCTCAGAGGAAACTAGCCTTGCTGGTACCTTGATTTCCAGCCTCCATACGTGTTAGAAAATAAATTTCTTTGTTTATGGCTTCCAGTCTATGACAATTTGTTATGGAAGCCCTAGAAAAGTAGTACAGATAATACATACATGCAGGTACAAATAGCAATTGGGTATATTGAGACTGGAGACTAAAAAATTGGTATAGCCACTGTGGAGGAATAGTATGGAAGTTCCTTAAAAAACTAAAAATAGCACTATCATATAAGCCTGCAATCCCTTTCCTGGGCATATATTCAGAGAAAAACATGATCTGAAAGAATACACTGCAGCACTGTTTACGAAAGCCAAGACATGGAAGCAAGCTAAATGTCCATCAACAGGTGAGTGGATAAAGAAGATGTAGTATATATATACATACAGTGGGACATTACTCAGCCATAGAAAGGAATGACATAATGTCATTTGCAGCGACACGAACTGGCCTAGATATTGTCAGACTAAGTGAAGTAAGTCAGGCAAAAAAAGACAAATATCATATGATATCACTTATCACACAGAATCTTTAAAACTTGGTACAATTGAACTTATTTATAGAACACAAGTAGAGTCACAGATATAGAAAACAAAACTATGGTTACAAAGAGGGGAAGGGGAAAAGAAATGAACTGGAATATTGGGATTTATAAATACACACTACTATATTCCCATTGGCTCAACTGGTAAAGAACCCACCCACCAATGAAAGAGATGCAGGACACCTGGGTTTGATCCCCAGGGTGGGAAGATCCCCTGGAGGAGGAAATGGCAACCCACTCTTGCCTGGAGAATCCCATGAACAGAGGAGCCTGGCAGGCTGCAGTCCATGGGGTTACAAAGAATCAGACATGACTGAGCAACTGAGCACGCACACACACATATAAAATAGATAATTGCTAATAGCCTACTGTATAGCTCAGGGAACTCAATGCTCTGTAATGACCTATACAGGAAAGAATCTAAAACAGAATGGATTTATATATATGTATAACTGAATCACTTTGCTGTACAGCAGAAACTATCACAGCACTAAATCAACTATACTCTAATAAAATGCAATTAAAATAAATAAATTAATTTTTCAAATGAACCAAACTAAAACTAACTAAATAAAAGATCCTTCTATTGGGAGATGAAATCAGACACCTTCTGAGAAAAAGAATATTGCTTCTTTTGAGAGCAACATATACAGTATTTAGAATATTCTATAATTTCAAATACGGAAATTTCATTTATTTCAAAATATTTGTTCTTCAGACTCATCCCTTGCATATTAACAAACAGCAAGTTTACAAGTAAAACGAAAATTTCTAGAAACGATTAAATTTGAAACAAATAGCAATTCTAACCAAAATCAAGATCCCCTTAATTAAACAAATAAGAAAAAGCAACTTTAGGACAAATAGCTAATAAACTTTTAAAATCAATATAAAACTTCTATGCCTAACTCTGCAAGGATCCTTTTAAAATAAAAATTATTAGATTGGGAAGAGAAAGAAAAATAAGTTAAAGTGAGGAATTATTAACAACTTCCCCAGAGGTACTGTGTGTTTAGAAACCCAGTAGGCTGGCTGAATACTGGGAAGTCCCAGAGAGAATTTTAAGCTGTGCGTGTTCCCTGCAAAGCCAGACACATTTGGGTTATTTCTAGCTTAAGGGTCAAACTGACATGGTTCTTTCTTTGCAGGAGGGACTAAGCATGAGCTTCATGGGAAATAGAAAACGTGGACATATTGAAGCCGAAAGTCAGTCCTTCAAAACTGTAATCCTTAAACTATTGGGAAAAAATCACTCTGGCTATCCACCTGTCTCCTTCTTAGGAAAACTGGTTTAAAATGAACTGGCCCTGAGAGAAAGAGTGTTGGACTTTACCCCAAAACAATGATTTTTGGAAAGTGAGGAAGTGTCATTGTGTTTACATGTCTGTGTTGTCCAATTTACAGGGGCTTATTGCTAGAGATTAACAGATATGAAGAGAGATTTTTAAGAATAACAATAGAAAAGAAATTGATCATGTGTGATCTAGTAATATAGTAAACTCCCTAATTAAGAGTATTTACTGAGGACCTACTGTGCACCAGCTAGCTTGAAAGGAGAGGCATATACAAAGACTGAGAAGGCATAGTTTCTGAGTTTATTCCTTGAAATAGATCTAACATGGCTTAGCCCAAGAGAAATTGAATAAAGATGCCCTTATAATTTTCATCTATTGTCCTCCCTCTGGGCACTTCAAGAAAAAAATCTATTGTAGCAGTAAAACAGTGAAAGAAGTAAGAAGTCAGTGAAGTTTCAGAGATCTCTTAAAATATATGAATACATCCAAACTACACTGATAAGTACATTCTTTTTTTAAATTTTATTTTGGTCTCTTATATTGTTTTTTTATTGATTTATTTTCACCCATCTTTATTCTTTGGCCTGTGCAGGCCTCCCATTGCAGCGGCCTCTCTCGTTGCAGAGCACCAGCTTTGAGCATATGTGTTCAAGAGTGCTGGCTCGTAACTGGACGCATCCATCCAGCTGCTTCTAGGCATGTGGGATCTTCCTGGGCCAGGTATTCAACTGATGCCCTCTGCACTGCAAGGCAGACTCTTAACCCCCTGGACCACCAGGGAAGCCCCTGATAAGTACAGACTTTACCTCATACCCTGCTAATACAAACCACCATTAGCATTCATTTTTCACTTACTAATCACCTATTGAGATTCAGCTGTATGATGAGGCACTGGGTTGGGCACTGGATATGATTAAGAACATGATGGAGCTCAGAGTCAAGGTTAAAACAAAAAGTCAGAGGCAGCGCATCCACCGAGATATCATTTAAATCAGGAATAAACGTGGACATATTGAAGCCGAAAGTCAGTCCTTCAAAACTGTAATCCTTAAACTATTGGGAAAAAATCACTCTGGCTATCCACCTGTCTCCTTCTTAGGAAAACTGGTTTAAAATGAACTGGCCCTGAGAGAAAGAGTGTTGGACTTTACCCCAAAACAATGATTTTTGGAAAGTGAGGAAGTGTCATTGTGTTTACATGTCTGTGTTGTCCAATTTACAGGGGCTTATTGCTAGAGATTAACAGATATGAAGAGAGATTTTTAAGAATAACAATAGAAAAGAAATTGATCATGTGTGATCTAGTAATATAGTAAACTCCCTAATTAAGAGTATTTACTGAGGACCTACTGTGCACCAGCTAGCTTGAAAGGAGAGGCATATACAAAGACTGAGAAGGCATAGTTTCTGAGTTTATTCCTTGAAATAGATCTAACATGGCTTAGCCCAAGAGAAATTGAATAAAGATGCCCTTATAATTTTCATCTATTGTCCTCCCTCTGGGCACTTCAAGAAAAAAATCTATTGTAGCAGTAAAACAGTGAAAGAAGTAAGAAGTCAGTGAAGTTTCAGAGATCTCTTAAAATATATGAATACATCCAAACTACACTGATAAGTACATTCTTTTTTTAAATTTTATTTTGGTCTCTTATATTGTTTTTTTATTGATTTATTTTCACCCATCTTTATTCTTTGGCCTGTGCAGGCCTCCCATTGCAGCGGCCTCTCTCGTTGCAGAGCACCAGCTTTGAGCATATGTGTTCAAGAGTGCTGGCTCGTAACTGGACGCATCCATCCAGCTGCTTCTAGGCATGTGGGATCTTCCTGGGCCAGGTATTCAACTGATGCCCTTTGCACTGCAAGGCAGACTCTTAACCCCCTGGACCACCAGGGAAGCCCCTGATAAGTACAGACTTTACCTCATACCCTGCTAATACAAACCACCATTAGCATTCATTTTTCACTTACTAATCACCTATTGAGATTCAGCTGTATGATGAGGCACTGGGTTGGGCACTGGATATGATTAAGAACATGATGGAGCTCAGAGTCAAGGTTAAAACAAAAAGTCAGTGGCAGCGCATCCACCGAGATATCATTTATATGTATATAAAAATTACTAATCCTTGACTATCAGAACCTTAAATTTCAACTTACAAATTTTACTATATTCTCGAAATAGATTTCATTTGAGCTATATTCTGTGGAAATAGATTGTTCCTTTCAAAAGAAATTGCTTTTAACTTAGTAGCTGAAATCAGAATTGCTAATTGAACCAGCTGTTAGATAATCAAATTGTTCACGATTCATTTCTTTTCCTGTAACAGAGTTATGCATTCGCATGCTCACCGTGTCACTTGCAAGGTCTACTTGTAGGTGAGGTGCACTTTCCCATCCAGTTAACAGGGGGCGCCATATAACATGTTTTTGTCAAAGGAATGCCGATACATGTGATGTACACCCTGTCTTGTCTTGGCATTCAATATGATTATACGCTCTTTCAGCTAAATTCTGAGAATTAGAAACAAAAGCTGACCTACAGTCTATATATAACATGAGGAAAAAATAAGCCCCTGCAATTTGGGGGCTGTTTATTACTATACTAAAGCTGACTTTTACTTAGATTTCAACTGACATAATCCGGAGTAGTTTCACAACTTAATATGCAAAGGTAGAGGTAAAGAGGGGAGAAGGCTCATCCTTCTTTGAAAGGGACCAGCAGACCAGAAAATTGAAATTTAAAACGGCTATGTGATCCGTGCTAATCAAGGTCTTTGAATAATATTAGTGGGAATAAGTAAATAGCTAATGATTTTTTAGCTTCAAAATTATACCAAGTTGTCTGTTTTCTTTAAATGCTTAGTATTTGGGTATTTTGAAACAAATGATGGAGATTCAGCTTTAAATGTCTGATTTTGCTAATTTAAGATTCAATATAGCTTTTTAAACAAAATTACTTTTATACTATCATAGAGAGTCCCTAAGTATTATACTTTGATTACAGTAGTGTTTTTCAGTGTGTGGTTGAAAGAACATATAAATGCATAGTAGTCACTGGAGATGCCTATTAAAATGCAATTTCATAACCACCTATCCTCTCACACTGGGTGAATCGGAATCTGGCAGTGAGTGGACAAAAAGTTCTTAAAACTGTTTTAAGAAACACTCCAATATTTCTGATGCAAACGAGTTTAACAATTACCTGCTTCAATTTTACCGTTATTGTTCAGATAAGTGTTAGTAAATCCAACTATCCCCTGACTTCAACCTAAGTGCAGTTTCAATCATTTTATATAGAAAACATCTTGAGTTGAATAAGCATACATAATGTGAAACAGTAAGTTTTGCTTATAGATAAAAATGCTTGTCACTGTATGCTATGAGCCCTGCCAAATGGAAGTCCTCATTCCTTGAGAGTACCTCTTCATGGATTTGTGAAATATTTTCATTACCCCTTTAATAATCAAACATAATTCACTCCTCAAATGCACCAGCTTCCTAAATTATAATCATGGACTCAGGCTTGCAAAAATTTGAAATTAGAAGGGACTTTAGATATTATCTAGCTCAATGATCTCATCTAGTAGATGAATAAACTGAGATTTGCAAAGATACTGAATAGCTTAACTGCAGACAAGCTACCAAATTATTACATTTAATAAGCAGGTACTGGAAATAAAAGTCCAGGATCTCTAGACCATGGAATTCTAAAAAGCTTTACTCCTTGGGATAAAATGAGGAATCTAAATTCATTCAAAAAACAAGTATTAAGCTTCTACTCTGTGCTGGGGACTTTGTTAAACCCTTCACAGGCAAAGATTAATAAAAAGCAGTTCTTGCCATGAGGACTCATAATTGACTGGAGAACAACAGGTTTTACTCAGTGCATGACAGGGACTGTTATTCTGTTTATAGATGGAGAAACTGAAGTACAGAGAGATTATGCAACTCGCCTGAAATCTCACAGCTAACCAAGCAAGAGATTGCATTATTTTACTAGCATTGCCATAACAATCACAAACTGAGTGGCTTAGAACCACAGAAACGCATTGTCTCACAGTTCTGGAGGTTAGATTTTTATATCAAGGTAGTAGTAGGGTTGGTTCCTTGTGACAACTGTGAGAAAGAAGTTGGTTCCACATCTCTCTCCTGATATCTTGTCACTTTATAATCTTTGACTTTCCTTGACTTCTGCTACAGTATCCCAATTTCTATCTTCATGTTCACATGGTGTTCTCCTTATGTGTATGTCTATGTCCAAATTTCCCACTTTTTATAAATATACCAGTCATATTAGATTATGGATTGTTGGTTTGTAGCCTCAGGAGTTCCTGGGTAAAGTATGAAACTGGGTCACATATTTGGAGGACAAGGTGAGACTAAAGAAAGAGTTAGACCATGGCAGATTGGTAGGTGTCAGTTTTAATAAGCAAATGAACTTATCTATGAGGCTAGTCTTGGGAAGCAATAAGACAAGTAGATCTCTGCATCCAATAGCCAGAATCTTAAAAGTTTATAGACAGACCTTGATGGGATTGTCACTTATCCAGTCCAAATATTGTCAACAATAAATTATACTCTTAAGGTTGCATTCTTGAAATGGCTTCTGGCCTATGAATGGTGGGCAGAACATTCATTTCAAGGACATAGGAGGAGGCAAAGAGCCTCCCATCACCCAGGTCCAACTTGTGGGTCAACATGCTCTCAATGATCTCCTCCAATAGCACCCTCCAACTTCAGTATGACCTCACTTTAACTAATCCCATCTGCAATAACAAAGTTAGGTCACATTCTCAGGCACTGGGGGCTAGGACTTCAACACATAAATTTAGGGAACATAATTTCACTCACAACAATTCACCCTCTAGCCCTCAAACATGCATGTCCTTCTAATATGCAAAATACATTCACCACATTCCTACATCCACAAAAGTCTTAACCCATCCTAGTATCAACTGGAAGTTGAAAAACTCATTCTAATATCATCTACATCAGGTATAGGGGAGACTCAGGGTAAAATGCATTCTGGGGCAAAATTCCTCTCCATCTGTGAACCCATAAAACCTGATAACAAATTACATATTCCAAAACTTCAGTGGCAGGACAGGCATAGGATAGACCCTACCATTCCAAAAGGGAGAAGTCAGAAGGGAAAAGGGGGTCACAAACCCTGAGCAAATCGAAAAACTAGCAGGCAAACTCCATTAGTTTTTATGGCTTAAAAACAATCCTCTTTGAGTTGAAGCTCTGTCCTTTGCACCCACTAGAGTTATGGCCCTGCCTCCTCAGTGCTGGGTACAGACCTTTTATCATCAGCTGTGGGTGGTAGTTCCACTCGTAGAATCAAGCTAGCCCTGAAATTCTTTTGGGGTCCTTTTCCTGAAGGATAACACAGTTTTCAGCCAAGTATCTTTATAGGTCTGTTTCCTTCCTATATAATCTCAGGAGTCTAGCAACCTTCTTTCATTTCCCACCCTCTGTCCCCTCAGTTCAAGCTGGCAACATTTCTCCTGAGACAGTGATTGGGAAAAGGCCTAATCCCTTGAGCTAATGGTTGTTCAGTCACATCTTAGTGTTCTTTCCACAGCATACTTTTTCATCCTTTCAGTAACATGGATAGGTTGAGATTTTTTCAAACCTTCAAGTTCTGGTTCCTTTTTGTCTTATATCTGAGTACAGTTGGTTAACAGTGCTGTGTTAGTTTCAGGTGCACAGCAAATAGATTCAGTTATACATATACAAATGTCATTTTTTTTTCAGATTCTTTTCCCATATAAGTTATTGCAGAACATTGAGTAGAGTTCCCTGCATGCTACTGTAAGTCCTTGTTTCTTCCTATTTCATCTCACATTATACTATAAGTGGCAACACTTTCAATGCTTTGCTTAGACATCTCATCCACTAAATACTTAAGTTCATAATAAAAACTGCCTTTCCTCCAGTTTCTGTAACACTTTCCTCATTTTTACCTATGATTCCAGCAGAAGCATCATTCATGTTCATTTTTCTTGCAGCATTCTTGCTGTATATGTATCCTCTGACAATAGGAGCTTTCTCTACAAGTTGCTTTTCATTCTGGATCTTCATCAAAATCTCCTTTGACACCCATTTGTCTATCAACAATTTCCTCAAGGAAATCCAGGTTTCTTCCATAAAGAGCCTCAAAATTCTTCTATCCTCTACTTTTACCCAGTTGAAGTGTGTGGAGTCACTTCCACATTTTTAGATATTTGTTACAGAATTACTTGGCTGTAGCACCAAAATCTATTAGTTCACTAGGACTGTAGTAACAAAGTACCACAGAGTGATCACTTAGGACAACTGAAGTTTATTGTCTCACAGTTCTAGAGGCTAGAAGTTTGATGTCAAGTTGTTGGTGGGGCTGGTTCTTTCTAATGGCTTTGAGCTAGAAATCTGTTTCATGCTGCTTTCCTAGCTTTTGATGATTGGCTGGCAATCTTTGGCATTCCCTGACTTATAGAATCATTGCCCCCACCTCACATTCATCTTCATATGATGTTCTTGTTTGAGCATGTCATTGTTTAAATTTCCCCTTTTTCATAAGGTCATCAGTTAGATTGCATTAGGGGTATGCCCTATTGCAGCATGACTTTGTCTTAAGTAAATATTTCTACAACAGCATTATTCCCAAATAACATCATGATATGAGACACTGAGGGGTTGGATCTTAACATATGAATTTTAAGGTGCTATGATTCAACTCACAATAGGGGTCAAGGCAGGATTTCATTTTAAAAAACCAAACTCCAGAGCTTGTACATGGAAGTACTCTGCCAAGAATGTGCTATAGTAAATGTCCTAATAACTATATGAACCCTGAAAAGAAAGTAATTAATTACATCTAGTGAATAGTGGTTGAGGATTGGAGGATACTTTCCAAAGAATCCTGTTAACCCATAAAACCAGATACCAAAATTGTGTATTCCAAAAGTTCAATGACAGGACAGGTATAGGATAGACCCTCCTATTCCAAAAGGGAATGGTTAGCCTGAATTATGAATGGTTAACCTGATTTACGAATCAGAGTTTACCACACAGAAAGAAATGCATGAGCAAAGGCACAAAAGTGAAAAGGTGCTTTGTACACCACCATGACTCACTGATACTACTGCAACAGCTCACTGATTGGTCTTCTTGTTTTGATTCGTGCCCCACTATGGTCGAAGATCCATTAACATCCAGGGTAATCTTTTTCACAAAGGCAAGTCAGATCATGTAATTTTCCTGTTCTCGATTTTCTAATAATTCCTCATCATAGTTAAAACAATTCATGGTATTCACCAGACCCTCGGAAGCTACTTGATCTGACCTGTACCTACTTTTGAAACATCAGTTCCTACCAATATTGACCTAGCTTTTTATGCCATAGTTAAACAGGCCTGTCCCGTGGATGATGCCAATTTCACAATATTTATCTCCCAGATTTTCACTTGACAAATTCTTTATTATTCAGGGTTCAACTCAAATGCCAACTTCTCAAAGAGGGCTTCTCTGATCAGTCAGGCTAAGTAGCCCTTTCCCAGTCATTCTTTATCTCTTTGTTTTTTTTCCCTTCTGGAATTGGGCTGTGTCATCCAAATAAATCATCATGTATTTACTTGTTTGTTTATTTTCTGTCTCCCTCCTCTAGAATGCAAGCCTCTTGAGAACAGGGACTTTGTCTTATTCATGGCTCTGTCCTCAACATGTAAGTCATGCCTGACACGTTATAAATGTTAAATAAATGTCACTATTCAAGAGCATTTAAACAGAATTATACTGGCAGAAACCATAATAGAATAAGAAGAGGGATAAATAAGGGTAAAGAATGAGAGTAGTGAGCACAGATGACTTTTGCAATGAATCTGTGTATTGAAGAAGAGAAACTGCCTAACAGTTAATAAGAGAAGTCAGGATTAAGGGAGATTTTATTTTTGGATCTTGGTTGTAATTGTCATCACAGATAAGCATATACAGAAGCTGATTAGGAGAAAACAAAGAGGTGGTGGGAGGGAAAAGGAAGACGAAAAGGAGTGTAGGGAAGAAAAAGAGAGACAGAAAAGAGAGGGAGAAAGGGGGAGAGAGAGATTATATAGGAAAAAGTGAACAATTGATAGATCAACTCCTTGTGGAAATGGAGAGTATGAGTTCAAAAACACCAAGGATAAATCATTCTCAGAAGAAAACAGAGGCACATCTTCCTCTCAGAAAAAATTAAATGAGTCATATAGAGGTGAAAGTACAGGCACATTTGAAATCTAAGAGAAGAGGTGCTGAAGAATATCACTGAGTTAGGCTGCTAAAACTTTTGTTAAAATGAAGGGCTGAAAGGGCCAGGATCTTAATAAAATTGGTAAGGTTTAGAACAGCTACTGCAGGATATAGAAAAGGGAACCAAGTAGGAATGTGTAGAAAAATTGCTTAGCTCTCTTGACAGCTGAAGTTGAGGATTGTAAATTTGTAATGGAACCAATCTAAAAGGATATGTACTTTTTTCCACCAGGAGAACTCTGTAGCCCTGAAGCACAAGAGGCAGAAAATTGAATGTTGCAGAGTTCGTGATTATCAGGACAAAGTCAACAGAAGATTAAGAGAGCTGGAAAGAATATTGCTGAAGTATTTAGCCATTTTAACCAATTAGTGAAGAAGTAGAGCTAGGAGGAAGCCAACATCAAGAGATCTGAAAGATGGTATGCTCGAAGCAAGAAACTGTGAAAAACAGTGTGTTGTGGCCACAGAACTGGAGGCTGAAATTTGAAGAAGGAAACAATTATGATCTGATGGAAACGTGCATTTCGGGGATGTAGCAAGAATTGGGGGTGGGGGATGAGATATTAGAAATGTACTCTACCCTGATAGTGATGCTTGTTTTATCATTTTATACAACTGCCCAAACTCATCATTTTGTACATTTTAAATGGATGGTGGTTTATTGTACATGAGTTATTACTCAGTATAGTTTATATGAGGAAAGTTATTTTTTAATTGAAAAAATATTTAGGTAATAGCAATGCTATTGGGTAGCACTAATAAGGTAAAAGGAGGATTCCAAAATGGCACGAGGACCTCTGTCCTCATGGGTGGCATGACCTTTTAAAATGTGTGCTGTCAGCATCTATGTCACCACGGTGAGTCCCAATTGTGCCCTGCCTCTCACCTGCAATATCAGCAGGTGAGTTTGACCCAGGCTTCTTTTGAATTACTGCTTCTTCATTTGGTGCCAGAGCACATGAGATTTTGTGTGCTTGCTTTAAGAATGGAGTCCCTATTTCCTACAGCCCTGTGGCTGTCCTGAAATTAAGTCCCACTGGCCTTTAGAAACAAACATTCCGAAGGCTCTGGGTTGTGGATGCGTATGTGTAGCTTGGACCCTTGGTTCCTTTGGGAGAACTTCTGCAATTATAATTTTCCTCCCATTTGTGGGTTTCCTATCCAGTTGTATGGGTCTTGACTATATTGTTTCTCTGTCCCTACCCCCCAACCCCCACCGTCCGTTGGCTCATTTCCTTGTGGTTCTTTATGTCTTTAGTTGCAGATTTTTCTCTGCCATTCTTCTATTTATTTTCATTGATATTTGGTCTGTAAATAGTTGCAATTTTGGTCTGCCTGTAGGAGAACATGAACTCAGGGTCTTCCTACTCTGCAATCTTTGCCACTCAATCACAAAAGAATTGAAGGAAGCATTTTAATTGTCTAATTATTATCTCATTTTTTTTGTTTGGTGTTGATTTAGTTCCAACTGACAAGTCCAAATTATATAGGGGTAATACTGTTAAATTCGTTTATAAGAATTACACATGTAGGCAATAAAGGCTCAAATGAAAGGTGAAATATTAAAATCAGGATTATTATCCCACATTGAAGAAACCAAAACCATTCTATGAATCAACAAAATACCACTTACATGACTATAAACAAAATTCTCTTTCTTTGGGATGTGGCTTTTTCTAATCATGTTGCATTTTTAAGTCTTATCTTTTATTACCTATGCTTATATCAAAACAAATATGAAAATCTCATTCTTTGCCAGGACACTAGGTTTCTTCAATTCATTCTCATAACGCATTTAAAAGAAACAATGTGATATCTGGAATACAGAAAAAGAAGTAAATTAGTTGCCAACAATAGATTTTTTCTGTTTTTACACTATAAGCATGTTTCTGGCCAGAAAATAACAGATTTTTTTATGCATTCATTAAGATACCTGTCTTGTAACTGAATTTACTTGAAAAAAATAGTATTTCCACTCAAGAAATAAAAAGCTGCATTCCAGGTATAAAAGTAAAATGATTTTGTTTTCATTAAAATATGCACATACAAAAATGCACACACTTTCCACAATAAAGAAATATCAGACATAAGAAGGAAAATAAATTGGTCATTTAATAATTATTTTAAAATAATTTTAAGAAGAACCTCACTCCATTGTCAATTTTTTTGTGTGTATCTCAAGTTTTGAATAATTACCTACATGATTTTTCCCTCTTCATAAACATACACACACCCCTTTTCACCAAACTACTGTTAAAGCAACCTTCTGAGAGGGTTCCCCTAGGCAAAATCTCCTAGACATAAAAACTGCACTAAAGTAAAGTATCTTCACACTGTACAAATTTGCTTTGCACTATCTATATGAACAGAAAGGAAAAAAAGAGAAGATAGAAAGACAAGGAATTGAAACTTACTGGGACCAATCATTGAATACATTCTTTTGCAATAATTGTCAGTATCAGTCAATTTTAACCTAAAAATGATATTTTAGAAACCACATATTTATAGGTAGTTAGGAGGTAGCTAGGATGTCAGGTAAAACTCTGAAACAATCAAGAAAAAATTAAGTAAACATCATTAAAGGAAAGTCCAGTTTTCTATGCCATCCCTGAATTATGTCTTTATAAATAATAAAAATATGGTACTTTGAAGTTACATTGTAATCTATGATAAAAATAGAGCTCAAGAGAAAAATTGGCCTTACTATTCAAACATGCACACAAATCCTCACTAATCTATTAATCAATTCATCCATACACTTATTAAGCATGTACCATATGCTTCCTGTGATAGATGATGCATCTACAGAGATGAATAAACCAAGTCCAAAATATAGTAGACTCTCAATGCAATGTGCATAGATGGGAGGCAGGTTTGGGCAAGAATGGATAAATGTAAATGTATGGCTGTGTCTCTTCTTTGTATACCTGAAACTATCACAACATTGGTAATCAGCTATACTCTTATATAAAAAAGTTTTCAGTCTGAAAAAAAAGTACAGTAGAGACAAGTCAAGAAAAGAAGCAATTGTAGTACGATGTGATATGCAAAAAAGATCTGAAGGTTTCACACACTTTGAAAATTCTTGATTATCTCTTTCTAAAGCAAAGCAAAAGGACCAACATTAATTAATCTTGAATACCATATTCTGATTTCAAAATTAATTTGTAAAATAAAGACACAATGATGAAACATCAGCTATAGCACAATAACCCAGAGACAATTAATATTTATATTCTGTATATGCATACTTCCTATCATTCAATGGGTATATGCACATATACACATGTATTATATAAAATTTATGTATATTCTTACATATACTATAAAATTTGAATCACACTGTACATAATTTTTATAATTAAAAATTATTTGTATATTGTAAATGTTTTCCATGCTATTAAATGTTTTCTTAAAATAGGTCTATAAATAGCTGCAAAAGATACTGCAATATGTATATATTATAAACTATTTAGCCATTCCCTATATTAGGCGTGTAGGTTTTTTCCAGTTTCAGGTATACAAAACTATGATTCAATATATTTATATATTGTACTTCATTTAAAGTGACTAAAAATAGTGTAGTTCCCTGTACTGTATAATATATACTGGTTGCTTATTTATTTTATACATATCTCCTAATCCCATGCTCCTATCTCTCCCCTCACCCCTCCCCTCTCTGTACTGGTGGCCACTAGTATATTATTAATAGCTGCTTCTGTTTTGTTACATATATTCTTTATAATTTTTAGATTCTACATATAAGTAATAACATACAGTATTTGTCTTTCTCTGATTTATTTCACTAAGAATGATGCTCTCTTGGTCCATCCACATTGTTACATATGGTAGAATGAATGTAATTGACTTTATGGCTGAGTAGTATTCTACTACTATATATATATATATATTTATATACACAAAATCTTCTTTACTTATCCATCTGTTATTGATGGGCACTTATGTTGCTAGCATATCTTAGCTATTGCAGTGATGATAATGATGCTGTGAACATTTAGGTGCATGTATCCTTTCACATTAGTGTGTTATTCTTCTTTTTTTTTTGATATATACCCAGTAGTGGAATTGCTGGATTATATAGTTAGTCTATTTTTAGTTTTTTGAGGAACCTCCATGTTGTTTTCCATAGTGGCTGCACCAATTTAAAATCCCAACAACAATGTACTAGGGCTCCCTTTTCTCTACATCCTCACCACTGTTTGTTATTTGTAGAGTTTTTTTTTTTTTTGCCACTTCTATTGGTCTTTCATTTATTCATTTTCATCCATCTTTGTTCTTTGACCTGTGTGTGCCTCCCACTGCAGTGGCCTCTCTTGTCACAGAGCATGCACTCCAGAGCTCCGGCTCGGTAGTTGGACACGTCAGTCCAGCCGTTCAGCAGCATATGGGATCTTCCCAGGCCAGGGATCGAACCGGCGTCCCTTGCACTTCAAGGCAGTGTCCTTACCCACTGGACCATCAGGGAAGCCCTATTTTTAGACTTTTTGATGAAGCCATATTGACAAATGTAAAGTGATGTCTCATTGCAGTTTTATTTGCATTTCTTTCATGACTAGATATTTTCAGCAATATTTTTCATATGTCTATTGGCCATCTGTATGTCTAATTTAGATAAATTCAGGTCTTCCTTTTTTTCAAATTTTGCCCTATTTTTTTTTATTGGCCTTTCATTTATTTATTTTCATCCATCTTTGTTCTTTGGCCTGTGTGGGCCTCCCAATGCAGTGGCCTCTCGTGTAACAGAGCACTGGCTCTGGGCGCATGCGCTCCAGAGCACTGGTTCGGTAATTGGACACATTGGTTCAGCTGCTCTGTGGCATGTGGGATCTTCCCAGGCCAGGGATCAAACCAGCACCCCTCGCACTGCAAGGCAGACTCTTTACTCACTGGACCAGCAGAGAAGCCCCTGCCTATTTTTGAATTGAACCATTTGTGTGTTTTTGGTGTTGAGTTTTATGGATGCTTTATATATGTTGGATTAAATTCTTATCATTCAAGTAACTTACAAATATATTCCAATTCAATAGATTGTCTCTTCATTTTATCTCTTTTAAACTCTGCAATTATTTCTATTAGATAATGCTATTATTTCATTTTTTATAGAAGAAAAATCTGGTATGACCAACCATCTTTGTTTCCAATTTTAGCATTTAAAATCCAGAATCCCCAGATAGCCCTCAGTCACCCACAAATTAGGATGATTGATC
Source organism: Tragulus kanchil (assembly GCA_022376925.1). Taxonomy (NCBI): domain Eukaryota; kingdom Metazoa; phylum Chordata; class Mammalia; order Artiodactyla; family Tragulidae; genus Tragulus; species Tragulus kanchil. The sequence goes on from JAIOJX010000001.1 coordinate 26,264,027, forward strand.
ACCCTAGAATTGAAGGTGGGAGCATGTGTGTGATTCGCTCAAAGTAGCCCAATAGGTAACTGATGGAGCTGAGATTTAATTCCAGTTCACACTCCAAAGTCCATGTTTTAACACTGGATACATTCATATGATAAATGTGGGAATGTAAATTGTTGCAGGAAAACATGCTAGAACAGCTAGCTGACCACAGACAAAATTTAGATCAATGCCTAACCCTTTATACTAAAATACATTACTGATGAACAAACAACTTAAATGTAAACTCTGGATAAAAACATAAATGAATACATGTGCAATCTTGCAGTAACTATAGAACTCTAAACATGACACAAAAGCTATAAACCAGAAATGAAAGCATGAATATGTATGATTTCATTAAAAACATATTGATATGTGCTTTTAATGAAATCAAACTAGGTTCCATGCTCCTCTATGCAGAGCACCTGGTTTTGATCTCTGGTCAGGGAACTATATCTCACATCCCTCAACTATGTGTTCACATGCCACACATAAAGCTTCCCATATGCCATAACAAAGATCAAAGTTCCAACATACCATGCCTGAGACCTGACACAGCCAAAAGAAATAAATGAACAAATATTTAAAAATTTAGTTAAAAAAACTGTAAGTTAGAACATCACAACATTTTTGAAAAGGATAAATAGGGAAAATATTTGCAACATAGATGTTGCAAATGATGTAAATATATAAAACTGCCTAAAAATTAATAGAAAATATCAAATTTCATAACTGAAAAATGGGCAAAGGACAATAATAAGCACTTCAAAGAAGAACTGGCTAAAAACACATGTGTAGCATGTCATAACTTTAGCAGTGACAAAATTATACAAAAATGTAATTATCCTCCAATCAAAATAAATGAAAATTTAAAAATTACACAAAAAAATGCAAAGTGCTCTTTTTCCAGAAGTAGACTAACAAAGATTAAAAAGAATTAATAATATCTACTGTTGAACATTATGTAGGGAAAATGAGTCCTCTCATACAAACATGGTAGAAGCATAAAAATTTTAAAATATGTAAAGGCTTTTGATAATATAAATTGGAAGACTTAAAATGCATATTTTTAATCAAAAAGCATTCCCTTTTAAGATACTGTCATAGGGAAATAATCTGACAAATATACTACATATATAGTGTATATATATATGTGTATATATATACAAAGTACTTGTTCTAGCATTGTTTATGATAGCATATAACTTAAAATCACTTAACATCGATCCATTGGGATTATATGCATAAATTGTGGCACATTCTTACAATGCAATTCTATGTAGCCATTAAAAATTATTCAATTATCCATTCTTCAAACACATATTGAATGGCAGGCATCTTACTTGCTGGACAAACAATAGTGTAAAATAAGGCCATATAACAATATTTATCCTCCTATAGCTACTATATATACAGAGAATAACCAGGAAACAGACAGAATAACTGTAACTTACAGTAAGAACTTGATGGAAATAAACAAGAGGCTGGGAGGGAGTAGCAAAAGGACTCAGATCCATATTTACTTATATGCAGGGCTCAACCTCCTCCAAGCAGACACATGTCAAGGTTATAGTTACATGAAATATTCAGATTTGTTTCAAAATATGCTATGATCTCAGAGTCTAGAAAGCAGAGCACACGTGGCAGTTAGTCTTTCCTAAAGGATGAGGAATTAAGTCTCTATCCTAAAATCAACAGAGATATGACTACCAAACTGCCTGAATATTCAAACCATGTGAATTCTGCTCTAGTACAGCTTTCTCTGGACTCCAACACTGATCATCGACTCAAACTCTTCACCTTGTCTCTCCCTCTATATTGATTCCTTATTAGTTACAGGACATCCCCTTCAAGTGAAGTGAGATATAAGAAATTGTTGATATTTATCCATTTTGGACCAATCAAAAGGACAATTCTACACGTTCAACTTCTCATTCATAAACAAGACCATTCCTCCATGTCAAAATCCTGAAATGATTTTTTTTTGGACTCACTTAGGCAAATGTCTTACTCCTCTGCTGCCTGCACTGCAGGTGCTATAAATGAACCATAGGCTGCTGTCGGTAATGTGAATGAAGAAGCTATTCATCAAACTTATTGTACAAATTGTAATATTTATAGAGATTTCAGTAAAGCTAGCCACTATTGCTACAAATTTTGGAGTCTGACAAGCTCAAATACAGAAACAAAATTTTGAGTTACTGTCCTCCCATGTAAAGTAGGGGTAAAAATAAGACCTGCCTCGTAGGATTATTGTGTGGTTTAGCTGCTCAGTCATGCCCAACTTTTTGTGATGCCATGGACTGTAGCCTGACAGGCTCCTCTGTTTATGGGCTTTCCCAGGCAAGATTACTGGAAGGGGTTGCCATTTCCTTCTCCAGAGAGTCTTCCTGAACCAAGAATTGAATCAAATCTGCAGCTATTACACTACAGGCTCAATCTTTACTGTTGAGCCATCAGAGAAGTATGAGATATTTATATGAGATAATACATGCAAAATGTACTTAATACAGGCAGACACATAATAAATGTTCAACTAAAAGTTGTTTTCTAGCCTTTAAAAAATATATTTTTTTTATGTTTTAGTCTAATTCTCTAATCATGAGATAGAATCTAGACAACAAAATTGCAAAATAGGCAGTGCTTTACAATCTGTGGTGGGAAAAAAAAGCAGAGGAAATGTTTTGCTCCAAATTCTCCATGAACGGGTCCAGTGATTTGGCATTTGACCAACACTTCTACTTGCCTTTCTCAGTGAAAGTGAATTGCACAGTCAGTGGAAGTAGAGACTTAATATGACAGAGCAAAAGAGAGCCCTTCTACCTGCAATTACACTCAGGGAACATTATTTTGTCTGTGCAAAGGAGAAACATTTAGTATTTTTCTCAGAGAATTATTTATCACAGTTTATAAATTGATCTTGTTAAGATTTTCAAAAATGCAACCTCCAATTAGGCCTTGAAAATACAGAGTGGATATAGCTGCAACAAGTAACTTTTCTTGGCCAGAAGCTAAAACAGCTGCTGAACGTCAGGAGTCAGAGATTCAAGCTTGGGGCTTCTCAGCTAAAGTGAAGCAGATGCCCAGCAGCTTTCTAAAGCAGCTCAGCAGCCAAATGAAGGTGAACCAGCATAGCAAACGGAGGACAGAACTTGAGGTTTTTGGTGTAAGATTCCAAGATGTCAGTCTCTAAGCCAGGTCAGCAAACTCTGAACTCTGGGAACTTTTTATTTGAAAAGATTCTCAAGTATTTGGTCCGAAGTTTTAAGGACAGGCATAGACAGTGGTACCTGCAACTGACAGTAACTTTGACACACCTTTTTAAAGGTGTCTCAAAGGCCTACTCTGCCTACTTTGGACACTGGAAAGTTAGCTGCGATTATCATTTTAAAAATCTCTTTCTTAATATTGGATTTACTTCTTAATAAAAACAAAAAATAATTATATTTGCTAAAGTCTAGATCTTGTCAAGATTTTACTTTTCTCAACTAATTCTGCAATTATTCCCCCAGGCAGACAGCAAGTCAATAAAATCCAGTAGAGACGATCCTATGCTACAGAGACCAGATCTGAATTAGACATTTCTAAGGCATAAGACATTGGACAAGTTGCCTTTGTTTGAAAACCTTTTAATGACTTCCCTGGTGGTCCACTGGGTAAAGAGTCTGCCTTGCAGTGCAGGGGGCACAGGTTCAATCCCTAGCCCAGGAGGATCCCACGTGCCGCGGAGTGGCTGGATATGTGTGTCCCATTGCGAGCCAGCACTCTAGAGGCATGCACCCAGAGCTGGTGCTCTGCAGTGAGAGAAGCCACTGAAATGGGAGGCCCACACAGGCCAAATAATAAAAGATGGATGAAAATAAATATAAATAAAAGAGGCATGATGGGGAAAAGAAAAAGAAAACTGTTAAGTTAAAAAGAAACATAAAGATAATATTAAAATCATACCTACTTCATACGATTATTGTGAGAATTAATATGCAACTTGACAAAGTGCTTGGCCTATAAACTCTGGCTAAATTGGTTCTTTTATTATTTTTAAATTATATTTTACTTTATGTCAATCAGACCTGTTAACCAGGTCCACACGGTTTCTTCTTTTTTGGTTGAATACTACTGCAGTCTGTGCTGGCTATCGTCATCAGAGACTCTTTCTATCCTTATGCACAATTGCTCAAAGGATGGGGTGTTCATTAACTCTTTCTACCACTCTGGCCATTTATGTTCTCATTAGCTAGTGCACAGATTCATATATTGCTGGAACTTAAGGCTCCCTTCCCATCATCCCTGTGAGGAAAAAAAAAAAAAAGGCTTGCTACTGTCCAGAAAAGCTTTTTCTATCTCTCATCTCCAGGCTAAATGGAAATAGGAGTCTCATAGTTCGCTCTGTCTTTGGCTGCATGCCACCTAAAGGCATTCAACCATTACTAAATTAAAAATGACTTCATGGTATTCACTTCAGCAGCATATACGCTATAATTGGAATGATTCGGGGAAGATTAACATGGCCTCTACACAAGGATGACATACTAATTCATGAAGCATTTCATAATTTTAAAACAGGTACTTTCATATATTGTGCTTAAACTGAAAATGATTAAACCCCTATAACAGTGAACCCAGCACCATCTTCCCAAATTGCAAATGTATTTACCTCCTGATCCAGCAATCCCGAGTCTAGAAATCTATCCTTCAAATGTACTTTCACACATATGAAATGATGTATTTACAATTTAGACAGAAAAAAAGGAGGATGCTCTCCATATATTGATACAGAAAAATATTCAAAATATGTAATAAAGATACTGTTTCAAGATATGAAACAATAATGTATCCTCAATTATTGGAATATATATTCACATTTGCTTGTATTTTCATAAAAAGGAATAAACTAATAAAAAATGAATACTTATGGCAGGGATAGAAAATTAGAGCCAGTAGGCGTGCTGCTTATTTTTATAAATAAAGTTTTGTTGGAGCACACCCATACCATTTGTTCCGTATTGTCTATGGTTGCTTTTGCACTACAGTGGCAGAATTGAATAATTGCAATAGAGCCCACATGGCTTGCTAAAATATTTATTGCTTGTGTCTTTACAGAAAGTTTGCAAACTCCTAAATATAAGGTAGGGGGAATGGATTGGAACAAGGATTGAAGGAAGTAAGACTTTTCAATGTACACACTCTTTTATATGGTTTTGGTTTTTGAACTTTTGAGTGAATGTATTGTCTTTTTTGTAAAGATAAAATAAACACAAACTCAACGAAATCATGTCTGAATCTTCTAGATAGGAATGAAAAGGCAACAAACCTCAAGCAGAGATCTGTGCTTAGGCTTTGAGTACCCTAGACAAATTTCTTAAGAAATATTTGTGAAATTAAAAAAGTAATCAGCTTAGAAAATGTTCATTTAAAATGAAAAAAGAATCACATTATGGTCACTCTATGTTGCACTTTTAAAAGTCACACACATATGGAGTAACATGAAGCGTTCTTCTTTTGCTATTTGACATAGATATATGATGCTTACTAAGAGCAAGGCATTGTGTTAGACAGTAACGAGAATTATATTTATTGATATTATGACTAGACACATTTAATCTACTATATAGTGAGTTCTTATATGTGATAAATGCTATTTTCAGTGCTGTATGTACATCATCTCATTTAATCCTCACAAAATCCCAAATTTGTAACTTTAGCACAGTCTTCTTTCCTGAACTCCAGACTCATATAATCACCTGCCTACTCAACTTCTTCACTTAAGTGTCTAATAGACATCTCAGACTCAATTCCCCAAAAAGTAAACTGTTGATATTTCTCCCTACACATGTACATGCCCCATCTATACTTTAAGACAGCAATTCTATCCTTCTAGTTACTCAAGCTGATACACTAAGAGTCTTCCTTTAACCTGTCACTCTCTCATCAGCAGCAAAATGATTTAGAATCTGACAACATCTCATTGTATCTGCTACTACCACACTTTTCTGACGTTCTGGGCCATCATCACCACACATCTAGCCTTGTCAGAGATTTCCTTGTTTCTCCTCTTGTCCCTTTATATTCTATCTCCAACACAGCAGCCAGACCTATCTCTTTAAATGTAATGGTGATCATAAGACTTCTTTTCTCAGTACTGGACAATGTCTCATCTTTTCATTCTGAGTAGAGAACATTATTCATCTGAGATTTACTCTCTCCATACTGTTAAAAAAATTCTGTCCTCTCAACTTCTACCCCCGCACTACTCATCCCCTTGCCCTGTTCTATAAAGTATTTTTCCATATAATTATCATCTTTTAATCTTATGTCATTTGCATATGTATGTATTTTTGTTTATTGTTTATGTGCTAAAAAGTAGACTCTCAAATATTTGTTGAATTAGCAAACAATTTCTTGGGGTGTACAGATGATTTCTTCCTCCACTGTACAGAAGAGGGGAAAAGGCTCATACAGGTTAGTCGATTTGCTCAGAAAATTAATCAGGGACGGGGCAAAGAATTAAGCTCATGTAACTCAGATTCTAAACTTCATAATCTTAACCGCTCAGCAACTTCCTGAAACTTATGCAGGCCACACCCACCTGTGCGTATATTGCTCAGACATGAGGATAGTTGTGCCGCAGGATCAGTGGTTGTCATGGAATCTGAATATAGCTCTCCAGAGAATAAAGTGAGCAAGTGGGAAGAACATATGGGTGATAAAATGGTGCCATTCACATTGACAATTTCTGATACAGCCTTACCTGGATAATGGGGGAAAGGCATACTTGAAGGGTTTTACCATCAACCTACATTTTCTTCTTCACTTACTCTGCACAATCGTGTTAATGATACTTGGGCCAAGTCAAATAAAACATTTCCAACTGCCTGAGTTACAGAGTCATTTCATGAGTAAATATCCATTAATGTTTTGTGCCAAGACATGGTAGGAGTATTTAGGCAGAGTCCTTTGGGTGAAAGAGCCCCAGGAAATAGAAACCTTTGTTAAAATGTGAATTGAGACTAAGCCTTCAGTATCTGCCTTTAAGGTGGGTTCCAACTTCTAACATAGCCTAAGGTGCAGAGAGTGTACTGAAAGAATTCACAAAGTTTCCACACAGTTAGTGTGACCTAGTAATTCTGCTCTCTTACAAATGCCTACTAAATGTTTTATTTTGCTTAGTGAAAGAATTTAGAGGATGGTGGCATGCAGAATATGTTTCCATTGCAGCTCCTCCTGGGGTAGGAGGCTGGGGGGTTCTGGGGGAATATGCCCTTCCCAGTTCTGTGTAATTTGCCAGTGTTTGCTCTATGCCCAGTGGGAATAAACTAGGCCAGAGCCTTTTAAACTGGGTCCTAGGGCCCCTAAGGAGTTTACTAAATTCTGCATAATATCTTACAAGTTAACTGTACAGATCTTTTTGTAAAAGTGCTGATTTTTTAAAATAACTTTTTTTGTGATTGCTGATTCTGTATCCAATCATTCCCTCACCTCAAAATTATAGTCTTTTCTTTTCTCTGTAGCATAAGCAAGAGAATACAGTGACTTAGAAAATAGATTATACAGTCAGAATATCAAGATTTAAATGCTGATTCAGTCATGCATTATGAGTTCTTGGGCTTGTTAAGTAACTTCATTCATCTGTTCACTCATTGGCAAAATGGGGTATTTTGAGACATCAATGGGATCAAGTTCCCATTTAATATTGTAATGAATGCAAATGCTTAACACAGTACTATATATGATACTGATATATAGTACTCTTATTTTTATATGCTCCCAAGTATGAGACTATGTAATGGACTTGGAGTCAGCAAGCCTGGTTTTGTAATCCCAGATTTGCCACGGACAACTGTGCAGCCTTAAGGTAAACAACTTTATTTCCTCCTACCATTTTTTTTCATTATGAAATGAAAGGATTTAATGAACTAACCTCAACTTTTTTCCAGTTCTAACACTGAATAATAGTCTATAATATTCAATAATAAAGACCAGCCTAGGAAAAGTTATAATGTAGTTTCCAGTTCTAGGCCTAAAATATTTCTTATTTCATAACTAAAACTGTGAAAATAAACTTTTCATCAAAAACCACATATGATCTATTCCTAATTTTGCGCCTTTGATATTTGCTTTCTTATTGCAAAGTACACCACTCGCTTGAAATGTCTCATTTTTTTTTTTTTTTTTGGCAACGAGCATTCATTTCATTTCATGACGATTTGCTTCGTGTAAAGACATTACATTATTAAACTCTACTAGCGAGAGATCAAGACGAGATGGAAAGAACACACGGAAGAACTGTATAATAAAGATCTTAATGATCTGGATTACTATGATGGTGTGGTCAGTCATCCAGAGCCAGAAATTCTGGAGTGTGAAGTCAAGTGGGTTTTAGGAAGTCATGCTGTTACTAAAGTTAGAGAATGATATGGAATTCCAGTAGAACTATTCAAATCCCTAAAAGATGATGCCATCAAGATGTTGCACTCAATATGTTAGCAAATCTGGAAGACCCAGCAGTGGTCACAGGGTTGGAAAACGTCAATGAAATCCCAAAACAGTCAGACAATTGCCAATCTTCCCCACCTCAAAATTATAGTCTTTTCTTTTCTCTGTAGCATAAGCAAGAGAATACAGTGACTTAGAAAATAGATTATACAGTCAGAATATCAAGATTTAAATGCTGATTCAGTCATGCATTATGAGTTCTTGGGCTTGTTAAGTAACTTCATTCATCTGTTCACTCATTGGCAAAATGGGGTATTTTGAGACATCAATGGGATCAAGTTCCCATTTAATATTGTAATGAATGCAAATGCTTAACACAGTACTATATATGATACTGATATATAGTACTCTTATTTTTATATGCTCCCAAGTATGAGACTATGTAATGGACTTGGAGTCAGCAAGCCTGGTTTTGTAATCCCAGATTTGCCACGGACAACTGTGCAGCCTTAAGGTAAACAACTTTATTTCCTCCTACCATTTTTTTTCATTATGAAATGAAAGGATTTAATGAACTAACCTCAACTTTTTTCCAGTTCTAACACTGAATAATAGTCTATAATATTCAATAATAAAGACCAGCCTAGGAAAAGTTATAATGTAGTTTCCAGTTCTAGGCCTAAAATATTTCTTATTTCATAACTAAAACTGTGAAAATAAACTTTTCATCAAAAACCACATATGATCTATTCCTAATTTTGCGCCTTTGATATTTGCTTTCTTATTGCAAAGTACACCACTCGCTTGAAATGTCTCATTTTTTTTTTTTTTTTTTGGCAACGAGCATTCATTTCATTTCATGACGATTTGCTTCGTGTAAAGACATTACATTATTAAACTCTACTAGCGAGAGATCAAGACGAGATGGAAAGAACACACGGAAGAACTGTATAATAAAGATCTTAATGATCTGGATTACTATGATGGTGTGGTCAGTCATCCAGAGCCAGAAATTCTGGAGTGTGAAGTCAAGTGGGTTTTAGGAAGTCATGCTGTTACTAAAGTTAGAGAATGATATGGAATTCCAGTAGAACTATTCAAATCCCTAAAAGATGATGCCATCAAGGTGTTGCACTCAATATGTTAGCAAATCTGGAAGACCCAGCAGTGGTCACAGGGTTGGAAAACGTCAATGTTCATCCCAATTCCCAAGAAGGGTAGTACTAAAGAATGTACAAGTCATCAGACAATTGCATTCCTCTCCCGCACTAGTAAGGTCATGCTTCAAATCTGGCATGCTACGTTTTGGCATTATGTGTGTGCACCAAAAATTTCCACATGTTCAAGTTGGATTTAGAAAAGGCAGAGCAACCAGAGATCAAGTTGCTAACATTTGCTGGACCATAGAGAAAGCAAGGGAATTTCAGAAAAATATCTACCTCTGTTTCATTGACTACACTAAAGCCTGTGACTGCTGAGATGATGATGAACTGTGGAAAGCTCTTAAGGGTTGGGAATACAAGACCATCTTCTATGTCACCTGAGAAACCTGTGTGCCAATCAAGAAGCAACAGTTAGAACCCTGTATAGAACAACTGGTTGGTTCAAGATTCAGAAAGGAGAATGACGGGATTGCCTGCCATCGCCCTGTTTATTTAACCTATACTCTATGCACATCATGAGAAATGCTGGGCTGGATGAGTTACAAGCTGGAATCAAGACAGGCAGGAGAAACTTCAACAACCTCAGATATGGGGATAATACCACTCTAACGGCAGAAAGTGAAGAGGAACTTAAGAGTCTCTTGATGAGGGTGAAGGAGGAGAGCGAAAGAGCTGGATTAAAACTAAATATTTTTTAAAAGAACTAAGATCATGACATCCAGCCCCATTACTTCATGGCGAATAGAAGGGGAAAAGGTGGAAGTAGTGACAAATTTCCTCTTCTTGGGCTCTAAAATCACTGCAGGTGGTGACTGTAGCCACAAAATCAGAAGAAAATTGTTTCTTGACCGGAAAGCTATGACAAAACTAGAGAGTATGTTGAAAAGAAGAGGCATTCTTCAGCTGACAAAGGTCTGCGTAGTCAAGGCTAGGGTCTTCCCAGTACTCACATATGGTTGTGAGAGCTGGACCATAAAGAAGGCAGCGTGTCAAAGAATCGATGCCTTCAATCTGTGGTGCTGGAAAAGACTCTTATTAGTCCCTTGGACAACAAGGAGCTCAAACGAGTCGATCTTAAGGGAAATCAGTTATGAATACTCATTGTAAGGACTGACGCTGAAGCTCCAGTATTTTGGTCATCTGATGTGAACAACTGATTCACTGGAAAAGTCCCTGATGCTGAGAAAGGTTGAGAACAGAAGGAGAAGAGAGCATCAGAGGCTTAGACGGCTGGACAGCATCACTAATGCAATGGACATAAACTTGGGCAAACTCTGGGAGATGGTGAAGGACAGGGAGGCCTGGCGTGTTCGATTCCATGGAGTCACAAAGAACTGGACATGACTGGGCGACAACACAGCAGCAACAAACTATCAGCTTATGGTTTGACAAATTTTGTCAAAATTTATGTCAAAAATTTGACATAAATTTTTGTCAAATTTATGTCAGCTTATGGTTTGACAAATTTTATTCTTCAATATAAATATGGTTATTTCACTTCAGGAAAGTACAACTCTTTGTATTATAAAGCAAAGGAATAATGTCTTATACTGTCTCATTAGAATAAAACATTTCCCATATTTTGAGTTCTTGGGAACAAACCATGGTTGGATTGAGGCAGTGCTCATTTCCCTTAGTGAAAGTCACTTGATTCAACTAGAGACAGAAATAAATAAAACACTGCCCCCCTGTGTAAATTGTAATGTTCAAACAATTCAGAAATGGTCAACTTTAAGAATGAAAAGCTTTGTATTTATTTAGCTTTGTTCTGGTAAAAATGACCCAACATTGTAAAACAATTTTTCTTCAATTAAAAAAATGACCCAACTATCTCAGTGGCTTATAGAGACAAAAGTTTATTTCTCACTTGTGTTACACGTTAGATGCAGGTTAGCAGCAATGCCATGCAGCTCCTTCTGACTTCTCCAAGAATCGGGGCCAAAGAGCTGCCCCTGAACCAGACTTACTACTCTCATAGCAGGGGGAAGGCCAGAAAGTTTATAAAACCACCTGATGACTCTTGAACTTTTTCTTAAGACTGGTATACTATCTGCTATGATCCTATTTGTTTAGCCAAAGCAAATCATATAGCCAGACTTGATGCCAACAGGCCAAAGAAGTCTACTTCTTCCACAGAAAGGTATTACGAGTCACATGAAGAGGAACAAGGATACAACCTTTTCTTACATGGGATGAACCAGAGAGTGATTCGGAATAATGATACTATCACCATCTGCTTTCTGAGTCAGAAGTGTATATTGTTCTTCCTTTCACGTGCAAAATAGACTCATAAATCTGGTTCATGTCTTCTCTTTGCTAGCTTGGTAAACTCCATGAAGACAAGGCCATGTCTGTCTTACTGATGTATCCTCAGCCCTGTGTTTGAAAGTTTAGTTACTGCTCAAAAATCTGATTTAATTATTGAATGAATGAATAAACTAAAATTGCCTGAATGAAGAGTGTATTTCTTTTTTGTTTAGAAAGGGACGAAGAAAGTACCTATGAATCAGTGACAGTCTCCATGAAGCTGAAACAGGACTCAGAAGTGAATTTAATGACTTGGGCCTATGAGAGGCACTAGGCTTTTCTTTGAGTTGACACAGCTGTGTTCTTAAAACTGAGGAGAAATCAATTTGATTAAAATAAAGCTTGTGGTTTGTAGTGCTATTTGGTGCTGATTAATGATGAACTCTCCTCATTAGAAACATAATATCCCGAAGTTCTTTCCTGCATTGCAAATAAGTTTCCATGTAACTGACTGACATCTCCTTGACAAACCCAGAAGGCAGAAAGCTTTCTCCGCCAATGCCCCCTTCATTAAACTTCAGTACCCACCCACTCACAAAGAAACCTTTGAAATCAGTACGAGAGTTTTATATTTTGATAGCTGGATGCTATTCAGGAGAAAAACAGGATTTTATTCACAAGATGAAAACAAACTGCCATTATTTCAAGAGAAACACTATCTTGGCGATATTTTGAATATTAAGGCATTTTCCTCCCACTTTTTTTTTCAAGCTTTTGAATATTTATGAGTCATCAGTATATTCAGGGAAGCAGGAATCACGATCTCCTTTGTAACAATGATAACGCCAAGGGAGACAAAATGACTTGCTGACGGCAGAGTGAGTCAGCATGTCCGCAGCTTAATCAGAAGCAAAGGCCCTGGTTTCCTAATGAGCAGGCTGGTGGTCTTACCACCCAGGCTTCTGGCTTCATCTCATTTTCCCTGGCACTGCTGGGGCAGCTTGGATAGGTGATATTATTATTCTGCATTGTTGCAGTCTCGGTGGGTTCCTTCTGCCTCAATGTATTTGCTGACGATAATTACACATTAGTAATCCTGAAATTAGCAAAAGAGAGGGTGAGACTGAAGTCATGCAGATGCATATTCATATAATCGTTTGCCATGTCATTATAGCTATTTGAGTATACAGGTTCTGACGGCAGCAAATAGCCAGTGCCATGAAGCCTGAAAGGCCAGTATGAGGGCAAGAGAAACAAAGGACTCCAAAATGTTTGTTCATTTCCTTCCCAGTTTTTAAAACTTTTCTCTCAATGCATGAGTACAGTTGAAGGACGAAGAAAGTACCTATGAATCAGTGACAGTCTCCATGAAGCTGAAACAGGACTCAGAAGTGAATTTAATGACTTGGGCCTATGAGAGGCACTAGGCTTTTCTTTGAGTTGACACAGCTGTGTTCTTAAAACTGAGGAGAAATCAATTTGATTAAAATAAAGCTTGTGGTTTGTAGTGCTATTTGGTGCTGATTAATGATGAACTCTCCTCATTAGAAACATAATATCCCGAAGTTCTTTCCTGCATTGCAAATAAGTTTCCATGTAACTGACTGACATCTCCTTGACAAACCCAGAAGGCAGAAAGCTTTCTCCGCCAATGCCCCCTTCATTAAACTTCAGTACCCACCCACTCACAAAGAAACCTTTGAAATCAGTACGAGAGTTTTATATTTTGATAGCTGGATGCTATTCAGGAGAAAAACAGGATTTTATTCACAAGATGAAAACAAACTGCCATTATTTCAAGAGAAACACTATCTTGGCGATATTTTGAATATTAAGGCATTTTCCTCCCACTTTTTTTTTCAAGCTTTTGAATATTTATGAGTCATCAGTATATTCAGGGAAGCAGGAATCACGATCTCCTTTGTAACAATGATAACGCCAAGGGAGACAAAATGACTTGCTGACGGCAGAGTGAGTCAGCATGTCCGCAGCTTAATCAGAAGCAAAGGCCCTGGTTTCCTAATGAGCAGGCTGGTGGTCTTACCACCCAGGCTTCTGGCTTCATCTCATTTTCCCTGGCACTGCTGGGGCAGCTTGGATAGGTGATATTATTATTCTGCATTGTTGCAGTCTCGGTGGGTTCCTTCTGCCTCAATGTATTTGCTGACGATAATTACACATTAGTAATCCTGAAATTAGCAAAAGAGAGGGTGAGACTGAAGTCATGCAGATGCATATTCATATAATCGTTTGCCATGTCATTATAGCTATTTGAGTATACAGGTTCTGACGGCAGCAAATAGCCAGTGCCATGAAGCCTGAAAGGCCAGTATGAGGGCAAGAGAAACAAAGGACTCCAAAATGTTTGTTCATTTCCTTCCCAGTTTTTTTAAAACTTTTCTCTCAATGCATGAGTACAGTTGAAGCACAAAGAAAGTTTGCTGTTGGCCATTTTGACCAAGTCAGAAATGCACTTCTTCTATTAGTATGCTATAATAATCAGTTCATTCCTATTATACCCCATGGCTTTTCAATCCTGAATGAAGGAAGGAAAACTTAGAGTGGAAAATAGGAGACTTTTTTGCATTCTTACTACAGGGCAGAAAGATCATGTGTCATGTTTCTTCCATCATCAATTTCTTTCTCTTTACTGGACCTTTTCCTGCCATTAATTAAATATTTTTTTCAAAGGAAGGGAGAAGAGAGGAAGGGAAGGAAGTAAGAGAGGAGGGAAGGAACTAACAATCTTGACCCCACATCCTACTCCAACTATACCTAATGTTTCTCTTTCATTTTACAGGAAAACTCCTCCGAAGTGTGAAACTGTTTCCAGTTTCTTCTCATTTTATCTTGAACCCATTTCAAGCAGTCTTTGCTAAAATCTGTTGATTCAGTTGGGTCTGTCACAGTTAATAATAAACTCCATATTGCTATATTCAGTGAATAATCAATATTTAGTCCTTGGTCTAAATACTAGTTTACCTCTCTACAGCATTTAGCACAGTTAATGGTCCATCTGCCCTTAAATACTGTTTTTCAATTTGTTTCCAGGATGTCTTAAACTTTTAGTTTTTTTCCTGTCTCATTGCCCACTCCTTTTCAGTCTCCCTTGCTTCCTTGCTTCCTTTTTCTTATCACCCAGATCTTAAAAATATTGACATGCTAAACGGTTCTGTGCTTGGTCCTCTTCTCCTTTCCAAACTCATATTTTTAAAGATTTTCTGTATTGAGTAACTCTTAAATGAGCTAATTCTAACCCAGACATCACCTCTGAAATTCAGGCTAATACTTTTGACTACACATTGTATGTATTTACATGGAGGTTTAATAGATATTCTCAAACTTAACATATTAATTTTTTTCAAACACTAAATCTAAATCCATCAGCAATCAAGTGAAAATTGAGATTCTAGGAATAAGTAAACCAAAATGGAATGGACAGGAATGAGTGAATTTAATTCAGATGACCATTATATCTACTACTGTGGGCAAAAATTGCTTAGAAGAATTGGAGTAGCCCTCATAGTCAACAAGAGTTCAAAATGCAGTACTTGGGTGCAATCTCAAAAATGAAAGAATGATCTTGCTTTGTTTCCAAAGCAAACTATTCAATATTACAGTAATCCAAGTCTATGCCCCAATCACTAATGCCAAAGAGCTGAAATTGAACAGTTCTATGAAGACCTATGAGACTTTCTAGAACTTAAAACCAAAAAAAAAGATGTCATTCTCATCACAGGGGACTGGAATGCAAAAGTAGCAAGTCAAGAGAAGCCTGGAGTAATAGGCAAGTTTGGCCTTGGTGTAGAAGATGAAGCAGGGCAAAGGCTAACAGAGTTTTGCCAGCAGAGCACAATGTCCATAGCAAACACCCTCTTCCAACAATACAAGAGAAATATATAAACATGGACATCACCAGATGCTCAATACCAAAATCAGATTGTTTATATTCTTCATAGCAGAAGATGGAGAAGTTCTATACAGTCAGTAAAAAACAAGACCAGAATCGACTGTGGCTCAGATCATTAACTCCTTAGTGCAAAATTCAGACTTAAATTGAAGTACATAGTGAAAATCACTAGGGGGCTGGGCTTCCCCTGGTGGTCCAGTGGGTAAGGACACCACCTTGCAGTGCAAGGGGCGCCGGTTCGGTCCCTGGCCTGGGAAGATCCCACGTGCAGCGGAGCGGCTGGACTGATGTGTCCAATTACCAAGCCGGAGCTCTGGAGCGCATGCGCCCAGAGCCGGCGCTCTGTGACCACAGACGCCACCACAGTGGGAGGCCCACAGGAGCCAAAGAACAAAGACTGATGAACATAGAGAAATGAAAGACCAATAGAAGTGGCCCGCCTGCTCCCCTCCCTCCCCAACCCGACCCCCGCCCAAAATAAATAAATAAATAAATCTTTTTAAAAAAAAAAAAGAAAACCACTAGGCCCTTTAGATAGAACCTAAATCAAATCCCTCATGATTATACAGTGAAAGCGACAAATAGATTCAAGGGATTGGATCTGACAGACAGAGTGGTTGAGGAACTATGAATGGGAGTTTGTAACATTGTATAGGAGGCAGTGACCAAAATCATCCCCAAGAAAAACAAGTGGAAAAAATTATGCAAATAGCTGAGAGATACAAAAGGCAAAGGAGAAAAGGAAAGATATACCCATCGGAATACAAAATTCCAGAGAATAGCAAGGAAAGATCAGAAATCTTTTTTAAATGAGCCATGGAAAGATATAGAGGAAAACAACAGAATGGAAAAGATTAGAGATTTCTAAAAGAAAATTAAAGATAGCAAGGGAATATTTCATGCAAAGACGAGCACAATAAAGGACAAAAACAGTACAGACCTAAAAGAAGAAAATCTTAAGAAGAGGTGGGAAGAATACATAGAAGAACTATACAATAAAGATCTTCATGGCCCAGATAATCATGATGGAGTGATCACTCACCTAGAACCAAATATCCTGGAGTGCAAATTAAAGTAGTCCTTAGGAAACATCACTACAAACAAAGTTAGTGGAGGTGATGGAATTCCAGCAAATTTTCAAATCCTAAAAGATGCTGCTGTTAAAGTGCTGCACTCAGTATGCCAGCAAATTTGGAAAACTCAGCAGCGACCACAGGACTGGAAAAGATCAGTTTTCATTCCAATCCCAAAGAAGGGCAATGCCAAAGAATGTTAAAACTACAGCACAAAAGACCTCATTTCATATCCTAGCAAAGTAATGGTCAAAATCATTCAAGCTAGGCTTCAATAGTTGTGAACCAAGAACTTCCATATGTACAAGCTGGATTTAGAAAAGGCAGAGGAGCCAGAGATCAAACTGTCAACTTCCACTGTAGTATAGAAAAACTAGAAAATTCCGTATTAGCATGAAAGCCTTTGACGTCAAGAAAAAATTTTTTGCCCACAGGAGCCAAAGAACAAAGACTGATGAACATAGAAATGAAAGACCAATAGAAGTGGCCCGCCTGCTCCCCTCCCTCCCCAACCCGACCCCCGCCCAAAATAAATAAATAAATAAATCTTTTTAAAAAAAAAAAAGAAAACCACTAGGCCCTTTAGATAGAACCTAAATCAAATCCCTCATGATTATACAGTGAAAGCGACAAATAGATTCAAGGGATTGGATCTGACAGACAGAGTGGTTGAGGAACTATGAATGGGAGTTTGTAACATTGTATAGGAGGCAGTGACCAAAATCATCCCCAAGACAAACAAGTGGAAAAAATTATGCAAATAGCTGAGAGATACAAAAGGCAAAGGAGAAAAGGAAAGATATACCCATCGGAATACAAAATTCCAGAGAATAGCAAGGAAAGATCAGAAATCTTTTTTAAATGAGCCATGGAAAGATATAGAGGAAAACAACAGAATGGAAAAGATTAGAGATTTCTAAAAGAAAATTAAAGATAGCAAGGGAATATTTCATGCAAAGACGAGCACAATAAAGGACAAAAACAGTACAGACCTAAAAGAAGAAAATCTTAAGAAGAGGTGGGAAGAATACATAGAAGAACTATACAATAAAGATCTTCATGGCCCAGATAATCATGATGGAGTGATCACTCACCTAGAACCAAATATCCTGGAGTGCAAATTAAAGTAGTCCTTAGGAAACATCACTACAAACAAAGTTAGTGGAGGTGATGGAATTCCAGCAAATTTTCAAATCCTAAAAGATGCTGCTGTTAAAGTGCTGCACTCAGTATGCCAGCAAATTTGGAAAACTCAGCAGCGACCACAGGACTGGAAAAGATCAGTTTTCATTCCAATCCCAAAGAAGGGCAATGCCAAAGAATGTTAAAACTACAGCACAAAAGACCTCATTTCATATCCTAGCAAAGTAATGGTCAAAATCATTCAAGCTAGGCTTCAATAGTTTGTGAACCAAGAACTTCCATATGTACAAGCTGGATTTAGAAAAGGCAGAGGGAGCCAGAGATCAAACTGTCAACTTCCACTGTAGTATAGAAAAAACTAGAAAATTCCTGAAAAATACCTTCTTCATTGACTATGCTAAAGCCTTTGACTATAGTGTATAACAAACTGTGGAAAATTCTTAAAGAGGTGGAAATTCCAGACCACCTTATCTGCCTTCTGTGAAACCTGTATGCAGGACAAGAAGCAACAGTTAGAAATAGATGTGGAGAAATGGACTGGTTCCAAATTGGGAAAGGCATACGTCAAGACTATATTGTCACTCTGTTTATTTAATTTCTATGCACAAGCTGGAATCAAGATTGCCAGGAGAAATATCAATAACCTCAGATATGCAGAAAACACCAACCTTATGGCAGAAAGTGAAGAGGAACTAAAGAGCCTCTTGATGAAGGGGAAAGGGAGAGGGAAAAAGCTGACCAGAACTCCTCATTCAAAACCAGAAGATCATGGTATCCAGGCTCATCACTTCATGGCAAATAGATGGGAAAACAATGGGAAGAGTGACAGACTTTTTTATTTTCTTGGGCTCTGAAACCACTGCAGATGGTGACCGAAGCCATGAAATTAAGACACTTGCTCCTTGGAATAAAAGCTATGATAAACCTAGACAACATTAAAAAGCAGAGATATTACATTGCCTACAAAGGTTCGTCTAGTCAAAATTTGAGTTTTTCCTGTAGTCATGTACAGATGTGAGAGTGGGATAATAAAAAAGGCTGAGCAGAAAAGAAGTGATGCCTTCAAATTGTGGTGCTCAAGAAGACCCTTGTTAGTCCCTTGGACAGCAAGGAGATCAAACAAGCCAATCCTAAAGTAAATCAACCCTGCATATTCAGTGAAAAGGCTGATGCTGAAGCTAAAGTTCCAATAGTCTGGCCACCTGATGTGAAGAGATAACTCATTGGAAAAGACCCTGATATTGGGAAAGATTGAAGGCAGGAGGAGAAGGGGATAACAGAGGATGAGATGGTTGGCATCACCAACTCAATGGATGTGAGCTTGAGCATGCTCCTGGAAATGGTGAAGGATAGGGAAGTCTGGTACGCTCAGTCCATGGGTTGTAAAGAGTTGGACATGAATGAGAGACTGAAGAGCAACATGTATATATATATATACATGTATATTTATATGAATCACTTTGTTGTATATCAGAAACTATCACAATATTGCAAATAAACTATACTTCAACTGGAAAATAATCATAACCTCTCAGTGAGGCCTTCTTTGGCTATCTGATACAAAATTTTTAGATTTTGTTTTTCCCTTTGTACTTATTACTAACCAGAGCATTATATGTTTTACTTTTGTTATTTTCTTTCTCACTAATCTAAGATAGATACAGATATTGTTTTTGTTTAATTTACTACTAGCACATAAACTTTTTTTTCACATTAGTGAACAAGTGACTGGATGAATTATGAATTTGAAGGTATTAACAAACTAATATTTTATGTAGGTAGAAATTAGCTCCGGCTGAACAATTAATAATCCCAAAATTTAGTGTTTTAAAACAAGTATTTATTTAGCTCGTTATTTTATGGATCAGTAATTTTGTCTGCTCTCAAACTATACATTTCTTCTGGTGTTCACTGAGCTAACTAATGCATTTTAGGCAGCTGCAATTCAGCTAAGGCGTTTTTCTTCTTAGATTTAGCTTGCATGTCAGCAAAGAAAGCACTAGCAACTAAGCCACCTGCCTGTCATCATTGACAAAGCTGTTACAAACTGTTCACCTGAGACCAGAACAAGGTTCTGAGAGAGAGCAGAATTGAGCAAGGGGTCTTAAGACCTAAGGCAGGAACAGCCACAACATCATTTCAGCCACATTCTATTGATTGAAGAAAGTATAAGGATAGCTAGGTTCAAGGGGTGGATAAATAAAATCCTCCTTTGTTTAAATTTACCCTTGGGACAAATATCTCATTTAACTCCAGGCTGAGCTAGTAATCCTAAGTTTTCTAATTGATTTTCTGAAATTTCAACAATAAAATCCTCCTTTTACTAGAGTTACAAAGGCATGTGTGTATACAAGGAAGGGAGTGATTTCAACCATTTTTGCAAATAATTTAAAGCTGCAGTCTACCAAGGGAAGAGCAGAAATTCTATCCAGAGAGTTTTCGAAAATAGAAATAGATGACCAACTGAACTGAGTGGTTCAGCCTAAAACAAGAATCAATGTCTTAGTATTCATGAATCGTTTCTTAATGAATTCATTACTTCCATGAATTAGGTAGTCTATCTTCCAGTTTTAATTTCATTTACAACTCAGGATCAATATGGTGAAACAACATAAAAGAATAAGAACAGTGATTTTTAACACTGAGTATTCCATTTTTAGCTTCATTTCTTTCTATACATATTTATGTGACAGTGAATTTTCCATAGATCTCTCATGTTTCTACAAGTCTTCTGAGCACTATCAGTTTTTGTTCTGGACCATCTTTTCAAGTACATTTATATGGCAAATGGCTTGGAAGATAAAGATGCTGACTCCTTCCAAAGCAAAGAGCAAGTTTGTTTACTCTCCAGTGTAATAAAGGCATTATCTCTTTCTAGGGCAAAGTTCAGTCAGGTTTCTTTACAACCCACTGTAAAAGATTCTGGTTCCCTGAACTCAGTGTTTTTCAGCTGTGACATAAGCCTACTACATGTGCAGAATTCACCTAGGACCACTCCATATTGCCCCCATGGAACATTAGGGCAAGAGGAACCGACAGGAGCATCAAGATCATACTGGCTACTGTGTGCTGTGAAAAATAAGCTCCTTTGAATTTGATCCAGTAGTCTTTTTGTGTTCTGCCAGTATCCAGGAAATGTAGTAAGCTAACTGGTTAGCAAGCAAGTATGATTGAAAACAAAACAAAACAAAACAGGACTTTCACAGTACTTAATTTTTTAAAAAAATTATATATATATATATATATATATATATATATATATATATATATAGCCACTTCTTATTGATCTTTCCTTTATCTATTTCCATCCATCTTTGTTCCTTGCCCCATGTGGGCCTCCCATCGCAGTGGCTTCTCTCGGCTCACAACACCGACTCTGGGTGCATGTGCTCCAGAGCTCCAGCTCAGTAGTTGGACACATCGGTTGAACAGATAAATAAGTTGTGGTACATATATACAATGGAATATCACTTGGCCATAAAGAGGAATGGATTTGAGTCAGTTCCTGTGAAGTAGATGAACCTAGATCCTGTTACACAGAGTCAAAGAAGTCAGAAAGAGAAAAACAAATGTTGTATATTAGTGCATATATATAAAGTCTAGAAAAATGGTATTGATGACCCTATTTGCACGGAAGGAATGGAGACTCAGGTATATAAAATGGACTTCTGGACATAGTAGGGGAAGGGGAGTGTGGAGCAAATTGAGACGGGAGCATTGACATACATACACTCTTATGTGTTAATAGAGATAGCTGGAGGAAAGCTGCTGTATATCACAGAGAGCCCCGCCTGGCTCTCTGTGATGAGCTAGAGGGTGGGATACTCGAGAGGGTTGGGGCAAGTTCAAGAGGGAAGGGATATATGTATACTTATGGCTAATTTGCGTTGTTGTACTGCAGAAACCAGCACAACTTTCTAAAGCAATTATACACCAATTAAAAATATTGAAAAAGATAAAAGCAACTAGCTGTGCCCATGGGTTAGAACTGTAACTTTCAGGAGTGTAAACTAGCACAGCACTTTTGAAAAAGTGTGTACTAAAACTGAATGTACACATACTGTAGGATATAGTAAATCCACTGTTTTAACTTTCCCTGAGTGAAATTTTTAAACTAGCACAGACTTTGAAAAAGTCAAGATCATACTGGCTACTGTGTGCTGTGAAAAATAAGCTCCTTTGAATTTGATCCAGTAGTCTTTTTGTGTTCTGCCAGTATCCAGGAAATGTAGTAAGCTAACTGGTTAGCAAGCAAGTATGATTGAAAACAAAACAAAACAAAACAGGACTTTCACAGTACTTAATTTTTTAAAAAAATTATATATATATATATATATATATATATATATATATATATATAGCCACTTCTTATTGATCTTTCCTTTATCTATTTCCATCCATCTTTGTTCCTTGCCCCATGTGGGCCTCCCATCGCAGTGGCTTCTCTCGGCTCACAACACCGACTCTGGGTGCATGTGCTCCAGAGCTCCAGCTCAGTAGTTGGACACATCGGTTGAACAGATAAATAAGTTGTGGTACATATATACAATGGAATATCACTTGGCCATAAAGAGGAATGGATTTGAGTCAGTTCCTGTGAAGTAGATGAACCTAGATCCTGTTACACAGAGTCAAAGAAGTCAGAAAGAGAAAAACAAATGTTGTATATTAGTGCATATATATAAAGTCTAGAAAAATGGTATTGATGACCCTATTTGCACGGAAGGAATGGAGACTCAGGTATATAAAATGGACTTCTGGACATAGTAGGGGAAGGGGAGTGTGGAGCAAATTGAGACGGGAGCATTGACATACATACACTCTTATGTGTTAATAGAGATAGCTGGAGGAAAGCTGCTGTATATCACAGAGAGCCCCGCCTGGCTCTCTGTGATGAGCTAGAGGGTGGGATACTCGAGAGGGTTGGGGCAAGTTCAAGAGGGAAGGGATATATGTATACTTATGGCTAATTTGCGTTGTTGTACTGCAGAAACCAGCACAACTTTCTAAAGCAATTATACACCAATTAAAAATATTGAAAAAGATAAAAGCAACTAGCTGTGCCCATGGGTTAGAACTGTAACTTTCAGGAGTGTAAACTAGCACAGCACTTTTGAAAAAGTGTGTACTAAAACTGAATGTACACATACTGTAGGATATAGTAAATCCACTTTTCTGGTTTATACCACCAAAAATGCTTACACATGAGAGTGTTCATATCAGTACTCCTTGTAATAACCCCAATGCGTAGCAACCTTTTGATTCTGACTTTCAGAGCAAACAATGTTGATTAGATAATAAATTTTGTCTGACTAATTTTAGTCCTGATATTACTTCTTGTTTTCAATCTGTTTAACCCTGAATTTTCATTAAAATGTCTCTGAATCAGTCTAAGAACTTTCACTTAACCCAAATAAATAGTTCTTCAAAGGATAATCAGGGGATTCCTTTGGGCTAAATCAGAGGAATCAGAGGAGTTAACTTGAGGTACTTCTTTTAGAAATGTGCTCATGAGATTTCTTCAAATAAGTAGAAAGCCATGGATGATGTCAGAAGTAAAGACAATAAAAATCTTGTTTGCTTTAGAGAACCTAAGCTAAACATTTGCTTTCCCACTTTAGGCACCGTTTCAAAAAAAGCAACAACATTAAAAAATTTAATACCACATAATGAAATAATATGTCTTGGGTTCACTTCATATACACTTGGCTATAATTTCCTTGAGTAACATTATGAAGGCAAACGAATCATTTCAGTTTATAATGAAGTAGCAAACAGTAAAGGGCACATTTATGGTCATGATCAGTGGGACTTAACATGGGTAAATAATGGAAAGAGGAAAAGTTCTTGGTGCCTACTACAGTACCTGACATAGAATAGATCAACATACTGCTCAGAGTAACTTATGGCTAATCTCTGCAAAGTACATTCTTTTGGATAGATATGAGCCAATTACTTATAAAATGGCATCCTGCCTATTCTCTCTAAAGGATAATTAAAAACAACCTCCTTTCCAATTAGTTATGTATAATTGTCAAAAACTTTTGCAACAACTATAATTTATATTTCAAATTTAAATTTTAATGGTACACCAGTGGAAGTTTCTACTTAAAATAATAGTGAATAGTTTGTTAGGGAATTGAATGAATTTCTCCCTCCCTAGAAAATGTGTCAAATTTTATATTTTATATATACACTTTTTACCTTTCCTTTAATTTGTAAATTGAGTACTAAAACTGAATGTACACATACTGTAGGATATAGTAAATCCACTTTTCTGGTTTATACCACCAAAAATGCTTACACATGAGAGTGTTCATATCAGTACTCCTTGTAATAACCCCAATGCGTAGCAACCTTTTGATTCTGACTTTCAGAGCAAACAATGTTGATTAGATAATAAATTTTGTCTGACTAATTTTAGTCCTGATATTACTTCTTGTTTTCAATCTGTTTAACCCTGAATTTTCATTAAAATGTCTCTGAATCAGTCTAAGAACTTTCACTTAACCCAAATAAATAGTTCTTCAAAGGATAATCAGGGGATTCCTTTGGGCTAAATCAGAGGAATCAGAGGAGTTAACTTGAGGTACTTCTTTTAGAAATGTGCTCATGAGATTTCTTCAAATAAGTAGAAAGCCATGGATGATGTCAGAAGTAAAGACAATAAAAATCTTGTTTGCTTTAGAGAACCTAAGCTAAACATTTGCTTTCCCACTTTAGGCACCGTTTCAAAAAAAGCAACAACATTAAAAAATTTAATACCACATAATGAAATAATATGTCTTGGGTTCACTTCATATACACTTGGCTATAATTTCCTTGAGTAACATTATGAAGGCAAACGAATCATTTCAGTTTATAATGAAGTAGCAAACAGTAAAGGGCACATTTATGGTCATGATCAGTGGGACTTAACATGGGTAAATAATGGAAAGAGGAAAAGTTCTTGGTGCCTACTACAGTACCTGACATAGAATAGATCAACATACTGCTCAGAGTAACTTATGGCTAATCTCTGCAAAGTACATTCTTTTGGATAGATATGAGCCAATTACTTATAAAATGGCATCCTGCCTATTCTCTCTAAAGGATAATTAAAAACAACCTCCTTTCCAATTAGTTATGTATAATTGTCAAAAACTTTTGCAACAACTATAATTTATATTTCAAATTTAAATTTTAATGGTACACCAGTGGAAGTTTCTACTTAAAATAATAGTGAATAGTTTGTTAGGGAATTGAATGAATTTCTCCCTCCCTAGAAAATGTGTCAAATTTTATATTTTATATATACATATATTTTATTTTTAAAAGGTCAAGTTTAATATTTACCAGTAAATTAGGTTTCTTTTGCTTTGAGAGACTGTAGCAATGGATTTACCTGAAAATATAGATTGAGCATATATTAACTACATCTTTTTTAGATCCATAGAACAATTTGGGGGGAGAATTATTCACTTTCTTCTTTCCAGTATCACCAGATTAACCATCTGAAAAACCAGTATGCTTATTTGTTGCTGTGGTTGACCATAGACATTAGAAATATTCATGCCAAAAGGAATTTTCTTCTGGAAGTACATTTATATTGGACTCAGTGATACAATGTTTAGCTGATGGTTTCATTTTCTGTATGTATTATTCTTTAACTGCAACTCAAATGTGGATTATATGCATTGTCAATAGGTAGCAATTACTTCTCTGCCAAGTTTATTGTAGAAGCATCTAAAATGCAAAGGAGATTAAATCATAAATTCAGCTGTTTCTCTAGAATTCAGTGAACCATAAAAATATTGCAAAGTTTGCTGAAAGTCTGCCAGATATCAACATTTACAATTAAGCTTGACATTTCTGTCCTTTACTCATTAAATTTCTGGCCATGAATTTCATATGGTATATACAGTGAGTCATTGTGAAGCATCAAGCAAATATAAAATCTGTAATAGTATTGTGAAGTAAAGAAAATCCAGGTTCTTTTGGAAAAGAATAAAATAGGCTGCCCAAAAAATAGATAAAAGAAAAAGAACCGACAATACAGATTATAATTAATGTGAATCTCTGCCAAGTTCAGTGAAAGAATTGATAGGAATATATCAAAAAATCCCCAAGTAAAGATAAGTGTACAATAGATTGAGATTTATTCTAAAATATATATCAAATGATTTAATATCAAAAAAGAAACCCTGTATGGATTAGCATTGCAAACTGTGATTCAATTTTCCTATCATAAAACTTTTTGTGTGGAGTAAATAATTTAAAAGGAAAGACACACTACTGGAATTAAATTGATATTCATATTAAGAAAGTTATTTATATAAAAATTATTTATTAACTTTTTATATATTAATATGGCATATCCCCTTAAAAATCCAAGTTTACTTGGCTGTGGTAGGGTCACTAAAGACCAAAAAAGTAAGTGTGCTGGAGACAGAGCTTTGGGAAATATCCCTGGTGTTCTTCTTACTTTCTGCAAGCAATAAATCCTTTCTCCCTCTGCTCAAAAAAAGTTAACATGCTTAATCATTGAATATACTGGAATATGTTGGAAAGCACTTTTTTTTAGATTGAAATCTGTTTTGATGTAATTAAATATCATAGAATGAACTAATATTAAGCCACTTGACAATCCTGTGAGGCAAGTAAGCTTAATTTTGTGTAAAACCTTCCTCTGGCCAAAAAAAAAAAAAAATGTTCTTTCATATGAGGTAAGAGTTTAAAGAAATAAATGTGAGTTTATTTTCATTGTTTTTTCCTAAAAGCAATTACTATAACCACTATCACTACAGAAACAGGAAAGGTAAGTAGAGGTTAATCTTTCTATTGTGGCTAAGTTTGGTGTTATGTGATTATTTATACATTTCCTAGATTTGGAAGATTGTCTCCTTATAGATAAACACACAGAGGGTTTGGGAAGGCCCTCCAATAAGTCACTATGAAAGTACAGCTCTTATGGGAAGCCATATATAATTTTCATTTTGCTAACTTAAGTATAAACTTTAGCAAAGATAACGCAAAGTCAAAACAGCTAAGGAAGTTTCTGCTTTGGCAATGTCTGTCACCCAGTGACAAGGAACAAGGCAAATTTGCTATAGTAAAGAAAAAAAGAAGATAGTATAATATCTAAGATTTATAATAACTTTTAGACTTATAAGGCTAAAATAATGCTGTCTATCCTATATTTTTTTAAGTTGTATCTGTGGCAAATAATGAAAGATGAACAATATAGCATGAAGGAAAACAGTGATGTTGGGCTGTAGAATCAAAGCATGACTAAAAAATCAATATCATCTTTTTTTCCCTTATGCATCATCTCAGACTGCACACTGAATCATAGCAGCTGGGCTATGATCCACATCAGCTAGTCAGACAGCCCCAAACACCATATCAGCAGATTCCCGAACCAGTATTGTCCATCACATAGACATGGTCATTAGACCAATGAGACATGAAGCTCGTGTTTACTGAATGAAAAAAATTTCACATGAAAGCTGGAAGAATTCAACTTGACTCACAGATATTTTGCTTATTTGACATTCAGGTGGGTATTTGAAAACATCCAAATGATTATGTTCTTTAGTTTCTATGCTACTGTTCTGTGTCATAGAAAGAGTCTTCAGGCCTTCCTTAAGTTCAGACATTCCCGATAATTCACAAATATGTATATGTATATGTATATATATATATATATATATATATATATATACATACACACACATGCATGCATATAATACAGTATCAGAGGGACCAATACCTTCTAAGGGGACATTTGGCAATGTCTGAAGATGTTTTAGTTGCCATACTTGGAGGATGCTGCTGCCTTTGAGTGATGAAAACAAGGGATGATGCTAAATATCCTACAATGCATAGAACAGCCCTCCACAACAAAGCATATCAACTAAGGAGCTAGTTGTTTATTTTAAATTAATTGTTAATTCTATGTTCAGATGCTTTCAGATTATAAATCCAAGTGCAAACAATGGAGAACAAACTCTATTCTAGACTGTTGTTTGATAGCCATGATATTAAACCTAAACAATTAGAAAGAACCAGATGAATCAGAGGTCAAGTTGTATCTGGACCAGGATGAGTGATGTGCTGGAGTCAACTTGTACAGGTTTGGTGCTATTAAATTTTCAGGAATTTTGCAAACCAATATTGATATCACACTGGTATCCTGAAATTGTTCTCCACATTGAGAATATTTACATGGGGGAAATCAGCAAACATGACCACCAGGCTTTTATTCACACCCCATAAAGAGGCAGTTGTCACTCATTTGTCAGCACAGTAACTGTTTATTGGATACAGAGTATGAGTGATGCTGTAATATTATCTGCCACGTACTAAACTGTATAGAAAATCATTTTTATAAGACCAATTTTAAATATTATTTATCAGTGTTTTTAGAATAATCTCTTCTAATCATGTTTTATATGTACATATAAAACATCAATGTATTCCCTTTGACTAGGCCAACCTCCAATTATACCATAAATCCTAACAGAAACTTTAATTGACTACTTTTCGCAAAATAAGGCTAATGAAAGTATTTTGCACTTTATTAGCCAAAGGCTAATTGTATAAATGCATGCCATTAACTGACATGATCAGAGTCTTGGAAAAGTGAAGATATATTTTAGTGAAGAAAAAAAAGGTTAGTCTTACAAAGCTCAAAGTTTACAGATTCAAGAGATAATGAGGCTTTGATGTAGCTAAATTAATTTTCTCCCTAACGGAAAGGTCAGCAGCATTAGAATGGCAATTTTACTCAAGAAATTAAAGCTCCAGTTATATTGGTTGAGGGATGAATAGAGTTATAACTTTCTCTCTTAATTTGCCATATTAACTTCTTTTGTTTCAGGCAGATATTAATTTTCAAATCTCATAACACATCTGTGAAATACCAAGGCATCATTATTTAAAGAGATTATATTAGTTTCAGATAGCTTTTTGAGAACTTGTTGCAGAGTAGTCATTTGATCAGATAGCACATTTTTGAGCTGAAAATATTTTGTGTTTTATAATTAACTTGGCACTTTGAGATAGAAAGAGCAATTGTGAAATCACCTTCATTATTCTAATAGAACGTGAAATAAAAAGGATTATCCTTATCAGTCTCACTTTTCACTCCTAGAGATTAAACTGAATTGAAAAAAATTCAATTTTTGAGTGAATTTCAAAATATCAGTTAAAAGAATTAAGGTGCTACATAACTTCTAAACTGAGAAATTTTAACCCTGACCACTGCCCACAAAACATAGAAAAACCCACTGACCCACTTGTGTATAGTAGTCCTTAAAATATGATAAACAGCTATATAAATCATCAACAGCTTTTGATAATCTTAGTGACAACATACCAAATCATTTATTCTGTGGATTTCCTTCTCTTAGCTCTAACAATCAATCTCAATATAGCTAAGAGTTCTCCTGGATTCTAATTCTGTGTATGAAAAGTCATAGGTTGATTCAACTACATCACTGAGATCACAGATGTGCCATGGTAATCCTGAGAAGATAGGCAGAGAGGTTAAGGAAAAAATTTCCTTGCATTTTTCTGTTTACAAAAAATAAAAAAAGTTTTCCACTTTTTAAGTTAATTCTTTTTGGGTTTACCATAAAAGAAAACTAACTGGATACAAATTAAAAATTCATAGCAAGAATATGGTTAGCAAGCACACTAACTGGATATGAAAAAGTTCTTAAAGTAAATTTTTAGTAAGAAAAGGTTGTTACAAAGCTCAAAGTTTACAGATTCAAGAGATAATGAGGCTTTGATGTAGCTAAATTAATTTTCTCCCTAACGGAAAGGTCAGCAGCATTAGAATGGCAATTTTACTCAAGAAATTAAAGCTCCAGTTATATTGGTTGAGGATGAATAGAGTTATAACTTTTTTTCTCTTAATTTGCCATATTAACTTCTTTTGTTTCAGGCAGATATTAATTTTCAAATCTCATAACACATCTGTGAAATTCCAAGGCATCATTATTTAAAGAGATTATATTAGTTTCAGATAGCTTTTTGAGAACTTGTTGCAGAGTAGTCATTTGATCAGATAGCACATTTTTGAGCTGAAAATATTTTGTGTTTTATAATTAACTTGGCACTTTGAGATAGAAAGAGCAATTGTGAAATCACCTTCATTATTCTAATAGAACGTGAAATAAAAAGGATTATCCTTATCAGTCTCACTTTTCACTCCTAGAGATTAAACTGAATTGAAAAAAATTCAATTTTTGAGTGAATTTCAAAATATCAGTTAAAAGAATTAAGGTGCTACATAACTTCTAAACTGAGAAATTTTAACCCTGACCACTGCCCACAAAACATAGAAAAACCCACTGACCCACTTGTGTATAGTAGTCCTTAAAATATGATAAACAGCTATATAAATCATCAACAGCTTTTGATAATCTTAGTGACAACATACCAAATCATTTATTCTGTGGATTTCCTTCTCTTAGCTCTAACAATCAATCTCAATATAGCTAAGAGTTCTCCTGGATTCTAATTCTGTGTATGAAAAGTCATAGGTTGATTCAACTACATCACTGAGATCACAGATGTGCCATGGTAATCCTGAGAAGATAGGCAGAGAGGTTAAGGATTTCTGCATTTCTGTACAAATAAAGTTCCACTGTAGTTAATTCTATTGTTTACCATAAAAGAAAACTAACTGATAACAAAATTAAAAATCAAGCAAGAATATGGTTAGCAGTATACATAGTGGTTAGGAGCTTTGATTTGCCTATTGCATCTGCATGATTTTGAGTATTAACTTTACCCCATATCTAAGTTGCTACCCATTTCAAGATGCATCATCATTTTATGTACCACTAAGCAGGCAAGGGAAAAAAAAGGGCAATTGTACTTGTTGGAAGCCAAAGAGTTTAAAAATGTATCCTAATTTCAGAGATGTTAAAATATGTTTTTAAAATGGAGGAAATTGACTAACATGGTAGGAGGTCATGAAACTCGCCTCCCCTCATAAACACATCAAAAATACTGCTAGTGATACATGTGGAACAATTCTCACTGAAAACTAACTGAAAACTGGCATAAAGATTCCTGTATGACCAAAGCTGTAAGCAAGATGCACACTAACTGGATAGGAAAGGAAGAAAAGCAATAGTTAGGATGGAAATTATTTTCACAGGATTGAATAATTTCAGCGTTTTATGATGATCCATGAAAAAAAAAAGGTTAATGATTTGGGAAACTCTAAATAGAATTACGCAGATCGGATGGAGGAAAATATACCATCAATATTAAGTCACTAATAATTATATTAATTGCCTTCTTTGGGCTCCCAAGGAATTCAAAATTTTGAATCTTTGTGTGTGTGTGATTGATTGGTTCTCCAATACAGGCTCACACTAACTTAGTGAGATGTCAAAGGGTAAGAATTCAATGAGCCCTAAAAATGAGTAGTAGATCATGAAGATTTGGCTACTGTCTTAAGGTTATTTCTTGCCAAGAGTCCAAGTATTCTAATCTCCTAAATGAAGATTTACTGGTCAACCTATATGCTGTGCCTTTTTTAAAAAAATAAATGTAAAATTGAAATCCTTTTCATTTGGTCATGAATTCTAACCATACCCAGATTTTAACACTATTTGTTTTCAGTATTCTTCTGCTACCTCAGAAGCATCCTCAAATAGCAGGTGTTTGGTTTCCTGGTTTCTACTGTTGGTATAGCTTTAGTGTCCCTAAAATGGTTGGAAGAGAGCAGAAAACCAGAGTTTGGCCCTTAGATCACCCATTTTCAGGGTAGTTATGCTATTCTTGTTCAGAATCATTACTTTTAAATAATATGAAAAAATGTGCACTTTTACTTGTAATCAAAAGAATGGCCATTCAACTAAAAATAAGACACTCTAAAAAATTAGTATACTTTTAAGGTAAAAAGCGAGTTAGTGCTGACAAGGATGTGAAGAGACAGTCATTCTTACTGACAGCTGGTAAGAGTGGACACTTAGGCAACCTTCTTGGAAAGCGATTCGTAAACACAATTTCTTATAAATATTCATACTCTGATAGAATAAACTCTCTCCTGAAAAATTTAAAGCAGTAATCACAGATAATCTGAAACATTTGGGACAAAAAATGTTCATAATAATGTTACCAGTCATAGTAAAGAGAAGCATTTTCTCTTTCCCTGATTTATATATTTGCTGTATTTTCCAAATATCATACAATAAGTAAAATATTACACGGAAATTTGTGGAAAGTAAACATATGAGCAAAAAAAGCCTTTCAGTTTAAGTGTAAGTTCTCACTGGGAAAAATAAATGTAATAGCTTTTATCCAAAAGGGGGTGGATATAATGATACTGAAATAGAGACAGTGCCTATACATCCTCATGGTAGTCATCCACAAGGCCATCCCATTCTTGGTGAAAGTATGTTGGACTGATACAAAGCACACTTTTCAGAAGAGCCTGCTTTTCTTGCATTCAATTATTTTAAAACTTATGTATTTTATTGAATACAGAAGGGAGTTATGTACTCTATTTGGCACATAATGTAATGAACTATTTTTGTTTCCACACTGACACAGCTTCCCACAAATCATCTTTGTCATGTCCAATCCTCCTCTATACTACTAGGTGATTGCTTTCTAATCACTGAATATATATTAAAGGTTCTCAGAGGTCCTGAAGTAAGGAAACATGTTTCAAGCAGTTTCCTGTTTTATAG
The DNA here is from genome assembly GCA_022376925.1 of Tragulus kanchil. NCBI lineage: Eukaryota > Metazoa > Chordata > Mammalia > Artiodactyla > Tragulidae > Tragulus > Tragulus kanchil. Next base: position 26,296,713 of record JAIOJX010000001.1, read on the forward strand.
TACCTGTTTTAAAAGTAGTTCCCAAACTTTATAATACCTTATCATTCCCTTTTTCCACCCAAAATCATTAGTCCTAAAAATTAATCTTCTAAGGAACAAACTTGGGAAACACGGCATTTGGCTAATGATTCAAGTCCCTGTCTGCAGTAAGTGTAACTTGACTGCATTTATTTAACATATTCTTTCAAACAATCTCTTCATTTTGGTTTAAAATATCTTGGTTTAAAAATGGTTTACCAAACAAAGAAAGGGAGATTCTTCCTACTAATGGCATTTCCAAAAAGCATTTAGATGATTCACACAGAATTCTAAACAATAACCCAGAGGTGAAACAACAGATAACATATACATGGCAGAAGATGGGTAATAATGTATTGAAAAAATTAGATCTCCAGTTTGACCAAATATGGGAAGAAGGAAAAAATATGATGGTTTTGGAATTTCAAAACAGTGAATGGCAAAATTTTAATTTATATCATTATGCTCTAAGTCCATTTTGGTTATGAATACTTGGAGACCTTTAGAGGCTGTGGCAAATGTATGACTCACAGCTCTCCACAAACACATATTGCCATGGAATTCAAGCACAAATTAGAAAAACTAATTACAGTTAAGACCTAGTTTGAATCTCACTGTGCCTGCCTTTATTTCTCTTTGGCTGTGAGCTCTTGGACCTGTGATTATTTCTATGATTGTGTAGTAGCTTCTCTTATTCAGATTATAGGGAGCCATTAATAAATGCTGCTGACATGAAAGTACCACATCTCTTTTTCCATAGCTAAAGTAGAAAATAATCTGACATGGTAATAAATAATGCAGCCCCTCCCTTTCTTCCTTATATCCTTTCTTTCATCCATCTTTTTGAGACTGCTGAAATTTCTGCATAATTTTCATTATTTTTTTTTTTATTTTTAGTAAGTCTTATTTCAAAATGGAACATTAAACTTAGACACAATGAATGCATATGCTCATCTCTTTCCTTTGTGATCATTTCAAGCTCGTGCACTAAAATTTCTTAGAACATATTCTGTGGCACACTAGATGCCACAGAGATGTGACATCTGTGAGATGATCCTAGCCAACGACATCCAGTCTTACTTAGAGATTCACAATGGACATGATCACCTAAAAAGCTCGAAAAATCTTGTAGCTAAAAATTTTTAAAGATCTAACCTTACTTCTCACAAATCAATTTGACCACGGACCCCAATATTCACCCTTTTCTTCTAAATCTAACTACACATGTCATCTCTCAGTCACTCAGTCCTGTCAAACTTTTTGTGACCCTATGGACTGTAGCCCATTAGGCTCCTCTGTCCATGGGATTTCCTAGGTAAGAATACGGGAGTGGGCTGCCATTCCCTTCTCCGGGGGATCTTCCTGACCCAGCAATTGAACCGTGTCTCCTCTGTCTCCTGCAATGCAGGCGGATTCTTATCTGCTGAGCCATCAGGAAATGTCACCTACTAATGTAGAAAGAAAACAATATTCACTAATCTATGCTGTGAGAAACACTGATATTTAGAGAAACACTGATACTTACTATTTTCTCTAATAATCTCAGAAATAGCAGACTTGCTGTCTGAAATTCTAAGATTTCTACCACAAATACTTGCAATAACTCTCATTTAAGTTCTATGAATGGCAGGAATATAAATTCTGAGGTTTGAAATTGGAAAGTTATACCTAAAAACTAAAACAATTTGAGTACTTGATCAATTTCTCTAAAACATCTCCAAAACAATCTCGATTGATAAAATATCCACAACATTGACCTAAAGCACAGTGTTGCAATATGTTTAAGGGAAAAGAGTAAAGCAGCATATGTCTGACAGATGCACATGATTATTTATATATATATATATATATATATACAGCTATGATTGGAGCTGCTATGAAGTATTGAGTTCAAAGATGCATAAGATTTTTACATCTTTTCAAATTGCTTACTCCTGGAAATTCTCAGTAACTAAAACTTTTTCACGTTTCACTTGAATATTTTGAATAATCTCATTATCCAACTAGAAGTACAGTATGACATTTTAAATATGCTTGGAAATGAATAATAAATAAATTGAACATTTACCATCATCAAAATCTCACAAATAGCTAAGACTATTTTAGCTCACACAAACTTTAAATTTATTGGAAAATTAATTTTAAATGAGTTGGAATGTTGAATAATAGATTATAATAAAAAATTTTTAAATTATGAAAACCTAGTTAAGCCCTCCTATTAATGTATTTACAATAGAAAGAACACCTGCTTATGATTAATTTTGGGCTCAAGCTTTAATTAAAAGTAAAAATAAAAACTAAAACTTTGTAATCTTTGGATGTCTTTTGCAAATAATTAAATAACTCTCACTTCATTATGCCCATACATACTCAACTTGCTAGACTCTTACACAGTAAGTTCATCATGGATCTTTGTAAACACAGTAACAATAAACATTTGGAGATGCATTGTCCAATAGAAATTCTTACATTGATATTAATGATTTTTATCTGTGCTATTCAGTTAATCTTAAACACATATCTCATAGCATTTGTGGCTAATGTGACTAAAGAACAAAATTTTGAAATAGTCCAGAGGGTCACAAAGATCTGGACATGACTGAAGTGACTATATATATATATACATATATATACACACATATATGTAGCACAAGGAGAAAGGGCCAACAGAATGAGATGGTTGGATGACAGTCACAAGCAGATAACTTCAAGGACACCAGACTGTTGCTGAGTTGCCTAATGCCAGTTGTAAAAATTTTGAAATTTTGCAAAAGGAAAAAAAAAGGAAAGGACTTTATTAGGATATAAAACATGAAATATACATATAAGGTATTGGAGCTTTTAACTGCAGTCCACTAGGCTTTCTTGTTTTTCACTATCTCCAAGAGTTTGATCAAACTCGTGTCCACTGAGTCTGTGATGCTATCTAACCATCTCATCCTCTGCTGCCCTTTTTTTCCATTTGCTTTCAATCTTTCCCAGCATCAGGGTCTTTTCCAATGAGTTGGCTCTTTGTATCAGGTGGCAAAAGTATTGGAGCTTGAGCTTAAGCATCAGCCTTTCCAATTAATAGTCAAGGTTGATTTCCTTTATGATTAATTAGTTTCATCTCTTTGCAGTCTACGAACCGGCGTCCCTTGCACTGCAAGGCGGTGTCCTTACCCACTGGACCACCAGGGAAGCCCTATTTCTTTCTGATTCCTTATTTTAAAACAGCATCATGACCCCACTCTAGACCTACTGAATTAAAATATCTGATGTTGGAGCCAGGAATGTATTTATAACTAGCTTCAACTGTTCTTGATGCAAACCTCTCAGCACCACTATTTGAGAACAGTTGAAATTGCATTTTAAAATCAGAATTAGATAAACAATGCTTGCATGTGTACCTAAACTGCTTCCACTCGTACCCAAGATGTAACCCAAAACAAAATCTAAAAAAAAATTAGATATGCAAACAGATAATTTCTCAAGAATTTCCAGGGAATTAGATGAGAAAGATGTATTAAAGATTTAGGATTTAATCATCAGGTGAGAGAGAAGTCAAGGTATAAGTAGTGATTCAAAAGAAATAATCAAATATGAAGACATAGAATGCAATTTTGGATAGAGTGACCCTATTGGTTAAGAAGGGAAAATGATGAAAATTATAGAAAAATAAATAAATGCCACAAAAAGAATATCACTTATTATTGTATTGGGCTTTCCCGGTGGCTCAATGTTATATAGAGTCTGCCCGCCAATTGCAGGAGATGTGGATTCAGTCTCTGGGTTGGGAAGATCCTCTGGAGAAAGAAATGGCAACTGATTCCATTATTCTTACCTGGGAAATTCCACAAACAGAGGAGGCTGGCGGGCTACAGTCCATGGGGTTGCAAAAGAGTTGGATATGACTTAGTGACTAAATAACAAAAATAACTATTGTGTTAAGTGTTTATCGTGTTTGCAGGCATTATTCCATTTTATTTCTTATAATAATCGTAGACTGATAATTTTATCTTTAACTTAAAAATATACAAACTGAGGCTCATAAAGTTTCTATAAACAAGATCACACAACTAGTAAAAGCAGGGATTTGAAATCAGGCTTTTTCTCTCTAAAGCTTGTGTACTTTAGCCAGTGGTCGAGGTCACTTAAAGAAAAGAGAGGACACAAATATTCAGGATATGTGAGAGAGATAAACAGCATTACTCAAGTAACTGCTTCACTCAAATATGATGGAGAATTCTTTCTTATATCTGTATGACTCATGCAAATGTTAACTTTGTACTGATATACTTCATAGTTATGTTGAAATATAAATACTACCTTTCCCTCACCTCAAGTCTATCTCATATGCTTAAATGGTTTCCTGAAGAATCATTTCTGAAAATAGCACTTCAGTCTCTCTTATGACCTTACCTGCAGTGATTTATTCATGCATGCATTCAGTTACTCATTTATTTATGCATTCCAAAAAAGCTATGATCAAAAAATCTATGATCACTTATTATGAACCAGGCATTGGGATGCCAAATTTTTCTTAACAATATATAACATGGTTAAATAAAAATAGCATTGGTACCTTCTGAACTTTTCCAAATCTAGCAGGGCACACATTACTGAAAAAAAAGAATTTGAAAGGTGCTCCCTCAAAATACTGGGTATGACAGGCAAGAATAAAAGATGTTATAACACAGTGGAAACTGTAATATGATATCCAGTACTGAAATAATATTATGAAATATTGATATGTACAGAATAAGATCATCAAAGTCAGGAAAGGGAAACTAGAAGAAGAAAAATAGTTTGATTTACAGAGGTATTTTAAATTCATCTTTTCCTCGAATGTGTGTGTATTTATCTTATTTATCCATACCTCAAAGTTTGCCCCAAATGCCAAGCTTCTTTGTTTTCCTCTTCTTATAATAAACTACTATCTTAAGATACTTTGATGGCTTTGCAGTTTTTGTTTCTGAGAAGCATAATGAAAATATGTCCTGAACTACCTTTCTAAGGCAGTTTTTTTTTTCACCATGTTAGATAAACTCTGTGGAATATTTTTATAATTTCTTCAGTAAAGGAAACTCAGTTTAAACCAAACGGTGAATAATACTCCCATGATTCAAAGCTTAAGTAAATTAAATCATGTTAATGTATGTGTGTCTTGAAATTTAATGTTTATCAATATAATATCTTTCTCTGGGGAAACACTGACTATATAAATGTAAGCTGATTTTAGCTCAGTAACATCTGATCTAAAGACTCAAACAAAAGCAACTTTAAAAGGTAGCCAGCAAAAATATGTGTCCTAAATCACGTCCTCTGTTACCTTCTTCTGGAGCTGCTCATGTTTTTGGAGTCTTTTTCTATTGCCATGCAAGCCAATTCTATTGGTATGTTCTGTGCCCTCGTTGAGTATAGAGAAATAAAGAGGTTCCATCACAGGCCAGTCCAAAATAATGTTATTCCTGGAGAAATGTCTCTTTGTTCTCTTGAATCTGTTTTATCTGAATCCCAGTTCAACAGTCTACCATAGAAAACTGGTGCTTTTGTCTTCAGAGATAATGTAGTCACTGTGCTGGTCTTGGTATGCCCATTGTTATGGATAAACACATATTACTTACCTTGATTCTGTGAAGAAGAGCAGGACATTTGTTCCCAAATGTCAGTGATTTTCTGTTTTCTCATTCAAATTTTTATCTGTATTATTTTTAAAGATTAATCATTTCAAAGTCAAAAAAAAAAGCAACTAGTTCCTAAATACTACTTAGTAATAAAAATCTTTTTGTTATAATTATTTCATGGTAACATCCTTGAGGTTTCAGTTATAGTCTTTAACATGCAAGACTACATAATTCCATTTCAGTGATTTTTACTGGTAAGAATATCATAAATATCTGACATCATAACCTTTACTCCAAGGATTTCCAATCGGCATTTATTAACAAAGGCATCTCACATATGAAAAGCTTTAACTGGCAAAGCTAGATTAAATATTGGAGGAAGAATGAGAACCTTTAGTATACCACTTGACTTATGAACTAATAAAATGCTTGTTTTATTGATGCTAACTGTCAAGGATGGTGATGTTTGCTTTGGAAATTGACTCCTATTTTTCCTTTGTGAGAATATGTGGAGAGTGTGGGCACAAAAAGGAAGAGTAGGTGGTTAAAATTCAAAACCTAATTTATTCACTGCATGCATGCATGCTAAGTAGCTTCTTTGCCACCCTGTGGACTGTAGCTCACCAGGCTTCTTGGTTCATGGGATTCTCTGGGCAAGAACACTGGAGTGGGTTGTTGTGCCCTCCTCCAAGGGATCTTCTGAAACCTGGGTTCGAACCTGCATTTTTTACATCCGTTGTATTGGTAAGCAGGTTCTTTACCACTAGCGCCACTTGGGAAGCCATCAATTTATTCATTAGGGAAATGTGTATCAAGATCATGTTGAGATTGTATCAAAATATTAAGGAAAACTCTTAAACTTCAACAATAAGGAAACAAAAATTCAATAGAGAAATGGACATAAAATCTGAACAACTTATCAAAGAAGATATACAGGTAGCAAATGAGCACATAAAAAAGATGCTCCACATCACATACCCTTAGAGAACTGAAAATTAAAACAACCTGGCACCATTACATATTACACTTACTAAAGTCCAAACCCCAGACAGATAATGGCAAGGATGTAGGAGGACAAAACACATAGTTATTGCTGATGGTAAGGAAAAAATGGGAAGGCAAATGGCAGTTGGTAAATTTCTTGCAAAACTAAACATACTTGTACTATAAAATTCAACAGTCTCACTCCTTTGTATTCTCCCAAAATGATTTTAAAAGTTATATACACAGAAAAATCTGCACAAGGATGTTTTAGCATATTTATGCATAATTGCCAAGACTTGGAAATAATCAATATGTCCATCAAGGCAGAGGAGTAGGTGGATGTGGAGTACATACCTCACCACAGAAACCTCAGGCACAGAAGTGTTTGCAGAACACCAGCTGAGAGCAGGTAGGAGTACCTGACCACCAGAAAAAAATATATAGAACCATGTATGGGGAAGAAAGAGGAGTTGGTAGGACTGGACCTGCCCTTAATGGGTGGAGAAACTGAAGCAGAGGTCTAATCTCCACATCAGGGCAATTGTTGGAGACAGAGGAGAAACCTTTGAAGCTAAGAGTGAAGCAGCTGATCTGTGACAGTCTGAATGGAATGAAAATCACACAGATAATTCTTGCTGTAGTCATGCTTGCCTTAGATGGGGATGTGGGTCCCCCGGAAGGCATGGAAATTGGGAGCTGGAGCGTAGAGAATCCAGAGCAATCCTAGGGAAAGGTTTGCTGTTGGCTGCGGGGAGACAGCCAGGAGGACATGAGGAAGGAGACTGTGGTGGGAAATGCCTTTGAAGAAAAACCAGGTAGCCATGGAGGCAAAGCAACACTGCTGTCATGTGTAGGGGATGGAAGCACGGCTAGGGCAGCCTTTTTAGTGTCTGACGTGCTGAACAAAGTAGGACCCCGGCCAGGGGGGCCCTGTTAGTGCCTGAACAGGCAGAGCAACAGAATAAGACCAGCCTAAGAGCCCTTTTGATTGCTAACTGCCAGAAGCTAGGAAAAGACGCTGGTAGGGCCATAGCTCCTGCTGCTGAGGCAGTCTGTATTGCTGCACACTTAGTGCTTCCAGGGTTCCAGGGACAAACCAGCTGTGCCTCCTTCAAGCTCAGTCCTCACTGGGGCAGAGCTTCCACAGGCTAGAAAAAGTCTTAAAATAGCACCATATCTGTGACAGAAGCCTCAGAAGCTATTGTGTAGCCAGCACTGCCAGGGTCTCCACAATCCAAGAAACTGTGCCAACTGCATTGGGGCAGAGCTGCTATTGGCTAGAAAGACTCCTGCGTCTGTGCATACAGAGGCACATTGGTCATGTTGACTCTTTGCAGCCCTGTGGCCTGTGGCCTGCCAGGCTTCTCTCTCCGAGGGATTCTCCAAGGCAAGAATGCCTGAGTGGGTTTTCCATTTCCTTCTAGAACACCACATTTCCTGCAGCCCTGGCCGCCAGTTGCCCTGAACACCCGGCTGTGCCAGGGTCTCTGTGACTTAAGCAGCTGCACCACCTCCACACCTGGCCCTCACTGGGGCAGACCCAAGTCCTCTAGCGCAGCCTCAGAAGTAGACCCCATTGGATCACCCACAAGCAGAAGTGAAGATAAAAACACAGCTGAAATCCAGAGGCAGGTGGCTAAGGAAGAAGACAAAAAACCTTCCCACCAGCTGTACAAACTGCAGATTAAACCCACAGGATCAACTAGGAGGACTCTGTGTCTATAGAACACATAAAAGGGCAGTGAGAGTGCCCACAAAAGAAAACGCACTAATTCTTAGAGCTGTGGACACTGGAGGCAAGAACACACAGGCCCAGATTAGAGTCTGATCTGCTCCCACAGCAGGTCCAGAGACCAGCCCAGTGGTGGAGGGCATCCTAGGCAGGCAAGACAGACTGTCACTCACAGCAAGGGAAAGAGAGCTTACAGCAGGGACTCAAGAAAAACATTCATTATTTTTACACTTTGACTTGTTCCATAGTTGCTTCTGAACTTTTTTCTTCTTCTTCTTTGTTTTCCTTCACTGTCTCCCTTTTTATATTTCTCCTCTGATGTGGTAGTTATTGATTTTATTGGTACTGTTAAATATATATAAGTTTTAAAAAATTTTTAAATCACACTTTTAATTTCTGTTATATACATCTATATTGGCCTTCTGTGGTTCTGTGGGGCTTATTTTCCCTCTCGTTTTTTTTTAATTTTAATTTTAAATTATTTAAATTTCCTATTATTTTTCTATAATCATTCTTTTGTTAGCTTTCTCTACTGTTCTTTTCCTTTTGCAGTAATCTTTAATACATTTAAATATTATTTATATACATCTAACTTTGCATTTCTATTCATTTTTTTCTTTATTTCTCACATCATATTTGCTATTTCTTTGTATGTTTCTTTGTTTTCACTACTTTATTCACCAGTTGACACCTTGCTTTAGTTTTGTTTTCTGGTTTGTACTTTAGTTAAGTTGGTTCCTAACTAGTGAATATCATTTTTTATTTGCTTTGTTTGCTGGTTCAATCTATTTTACTTTATTTTTTTTTTTTGGACTTTAATTAAAATTCACCCCCAAAATAAAAACCCAGGGCTAGATGGCTTTACATGTGCATTCTATCAAACATTTAGAGAAGAGCTAATGTCTATCCTTGTAAAACTCTTTCAAAAAAAAAATTGCAGGGGAAGGAATACTTCCAAACTCATTCAACAAGGCCACCATCACTCTGATACAGACTAGATAGAGGCTGTGGAAAAAAACTTCCCACCAGTGTACAAACTGCAGATTAAACCCACAGGATCAACTAGGAGGACTCTGTGTCTATAGAACACATAAAAGGGCAGTGAGAGTGCCCACAAAAGAAAGCACTAATTCTTAGAGCTGTGGACACTGGAGGCAAGAACACACAGGCCCAGATTAGAGTCTGATCTGCTCCCACAGCAGGTCCAGAGACCAGCCCAGTGGTGGAGGGCATCCTAGGCAGGCAAGACAGACTGTCACTCACAGCAAGGGAAAGAGAGCTTACAGCAGGGACTCAAGAAAAACATTCATTATTTTTACACTTTGACTTGTTCCATAGTTGCTTCTGAACTTTTTTCTTCTTCTTCTTTGTTTTCCTTCACTGTCTCCCTTTTTATATTTCTCCTCTGATGTGGTAGTTATTGATTTTATTGGTACTGTTAAATATATATAAGTTTTAAAAAATTTTTAAATCACACTTTTAATTTCTGTTATATACATCTATATTGGCCTTCTGTGGTTCTGTGGGGCTTATTTTCCCTCTCGTTTTTTTTTAATTTTAATTTTAAATTATTTAAATTTCCTATTATTTTTCTATAATCATTCTTTTGTTAGCTTTCTCTACTGTTCTTTTCCTTTTGCAGTAATCTTTAATACATTTAAATATTATTTATATACATCTAACTTTGCATTTCTATTCATTTTTTTCTTTATTTCTCACATCATATTTGCTATTTTTTTTGTTTGTTTCTTTGTTTTCACTACTTTATTCACCAGTTGACACCTTGCTTTAGTTTTGTTTTCTGGTTTGTACTTTAGTTAAGTTGGTTCCTAACTAGTGAATATCATTTTTTATTTGCTTTGTTTGCTGGTTCAATCTATTTTACTTTATTTTTTTTTTTTGGACTTTAATTAAAATTCACCCCCAAAATAAAAACCCAGGGCTAGATGGCTTTACATGTGCATTCTATCAAACATTTAGAGAAGAGCTAATGTCTATCCTTGTAAAACTCTTTCAAAAAAAAAATTGCAGGGGAAGGAATACTTCCAAACTCATTCAACAAGGCCACCATCACTCTGATACAAATACCAGGCAAAGACAACACAGAAAAAGAAAATGACAGGTTAATATTAGTGATGAACATAGATGTAAAAATCCTCTACAAAATTCTAGCAAACCGAATTAAACAACACATTAAAAATCTCATACACTGTGATCAAGTAGGAGGGTTTATTCCAGTGTTGCAAGAATTATTCAACATATGCAAATAAATGAATGTGATATACCATTTTAACAGATTGAAAGATAAAAAATATATGATAATCTAAATGAATACAGAAAAAGTCTTTGACAAAATTCAGCACCCATTTATGATAAAAAAAAAAGGACTCTTCAAAAAATGGTCATAGAAGGAACCTACCTCCCCATACTGAAGGCCATATATCATAAGCCCATAGCAAACATTACTCTCAATGGTGAAAAACTGAAAGCATTCCCTCTAAGATCAGGAACAAGACAGGGGTTTCGACTCACCACTATTATTCAACATAGGCTTGGAAGTTCTAGTTTCAGCAATTAGAGAAGAAAAATAACTAAAAGGAATCCATATTAAAAAAGAAGTAAAACTCTCACTGTTTGCAGATAACATGATACTATACATAGAAAACCCTGAAGATACTGTCAGAAAACTACTAGAGCTATTCAAAGAATTTAGCAAAGTTGCAGGTTACAAATCAATACACAAAAATCACTCACAGGGCTTCCTCTGGTGGTTCAGTGGGTAAGGACACCGCCTTGCAGTGCAAGGGGCACCGGTTCGATCCCTGGCCTGGGAAGATCCCACGTACCACGGAGCGGCTGAACCGATGTGTCCAATCACTGAGCCGGAGCTCTGGAGTGCATGCAACCAGAGCCAGCACTCTGCAACAACAGATGCCACGGCGATGGGAGGCCCACAGGAGCCAAAGAACAAAGACAGATGAAAATAGAGAAATGAAAGACCAATAGAAGTGGCCCGCCCGCTCCCCTCCCTCCCCAACCTGACCCCCGCCCCCCCCCAAAAAAAAAATCACTCACATTCCTTTATGATAACAATGAAAAATCAGAAAAAGAAATCAAGAAAACAATCCCATTCACCACTGCAACAAAAACAATAACATACCTAGGAATAAACCTACCAAAGGAGACAAAAGAACTATACACAGAAAATGATAGGACACTGATGAAAGAAATGAAAGATGACATAAACAGATGTCCTTGGTTGGAAGGGTCAATATTTGTGAAAATGACTATACTACCATATGCAATCTACAGATTCATTGTGATCCCTATCAAATTACCAATGGCATTTTTAACAGAACTAGAACCAAAAACATAACAGTTCTTATGTAAACACAAAAGATCCCAAATAGCCAAAGCAGTATCATAGGAAAGAAGAATGGAGCTGGAGATATCAACCTTCCTGGCTTCAGACTATACTACAAAGCTACTGTTATCAAGACAGTATGGTACTGGCACAAAACCCAGAAATATAGACCAATGGAACAAGATAGTGAAAGCAGAGATAAACCTATGCAAACCGAATTAAACAACACATTAAAAATCTCATACACTGTGATCAAGTAGGAGGGTTTATTCCAGTGTTGCAAGAATTATTCAACATATGCAAATAAATGAATGTGATATACCATTTTAACAGATTGAAAGATAAAAAATATATGATAATCTAAATGAATACAGAAAAAGTCTTTGACAAAATTCAGCACCCATTTATGATAAAAAAAAAAAGGACTCTTCAAAAAATGGTCATAGAAGGAACCTACCTCCCCATACTGAAGGCCATATATCATAATCCCACAGCAAACATTATTCTCAATGGTGAAAAACTGAAAGTGTTTCCTCTACGATCAGGAACAAGACAGGGGCTTTGACTCTCACCACTATTATTCAACATAGGAAGTTCTAGCTTCAGCAATTAGAGAAGAAAAATAAATAAAAGAATCCAGATTTAAAAAGAAGTAAAACTCTCACTGTTTGCAGATAACATGATACTATACATAGAAAACCCTAAAGATACTATCAGAAAATTACTAGAGCTAATCAGGGAATTTAGCAAAGTTGCAGATTACAAATCAATACACAAAAATCACTCACAGGGCTTCCTCTGGTGGTTCAGTGGGTAAGGACACCGCCTTGCAGTGCAAGGGGCACCGGTTCGATCCCTGGCCTGGGAAGATCCCACGTACCACGGAGCGGCTGAACCGATGTGTCCAATCACTGAGCCGGAGCTCTGGAGTGCATGCAACCAGAGCCAGCACTCTGCAACAACAGATGCCACGGCGATGGGAGGCCCACAGGAGCCAAAGAACAAAGACAGATGAAAATAGAGAAATGAAAGACCAATAGAAGTGGCCCGCCCGCTCCCCTCCCTCCCCAACCTGACCCCCGCCCCCCCCAAAAAAAAAAATCACTCACATTCCTTTATGATAACAATGAAAAATCAGAAAAAGAAATCAAGAAAACAATCCCATTCACCACTGCAACAAAAACAATAACATACCTAGGAATAAACCTACCAAAGGAGACAAAAGAACTATACACAGAAAATGATAGGACACTGATGAAAGAAATGAAAGATGACATAAACAGATGTCCTTGGTTGGAAGGGTCAATATTTGTGAAAATGACTATACTACCATATGCAATCTACAGATTCATTGTGATCCCTATCAAATTACCAATGGCATTTTTAACAGAACTAGAACCAAAAACATAACAGTTCTTATGTAAACACAAAAGATCCCAAATAGCCAAAGCAGTATCATAGGAAAGAAGAATGGAGCTGGAGATATCAACCTTCCTGGCTTCAGACTATACTACAAAGCTACTGTTATCAAGACAGTATGGTACTGGCACAAAACCCAGAAATATAGACCAATGGAACAAGATAGTGAAAGCAGAGATAAACCTATGCACTTTTGCTTACCTTATTTTTGACAAAGGATGCAAGAATAGGGCAAATAAGGCAATAGGGCAAAGATAGCCTTTTCAATAAGCAGTGCTGGAAAAGCTAGACAGCTATGTGTAAAAGAAAAACGTGTAAATTAGAACACTTCCTAATACCATACACAAAGATAACTTCAAAATGGATTAAAGACCTAAATGTAAGACCAAAAACTATAAAACTCTTAGAAGAAATCATAGGCAGAACACTTAATGGCATAAATCCAAGAAAGATCCTCTATGACCCGCCTTCTTGAGTAATGGAAATAAAAACAAAAATTAAAAAGTGGGACCTAATTAAACTTAAAAGCTTTTGCAGAGCAAAGGAAACTATAAAAAAGGTGAAAAGATAACTCTCAGAATGAGAGAAAATTATAGCAAATGAAACAACAAATAAAATTAAGGATAAATTTCCAAAATAAACAAGCAGCTCATACAAGTCACTAGCAGATAAACAAGCAAACCAATCAAAAAGTGGGAAAAAGACCTAAATAGACATAGACATTTCTCCTAAGAAGACATACAGATGGCTAACAAACACATGAAAAGATGTTCAACATCACTCATTATTAGAGAAATGCAAATCAGAACTGTAGTGAGATGTCACCTCATATCAGTCAGAATGGCCATTATCAAAAAGACTACAAAAAATAAATGCTGGAGAGGGTGTGGAGAAAAGGGAACCCTGTTGTGCTGTAGATGGGACTGTAAAGTGATACAGGCAGTATGGAAGACAGTACAGAAATTTTACTCAGCCATAAAAAGGAATGCATTTGAGTCAGTCCTAATGAGGTGGGTGCACCTACAGACTGAAGTAAGTTAGAAAGAGAAAGAAAAATATCATATACTAAGCATGTGTATGCAATCTAGAAAGATGGTACTGATTTATTTTTTTTTATAGAACATCAATGGAGAAACAGATATAGAGAATAAATTTATGAACATGGTGGCGGGGCAATGGAGGAGAGCTGAAATGTTTGGAGAGTGTAACACGGAAACTTACATTACCATCTGTAAAACAGAGTCAATGGAAACTTTCTGTATGACTCAGGGAATTCAAACAGGGAATCTGTAAAAACCTTGAGGAATGGGATGAGGAGATAGATGGGAGGGAAGTTCAAGAGGAAGGGGACATGGATATATTACCTATGGCTGATTTTTGTTGATGTTTGGGAGGAAAACAATTCTGTAAAGCAATTATTCATCAATTGAGAAAAATAATTTAATTTAAAAAAGATATCCATCAGTAGACAAATGGGTATATAATATTGGTATATCCATACAATGACTTTTACTCAATGGTAAAAAATAATTGAGCTATAAGGCCACACAAGGCATGGAAGAATAGTTCAGAGCATATAACTAAATGAATTTTTTTTTCCTGAAGAGATAACAGACTATAGGAAGTCAATCATGAAGGTAGGGCTTTACATGAGTGGAACATCTACAGAATCTTCCAGTTGGACAAATTCAATTTTAATATTAAAAATAAAAGTTATAATAAAGAGTTGATATTTATTTTAAAGTTTTCACAAATGATGTTTTTTATTTTTTATTTAAGAATCAAAAAGTCATATCACTACTTGAGTAAAAAGGAAACAAACTATAAACAGACATAGGGAGCCTGTGATGCACTGAAAATGATTCTGGTTTTGCAGAAAATGTGTAAATACATATCTGATACCAGAAAATGCAATACTGTAAAAATGTAGTCCACCAAAAAAGAGCTTAAAACTTCAGTTCTTTAAAAATTCTGTCTAAAAATAAAAATCTAAAATTATCTACCTGATTCTGGAAATTAAACTGCCACATAATTACAAGAAGTATACACAATATAAATAAAACATTGTACAATTCCAAATATTAATTTGAATATGGTTGAAGCAATAGCTGAATGAAAGAGTTAAAGAATGCCAGCAACCTAGTTACTACTGCATGCATCAATTATTAAAGCAAATGTAGATTCTGTCACACCTTACATACTTACTAAGGATGACATGCACTCATTTAAAAGTGATGCCTACATCAGACTAAAACATATATTGAAAAGAAATTAACAGATAGGTGTGGATATATGCATTCAGTTTTAATGTGGGATTTTCCTTAACAAAATAAAACATATATTCAAAAGTTTGCTTCTTTCATGTTGGGATAGGTGTGTTTCTTCTTAATTCTAATTGGCAGCAATGGTCCTACCAAGTTTAAACTGACACCTGGTCATTTCCTTTACCTCTTCATGACTCAAGTGTATATAGGCTAAAATGAAGGAAACGTAAAGCTTAATACTAAATAGTTTGGAAATCTGCAAGTGACCAGGGTCTAAGCCTGTCTGTGACCAAGTTTACAACTCTGTCTTCTGCCTACAAGGGCTGGAAACTCAGGCTTTGGCCAGGAGCACAGTGTAGCTAACTAGCCCTCCTGGGGACTCAGTCCTCAACTTCTACTTCATTAAAAGCAAAACTCAAACCAAGTGAACTATCCAACCCCTGTAAAATGCTCAGTCTCGGTGGACAAATTCATTTTACATTTGGAAAATTCTAGCAGTTCAACATTATGAAATCCATAGATAAGCTTAAATCAAAGCTGTTTGGAATCAAACAAGAGAGAATCTCAAAGGAGTCTGAGAGTTTAGAAGAATGTTCAGGAAATAACTAAAATTCATCCTGAACTAACATCTACAGCCAAACACTCTCAGACAGAGACAACTGGGAAATAGGAAGTTGTTGGAGAACAGAAAATTTCAGGGAGACCAAGAAGCTGAAATCTTTTTCAGCTAACATGTAGAAATATGGTCAGGGCTTGTGACAGACTCTATGTTTGAAGGTGAATGTAAAGGACAATACATTAGCCTGAGGAACTGAGAGATTCAAATGAAAGCATAATTCATATTGAAGAAAAAATAATATTGCACTGACCAATATATACAAACTAAACCATACACTCAATTTTTTCTAACGATTTTGCCATTATGTTATCATTGTTTTAAAAAGCACAATAAGGAGCACTTTCTATGTGCCAAGCACATCAAGAAAGTTTTGTCTCAATTAACCTTAAAAACAATTCGTCAACGTAGCTACTATTTTAATCCCAGTTTACCGATGAAACTAAAGCACAGATAGTTGAAACACAAAGAAAATGGAAGTAATCATCTTTTGTTGATATAATCAAAAGTTTATCCTAATCAGAACATTTATTCAACTTAAGCAAATTTACTCATTTAATATAAGAAATGTGTTCCTTACACTTTTGTATCTGCAAAGCCATTGAGAATTTCTGTGAATCCAAGCTTCTCTTACCCATTGCTTAATGATTATACTGAAAATATCAAAGCATCCAAGGCAACTGAAATTGATAAAGTGATCTTAGAAACAGAAGGGAAGAAAAGTCAAATGAAGACTCAGGTATAATAATTGACTTACCTCACTCATGAGCATGAAACTTTTTGGTATCAATGAGGAAAAACTGAAACTTCTAAAAGTTCTTTCAAAGCATATCTTCTCCAGCTCATCCTCTGCCTGTTGGACCTCCCATGGTATTTCTGAAGATCCTTATCCTTTCATGTGTAAAATATGAGTTTGAGAAGTATTCAGCAAACTGAATAAATGAAGAAAAATATGCCCCTCAATTTTCATTCCAACCTACAAATCATCATTTTATAAATTTTCCAATAATCATAATACATCAAGATTTTCCTTGATGCTGAAATGTAAGACTGATTCTAGAAAAATACTATTAAAATATGAGCATACTATTTTTGCTAGCTGTAAATGTATATTAAAAGAAAATTTTACTGTAGGATGACAAAATTGTCAAGGATGACACTTTTCTGGTGAAGCATGTTGAATACTGACAATTTTGTATACAGTGTTACGGAGTTATTTTGTTTGACTCAAGTGACATGTTATTCAGACTGAAAATGAATGCAAAGGTAATAACAGTCAAAGTGTATTGTTCTTTCCACCACTACTTAAGGTTAAACATTCTACTTAATTAGGCCTTAACTCAGTTCCAACCTCTTTCCTGGATCACAGCCTTGTCATGGTGAAGGTACATGCATAACTCAACAAAGCTATGAGTCGTGTCGTGCAAGGCCACCCACATGGCCATAATGAAGAGTTCTCATGAAATGTGGCCCACTAGAAAAGGAAATGGCAACCCACTACAGTATTATTGCGTTTTTCTTTGATACTATAATTCTTCAAGAAATGAGATGAACGTCAAGTAAACTACCTAATCTTCCATCTAAAAGAATTAGGAAAAGAAAAATAAACAATTCCATAAGTCATAACAAAGAAGAAAATTATAAATCAGAGAGGATATAAATAAAATATGGACAAAAAATAAGAAGAAAATCAATGGAGGGCTTCCCTGGTGGTCCAGTGGGTAAGGACACCGCCTTGCAGTGCAAGGGGTGCTGGTTCGATCCCTGGCCTGGGAAGATCCCACGTGCTGCGGAGCGGCTGGACTAATGTGTCCAATTACCAAGCCAGAGCTCTGGAGCACATGCGCCCAGAGCTGGTGCTCTGCGACAACAGAGGCCACCACGACGGGAGACCGACACAGGCCAAAGAACAAAGATGGATGAAACTAGAGAAGTGAAAGACCAGTGGAAGTGGCCTGCCCAACCCCCTCCCTCCCCACCCACGCCAAAACAAATAAATAAATAAATGTTAAAAAAAAAGAAAAAGAAAATCAGTGGAACCCATAACTATATTTTAAAAATAAACATGTAACTGAGGGCTTCCCTGGTAGCTCAGTGGTAAAGAATTCACCTGCCAATGCAGGAGACATGGGGTCACTGCTTGATCCTGGAGGATCGCACATGCTGTGGAGCAACTAAGTGGGTGAGCCACAACTACTGAGCCTGTGCTCTAGAGCTTTGGAGCTGCAACCATTGAGACCATGTGCCACAACTACTGAAGCCCATGCACCCTGGAGCCCAAGTTCCACAATGAGAAGTCACCACAACAAGAAGCCTGCTCATTTCAACTAGAGAGTAGCCCCCACTCCCTGCAACTAGAGAAAAGCATACACAGCAATTAAAATCCATAATAGCCAAAAATAAATATATAAACAGATAAATTTTTTAAAAATTTAACTGATACCAAGAAGAAAATAGAGGACCCAAAATAAGAAACAGGATAAATAACAACTAATATACAGAGATACAAAAAAATCACAAGAGAATACTATGAACAGGTATATGACAACAAATTGGACAGTCTAGAAGAAACAGACAAATTTCTACACACATTCAACCTCAGAAGACTGTATAGAAAAGAAACAGACAATTTGAACAAACCTATCAGTAGCAGTGAGTTGAATTCGTAGTTAAAAATGTAAAAGAAGAAGCTCACAATAAACAAAACTCCAGAACCAGATGGCTTCACAAGGGATATCTTTATACATTACAAACATATAAAGAATTATTAATATGTATCTTCGAGTTATTCCAAAAAATCAAAGAGGCTGGAACACTCCCAAAATTCATTCTATGAGGTCATTTTGATACCACATATATGTCTATAGTATTCTCTTTGTCTTTTTATATCTCTGTGGTATTGCAACATTTGTAGACATCAAATTTCACATATTCTTTGCCTTCTCCCTTTGAGGACTGCTGCAGCTGCTTAGTCACTTCAGTCATGTCCCACTTTGTGTGACCCTATGGACTGCAGCTCATCAGGCTCCACTGTTCATGGAATTCTCTAGACAACAAGGTTGGAGTGGGTTGCCATGCCCTCCTCCATGGAGATCTTCCTAACTCAGGGATGGAACACAGCTCTCCTGCATTACAGGCAGATTCCTCACCACTGAGCCATCAGGGAAGCCCTATATATCTATATCTATATCTATATCTATATCTATATGTGTATATATACATTTGAGACCCCATGGACTGTA
Organism: Tragulus kanchil; assembly: GCA_022376925.1. Lineage (NCBI taxonomy): Eukaryota > Metazoa > Chordata > Mammalia > Artiodactyla > Tragulidae > Tragulus > Tragulus kanchil. Next base: position 26,315,958 of record JAIOJX010000001.1, read on the forward strand.
GCTCACGAGGCTTCTCCACTACGGAATTTTCCACTCAAGAATATTAGACTGGATTGCCATTTCCTTCTCCACTTTGAGGACTACATTTACACATTTATTTGTCAGCACCACAGCTCACTGATCCTGTGTGAATTGTTTTCATCTTTTTTGTTTGTTTTTGTTTCATTTGTAATAGTTTCTATTGCGATGCCTTCAGACTCACATACATTTTCTTCTGAGTATCTAATCTGCCATTAACCCCATCCAACTTATTTTTTATTACAGACATTATATTCTTTATCGTTAGGAGGTCAATTTTAGTCTCTTCAAAAACAGGTATTCCATAGCTCTACTTAACAGGTACACTTTTTCCTCTAGCTTCTTGAACATATGGAATATAACTGTGCTAAATGAATTCTTGTCTACTAATTTTATCATGAGTCATTTCTAGTGTGGAATTGATATTTCTTCTAATTTGGGTTATATTTTTATGCTTCTTGGCATGTCTGGTATTTTTATCAGATGCCAGACATTATAAATTTTTCCTTTTAGAATGGTACATATTTTTATTTTTCATAAATATTCTTGAGTTTCTGTTTGGGATAATTCAATTACTTGGAGATAGTTTGAACTTTGGAGTCTTACTTTTAAGTTTCATTAGGCAGGACTGGAATTGCATTTATTTATTCTGGGGTTATGCTTTCCCAAATACTACACAAGTCCTTTCTTAGTACTGTAACCAATATACTATGAGTTTTGAGCTTTTCCACTCTGGCTTGTAGACACAGGCACAATCTTTAACTTTTCAAGAACTGTTCCTTCTATTCCTTTCCTGATGTGGTTCTTTCTAAATCTCACATAACTACATGAGCTGATTAGTACTCAACTGAATACTTGATCAGGGATCTCTGTAGAACACTAGAGCTCTGTGTGTCTCTATCCTCTCTACATTGCAAACTCTACTTGCCTTTGCTTTCCTGGACTCACACTATTTGCTAAGGTCAAGATATGTGTTTTGTTTTGCCTGTGCTTCCTTTCCCTGTGTTCCAGTCTGGAAACTTTCTCAAAACACTAAGCTGAGGAAATTACAGTGCTTACCTTATCTGTAGGAATCACTATCTTTGGCTGCCTGATGTTCAATATCTTGAATGTCCCTGTTTCACTTACTTTGTCCATCTTTTTAATGTTAAAGGCTTAAGGTAGGAGAGTGAACCTAATCTTGGTATCCCATTTTTATTGGGAGCAGAAGGCCTTTTTTCTATTTTAAGATTTCCTTTTTAAAACATTGGCCCAACATCAGTTTAGGTGATGCAAATGAGGTGCAATTTTTTCTGCAAGTCCCTAGCAAGTTATACCAACACCACATGATGGTTTTTAACATTAGAATAAAAATCACTGTGAAAGAGATGGTGATGTGAACAGATGTAAGAAAATTTTCAAAGAATGCCCATAAAAATGATAATGACAATTGCTAAAAATCTGATCTGGTAATCAAAAAATCTGGCAATCATTATTTAGTCATTACAAAAAAAAAAAAAAAACAGAACAGTGAAAAGTCACAGAACCACTAATACTCAACACAAACTTCAAGCAGCATCTGATCAAAAGGAGAAAGAGACAAGTGTGAAAGTTAAATGAAGAAAAATGCAAGGCCAACTGTTAGGAATGACTGTGGGCACAGTACCCTAAAATAAAGGGAGCAAAAGTCAAAATTATGCATAAATTCCTACTAACCAAGCCATCCTTTGTGATGTAATGATATGCTCAGGCACAGGATAGGGGAAACACTAGTACATCATGAGTGTGGAATCCATGTCACAAACTAGAAATGCAAGGGTTTAACCTAACTCAGAGATGTGTTCTGCTTGTTCTAGATAAGATTTTTCTCTGAATTCACTGAAAATATTTTCAATGGTAGGTTTCAACTTTAAAAAATTGAGTTTCCTGATTCTATTGAAAAATAGAAGAATGCATAGCAATGAATGCAGTTTCTCACATAGTAATATTTGACTAGGGCACTTGATTTCAATTTACTAACTCCTGTTAGGTTCCTGGCATTTTTAAGCATGAGTGTCACTACTCATCTAATGAGGGAAAATGGTTCATTATAATGGTAGTGTAGCACAGTTTGAAATAAGACTGGAAAGGCATGACTGAAAGCATAAAGGCGCACATATGTGGCAAGGGTAGGTTAGCATGTACGTATTGAGTGCCTATTTTGTACCAAGTGTTGTAAAATTTAATTATCCAAACAATACTATTGATTGTTGTTCAGTTGCTCAGTCATGTCTGACTCTATGCGACAGTATGGACTACAGCACTTCAGGCTTCTCTGTCCATAACCGTCTCCCAGAGTTTGCTAAAACTCATGTCCACTGAGTCAATGATACCATGCAAATATTCCATCCTCTGTCCACCCATTCTCCTCTTGCCCTCAGTTTTTCTCAGCATCAGGGTCTTTTCCAACTAGTCGTCCTTTCATGTCATGTGGCCAAAGTATTGGAACTGCAGCATCAGTTCTACCAGTGAGTATTCAGACTTGATTTCCTTTAGGATTGACTGGTTTGATCTCCTTGAAATCCAAGGTACTCTCAAGAATCTTCTCCTGCACCACAGCTGGAAAGCATCAATTCTTCCACATTCAGCCTTCTTTATGGTCTAGCTGTCATATCCATACATGACTACTGAAAAAAACAGTTTTGACTTATATGGACCTTTGTCAGCAAAGTTGGATATAATCATTCTCACTTATAGATGCAAAAATGGAGGCATATAGTGTGTCAGATAACTTACCAAAGGCTACTCTACAAGTTGCTAAATCAGAATTTAAATACTTGCATAAAAGACCCCAAATTCTTCTCCTTTCGATGGATTCTCAAGTGTGGCTATGGCAACAGATTCATTTATCAGACTATAAAAATGTTGATTTCCAAATATTGCCCCTAATGTCTGAGCTAGTAGTTTAGTGGGCCCTTGGAAGGGCTCTTGCTTCAGTCTACCTTTTACAAAGCTTAGTAGATGATTCTGATGCAGGTAATCTATAGACTAGCATTTGGGAAACATTTGTTCTACCTTTCATGAATAGGTGTGATTATGGGACATTCTTAGGACTTAATCCTGTAGGCACTAAGGAACTATAAAAAGGTTTTGACAGAGGTGAGTACTATGAACAAATCAACATTTCAGAAATAACATTTTAGCCGCAGCAGAGTGGAGGATAAACTAGACAGCAAAGACTGGACACAAGCTCAGTAAGAAGATTACTGCACTAGTCCAAGAAATGATGAGGCTTGAATGGAAGCATTAGCAGTACACCTCATTCCACTACTATCATCAGGATCCATAATATGAGACAGAAGAGTGTCTTTTGGCAAGATCTTTTAAATACTTCCACTTAAAAAATAAGCAAATAAACAAGAGATGAAAAAAAAGACGGTAGTGTACTAGATGTGTCTCATATTAGCTCACGAGAGCTCAATTGCGTGTCTTCCGAACTCTATTTTCCACAACAGGACATTGGTAGTTTGAAATCAGCCATGATGGAAGTATTTATACCATGGAAACAAATCAGGGTTGTTAATTTTTGAAAAGATAGGTAGTTGTTAAATATTTATCAACAAACCTCTGAATTTAAATTCCTTTGCACGGGTGCCAAAGTAAATTTATGGATACTAAATCTTTAATTATAATGATTCATGTTCTAATGTGACCCCAATATTCTTTTCCATAAAAGTATCCTTTAGGTTGAACATTAATTTTGCACAAAATGATTAATTTTCCTATATTTAAGATATTTTATGCATCTAATTTTATGTACCATCATTCAAGATCAAGGTTCATTCTCATTTTACTTTAATGTAATTTTTATTTTTCTATAGATTTATAAGGCACTGGAAACTTGCTGTTTTTAAAAATATTAGAGATAATCTTTTGACCAAAGCAACCCAGAAATGTTTCCCTTTTTAACTTGTTTTTTCTGTGTCTGTTCTGAAACAATGTATTCAGGAATAGAAGGGATATTACTATACTATAACTTGACAGGGTACTCCTGAATTACACAAGAGGGCAGGCTTTTAAAATGCTAGTGATATACAAACATTTTTACTTGAAAGAGCAATCATTGCAAATAGTAGCTTTTGTAAGTAAAATAACAAAGTAGTGTGGGGTTATCGTGAAACGTCTGTACAATTGCAAATGCTGCTAGTTCACTCTCAGGGAATTAATAGCAAACTCATTTTAACAGCATCTGCACTTTTTAAAACATAGCTTGTGAAAAATGACATTTACAATTTCTTAGTTTTGCTATGTAGATGTGTTTCCATCTCAAAAGTAAAAGAGGTTTAAGTAGGTTTTTTTTCTTCTTGTTGGACAAAATCTCACTAAATTGCATGAGTTAGGAATGAATAGCTCAAGGAATTGTATATAATGGGATATCCAACTTCTTTTCACACCACGCTGTTCTCATTTTTCCCTTTAAAATGAAGTGACTGAGTATCCTAACTATCTGAAAGGTGTTAGGCAATGGCAAAAATTGTCATTTTCAGCATATTTCTATTGGAAAGTATCACAAAGATTTTTTTTATTATTATTGGCAGATCACATTCCTGGAAAAAACATCCCTTTCCCCAGTTTTTGAGATTGCTATTTACCTATAATGAATAAGAATCTCTATTCAGCAAATAGTAAAAATAGCTTATACGTTCCCTACCTTTATGACCTCTGTAGACAGGAAAACATATCCTCAGCTAAATTTTTGGATGAGTTTTAGCAACTCTAGCTAGACTCTCCTAACAAAATTAAAAGAGGAAACAAGATTAGGAATAAGACAGTAAGTTCTTGCTTCTCTCATTAAAAAGTCTATTTCTAAAAACAAAAATCTATTTCTAACCAAATCTCTTCAGAGATAAGATGAGATCATTCAAAACAATTTTAGTAAATTTAACATTTAAAATCATATGCATTTTAAAATGCAGAATCAAACAATTCAAGAGTGGCAGTTTACATTTTAAGTAGAAAACTTTTCATTTTCACTGAATTTTTTTTCTAATAACTCAGATGTCATCAGTGTCAGCCCTTATACACATATTGTTGGTATAAATTTTTAAAACAATCTCCTAAGCCCAATTATCACATCTTTATTCCTTTTGTTATAACACTATTTCACAGTATTAATGATAATCTGTTTTAAAAAGACAAAAATAATATTCTGTTGAGAAATGTTTGTAGTACAAACATATGTTAATCAGCTTTATGCTATACAATTTTGAATAAAATGCTGTTATACTGCTAACACTCAGTCATTCAAAATGAAAAGAATACAAAATTAGACTACATTTTCTATGTGCATATCTACATTTGAAGCCCAACTCTACCTCCATTTATGGCTATTAGCTTGAGCTAGTCATTTTACTTCATATTTTTATCTATAGAATAAAAGTAACAATAGGTATGTTGTAGAACTGTGTGCTAATTAAATGTAGTACGTATACAATGGTGCCTAACAGTATATGGCACATGGTAAATGCTTCCTAAAAGGTAAGCAATATTTTGACAATGTTATTATTATTGCTATTATAGTAAAATAAACTTTTAGGATATCAATGTAAACACTCGAAGACTATTCTTTATGACCACCATTAAAAGCCCACAAGTAAATGCTGGAGGGGATGTGGAGAAAAGGGAAAGCGCCTTCCTACACTGTTACAGGAATGTAAATTGGTGTAGCCACTATGGAGAACAGTGCGGAGCTTCCTTAAAAAGCTAAAAATAGAGCTACCATATAATCCATCAATCTCACTCCTGAATATGTATACAAGAAAATCAGAAAGCTCTAAATTGAAAAGATACACTCACCCTAATGTTCATAGCTGCAATATTTACTATAGCCTCAGCAAGGAAACAACCTAAATGCCCATCAACAGACAAATGGATACAGATGATGTGGTACATATATACAATATGATACTGTGCTGTGCTGTGCTTAGTCGCTCAGTCGCATCTGATTCTTTGTGACCCTATGAACTGCAGCCTGCCAGGCTCCTCTGTCTGTTGGAATCTCCAGGTAAGAATGCTGGAGTGGGTTGGGTTGCCATGCCTTCCTCCAGAGATGTTCCCAATGCAGGAATTGAATCCAGGTCTCCTGTAGTGAAAGTGGATTCTTTACGATCTGAGCAACCAGGGAAGCCCAAGAATACTGGATTGGGTAGCCTATTCCTTTTCCAGGGGACCTTCCCTACTCAAGAAGCTAACTGAGGTATCTTGAATTGCAGGTTGATTATTTACCAGTTGAGCTACGAGGGAAGCCCAATGAGATACTACTCAGCCATTTAAAAAATAATAAAATAATGCCATTTTCTGCAGCATGGATGGATCTAGAGTTTATCATATTAACTGAAGTAAGTCAGGAAGAGAAAGACCAATATCATATGATGTCATTTACAGGTAAAATCTAAAATACGACACAGATGAACCTATTTATGAAACAGAAACAGATTTGCAGACATAGAAAATAGACTTGTGGTTCCTAAGGGGAAGTAGGATGCGGGAAGGATGGATTGGGAGTTTAACAGATGTAAAATATTATATATAGAATGGATAAACAATAAGCCCCTGCATATCACAGGGGAATATATTCAATATTCTGTGATAAACCATGATGGAAAAGAATATGAAAAAGGTTGTATATACTTGCATATAGGTATAAGTGAGTTACTTAGGTCTACAGCAGACATTAACACAGCATTCATGAACATGAATTTGAGCAAACTCTGGGAGATAGTGGAGGAGAACGGAACCTGGTGTGCTACAGTCCTTCAGATTGCAAAAAGTCATACACGTCTTAGTGACTAAACAACAACAAAAACACAACACTGTAATCGCCTATCTGTTCATAAAATTTAAAAGAACAGTTTAAAGACTATTCTCTAAATGGATATCATATTAATTTATATTTCTTAGTAGGTACAGTTAATAGAGGATGGAATAGCTAAGTGGTTAAAAATATGTACTCCAGAGCTAGGCTATCTTGGTTCTCCTCTGTTTTGTAGTGATGACCTACGCCTGTGTTTTAGTCTCAATGGCATAATTGTCTTTATCACAAATAATTTTGTGAAGACTAAATGAGTCACATACTTGGTACATAGTAAGTATTCAGAGGTCTCAAAATCTTCAAAAGTGGAATGTGTGTTATTTTGATTTAGAATAGCTGAAGTGTATCATAAAGCTGATTAACATATATTATATGTTACAGCAGTTCCTAAAGGATATATTGGTTTTAGACACACAGCATTTTAATATGTATCACTAATAGCTTGTAGTGTTTTCAATATTATGTAAGTTAGAAAAAAAAATTATCATTTTATTTTCAAAGACCATTCTTCTCCATGTCTTTACAAAGTGCTTCTGTTCATTGAGGGCCAAATATCATACCAAAACTACAATTCTTACTAGGCTTTGGGAGGTATTTGTAATTTAGACACATCCCTCACTGTGAATAGGATCTAGTTTCAAAAGAGTTGGTAGGAATTGGATGATTTAATTTGGCCCACTGCCTAACTGGAGAAAAAAATCTAAGACAAGGATGGAATTAAATTTTTAGCTAAGAGAATAGAACTTATAGGCTCAAGTTTGAAGGTAGCTGGCTTTATAAACTGGGCCAAATAAGAGTAGACTAAAAGTGCTGAGGTTTAGTGATTACATGAATATGTATCACTCCTCATGGATTCTGAATCTTAGGTACTAGCTTACAGCTAAAATTTTCAGAGGATGAAGATGACAATGGAAGGCTGGAAAGCATAGAGGGGCCCAATGCTTAAGATTGGACCACTAGATCTTGTGCTGTGGTTCCTGGAGCGGCTAAAGATACTTGTATACTTTCTGCCCAGGCACTGACAGCAGATAGGACCAATCAACAGACGTACTTAGAGAAGAAAATAAAAATAAATGAGATATAAATTAAAAAAAAATCTATTTCCTGAACCTCCATGACCTAAGTTTCTAGATAAACTCATGAGGACTTATGCAATGCCACTTAATATATTCAAAAGTCCATACTCCCAAGAATGATGCAATCCCATTGCTCTATCCTATAGAACCGATTCAGGGCTAAGCTATTTCCTTAAACAAAAATATACAATGGCCATAGTTTTTCTAGGCTTTCGATAAAAAAATATTGCACTGAATGAATTTAACCAGACAGAATCATTCTCTTGTGACAGAAATTAAGTTGGTTTGATGTGACTGGTTTTTCACAAAGCTGGATCAGTTTTTCCATAGGTCAATAAATGGCAAAAAACAAAAAAATACTCATTCTTTTGCTTAGTGGGCCATCATAACCCACTAAGATAGGCAAAGTTCCTCAGTCACATCTGAGTCATAATCAGAACACTGAAGACACAATAAAGATTCATAGGCAATAAAAACTAAAAAAGAAAAGAAACTAAATGTCTTTTTTAATATTGTGATTTACATTTCAGCTATACTTAAAAATCAGACTGTACTTCTTAACTATCTTTAATTCATATGACATCTACTAAAGTTACAAATATGAAAAGTATTTTAAATTATTTAATTAAAGTATTGTCACTCCAGTGCATTTTATTTAGGTGACTATGCATGTTTAATTTATATAGATGATTTTGTATATAAGAAAATATGCCTAATTATGATGAAAAGCATGTCAATCCAATATTATAATAATTACATTTAATATACAGAAATAATCTTGTTGCTAATTTAACTTTCCCTCAAAACCTATTTTCAAAACTGGCTCAAGCATTCTATTTTTAGTTAAGAAGAAAATTAGGTATAAATCAGTATTTATATATCACTGAAGATGAAGTAACAGGAAAGGAGTGGGCATACACAATTCTGGAGACATAGAAACCCCACAATCTACTGTCTGCAAGCTGGAGAACCAGAAAACCTGGTGATACAATTCAATCTGAGTTTGAAGGCCTTTGAATTAAGGGAACTGATGGCGGAAATCCCAGTTCAGGGAATTGGAAGATCACATAAGCTGTTGAGAGAGTTAATTCTTAGACAGGTTGATAAGAAAGCTAGGGGATCCCCAAGGAGGAGGAGCAAGTGGAAGAACAAACACTTTTAGCCAAGGTGCCTTCACCTTGATTGCCTCGCCTATGACAATAACCTTTTTTGCTTAAAACTTTCTTTAAATCCAGAGCTAATGTTTATAATAATAATGAATCTTGCTGGAAGACATATTTCCCTTTCTTAACTTGTACCTATGTTGTCTAAAGATGTATGTTGTGGGCATGGATCTGGTAAGACCTTTACCACCTAAAAATATTCTTTTGATCTATTGTTTATAACCAACTGAAAAAGTATATAATGTCACACCTAAAATAGCTACTCCACGTACTCTCCTACCCCCTTCCAGTGCCTTTGGCTGGAAGCTTTCTCTATCTCTCTTTACTTTAATGAAATTTTGCTGCACAAAACTCTGAGTGACCAAAGTCACATCTTTTGATCCCCAAATGAAATTTTCTTCTTTGGATGTCACGAATCCAATACCATTCACCATAAGTTATCTACCATCATCTCACACTGTCCCAAGTGATACAGTGAGACAAGACAAAATGGGTGAATATCTCTTATATACATCCTTCGTTCTTTTTCAGGGCTTCAATGGATTGAATGATGTTGATCCACATTAAAGAGTGCAATCTACTTTGCTGGGTCTACTGATTCAAAAGCTAATCTCATCTAGAAACACCCTCACAGATATACCCAGAAATAATGTTTTACCTAAACACCCCGTGTCCAGTCAAGGGAACACATAAAACTAACCATCATAAGCTACCACAGCAAAATCCTACAGACTAGAAGGCTAAAATGACAGAATTTTTTTTATATGTATAATTATGGATGTTAGAAGTGCAAGATAAGGATTAGTTTCTCTTGAGGCCTTTCTCCTTGGGCTGCAGATGGCCATCTTCTCACTATGTCTTCACATGGTCTATCTTCTTTGGGCACAAATCCCTGGTGTTTCATTTTATCTCCAAATGTCCTCTTCTTTTAAAGATATCAGGGCCTCCCTGGTGTCTAAGAGGTAAAAGAATCCACCTGCAATGCAAGAGATGTGTGCAGAAGACCCAGGTTTGGGTCAGGAGGATCCTCTGAAGGAGGAAATGGTGACTCATTCTAGTATTCCCGCCTGGAAAATTTCATGGACAGAGGTTTCTGACAGCCCACATACAGTTCATGGGGTTGCAAAATAGCACGACTTTGTGACTAAACAGCAATAAGGATACCAGTCAGATTGAATTAAGGCCCACTGTAGCAGCCTCATCTTAATTTAAACACTTCTTTTGAGGTATTATCTCCAAATAAGACATACACAGAGAAAACTGATTGGCTACAGTCCATGGGCTTGCAAAGATTTGGACATGATTGAGCGACTAACACTTTCACTTTTAAGGCTTGAACATGTGACTTTGGGGGACTAAATTCAGACTATAGTAACTATAAACCCTGAGATCTAAGTTCAATTAGCCACAAACATACAAAAAGAATGACAAAAACTATACAAAGGCAAGTCATAATTATATTGCTCAAAACTAGTGATAAAGAGAAAATCTTCATAGCCACGACTGACAAGCAAATTGCTATATACAGGGGGAATAAGTAGAAGGATAATGAAAAATGTATTGTTTGATGCAATTGAAACAGAAAGACATCAGAGCAAGATCATTAAAGTACTGACACAAAAGTATTTTCAGTATGGAATGCTATGCCCAAAGAAAATACTTTTCAAAAATAAAGGTGAAATAATGACTTTTTCAGACATGAAGGAAGGTGAATGAATTCAGCACCAGCAGATCTACACTCTAGGTAAAGTAAAAGGAAGGCCTTTGTGCAAAAGGAAAATAATGCAAAGGGAAAATATAGACCATACGAAGAGCACTGGAAATGGGAGCGACATAGGTAAATTTTTATAAAACTATTTTTACTATTTAACTATGTTCAAATATATTCTTAAACAAAATTACAGCAGTGTAGTATAAGGTTTATAACCTATGTGTAAGTAAAACATATGACAAAACAACATAATGATATATTTGAAATTATGTAATATCACTTAAACTATATAACTATATATATAGAGTATAAATGCTACAGAAACAGCTAAAATAAGAAAACAAATAGTCAATATAATAAGCAAAATAAGGAAAACACAGAATCACAAAAAAATACTCAATCTGTATTTGGTAATATTGACCACCAGGCAAATGCCAGTCAAAACCATAATAAGGAAAAAAAAAAAAAAAAACTGTAGCTTAATTTCACATCCACTAGGATGGATGTATTAAAAAAAAAAAAAAAACAGACAGGGCTTCCCCTGGTGGTGCAGTGGGTAAGGACACCGCCTTGCAGTGCAAGGGGCGCCAGTTTGAGCCCTGGCCTGGGAAGATCCCACGTGCTGCAGAGCGGCTGGACTGATGTGTCCAATCACCAAGCCAGAGCTCTGGAGCGCATGTGCCCAGAGCTGGTGCTCTGCAAGGACAGATGCCACCGCGATGGGAGGCCCACAGGAGCCAAAGAACGAAGACGAATGAATATAGAGAAATGAAAGACCAATAAGTGGCCCGCCCACTCCCCTCCCTCCTCAACCCCCGCCCAAAGTAAATAAATAAATCTTTAAAAAAAAAAAAACAGACAATAACAAATGTTACTGAGGATATGGAGAAATTAGAACCGTCATGCACTGCTGGCATGAATGCAAAATATTTCAGCCACTTAGGGAAACAGTATGGCAGTTCCTCAAAAGGTAAATGTAGAGTTACTATATGACCCTGCAATTCCATGCCTAGATATATACCCAAGAGAAACAAAAGCTTTCCACAAAAGTCTGTATACATCTATAGCAGCATTATTCATAACAGTCAAATGGTAGAAACAATGCAATGTCCATGAACTGATGAGAAAATAAGCAAAATATAGTGTGTTCATACAATAGAATATTATTCAACCATTAAAAGGAATGAAGTTCTAATTCATGGTACAACATAGATGAACCTGGAAAACATTATGCTAAGTGAAATGAATCTGTCATAAAAGACCACATATTATGTGATTCCAATATGAGATGTCTAGAGTAAGCAAATTTTTTTTTTTTAATTTTTAAATTTTGTTACTTTTTTAAATTGACGGATAGTTGCTTTACAGAATTTTGTTGTTTTCTGCCAAACATCAACACAAATTAGCCACAGGTATACATATGCCTCCTGCCTCTTATATATGCCTCTTATATAAAGAACCAACCAAATTCAAAAGTAAGAATTCACCCATAGTCAAATAAGCAAAAGGTTTGGACACATATTTTAGCAAAGATTAATGGATGGAAAATCAGCATATAAAATACTCAACATCATTCATCACCAAGAAAAAGTCATCGATACCAAAATGAGATACTGTATACACATGCTGTTGTTTAAGTTGCTAAGTTGTGTCTGATTCTTTTGTGATCCCATAGACTATAGATCTCTAGGTTTTTCTGTCCATGGCATTTCTCAGGCTAAAATACTGGAATGGGTTGTCATTTCCTTCTTCAGGGTATCTTCCAGATGCAGGGATCAAACCCATGTCTCTTGCTTGGCAGGCAGATTCTTTAGCACTGAGCCATGTGGGAAGCCAAATACATATATTAGAATGCCTAATATTAAAAGACAGACTGACTTCCTAAAGCCTATTATACAGAGTGAAGTAAGTCAGAAAGAGAAAGAAAATATTTTATACTAATACATGTATATGGAATCTAGAAAGATGGTACTGATGAGTTCATTGGTTTTTGGTTTTTTTCTTTTTTCTTTTGTGCCCACTGACTGTGGCCCCCCACGCCCCTCTGTCCACAGGATTTCCCAGGGAAAAATACTGGAGTGAGTTGCCATTTCCTTCTCCAGGGCTGATGAGTTTATATGAAGGGCAGCAATGGAGAAACAGACATAGAGAACAGGCTTATGGACATTGGTGAGGACAGAGAAGTGCATGAGATGTATGGAAAGAGTAACATGGAAACTTACATTACTGTATGTTAAATAGATAACCAATAAGAATTTGCTGTAAGACTAAGGGAATTCGGACCACAGCTCTGTAACAACCTAGAGGGATGGGGTGGAGAGGGAGGCAAGAGGGAAGTTCAAAGGAGCTATACAATAGAATATTATTCAACCATTAAAAGGAAATGAAATCTGTTCATAAAAAAAAACCACATATTATGTGATTCCAATATGAGATGTCTAGAGTAAGCAAATTTTTTTTTTTTAATTTTTAAATTTTGTTACTTTTTTAAATTGACGGATAGTTGCTTTACAGAATTTTGTTGTTTTCTGCCAAACATCAACACAAATTAGCCACAGGTATACATATGCCTCCTGCCTCTTATATATGCCTCTTATATAAAGAACCAACCAAATTCAAAAGTAAGAATTCACCCATAGTCAAATAAGCAAAAGGTTTGGACACATATTTTAGCAAAGATTAATGGATGGAAAATCAGCATATAAAATACTCAACATCATTCATCACCAAGAAAAAGTCATCGATACCAAAATGAGATACTGTATACACATGCTGTTGTTTAAGTTGCTAAGTTGTGTCTGATTCTTTTGTGATCCCATAGACTATAGATCTCTAGGTTTTTCTGTCCATGGCATTTCTCAGGCTAAAATACTGGAATGGGTTGTCATTTCCTTCTTCAGGGTATCTTCCAGATGCAGGGATCAAACCCATGTCTCTTGCTTGGCAGGCAGATTCTTTAGCACTGAGCCATGTGGGAAGCCAAATACATATATTAGAATGCCTAATATTAAAAGACAGACTGACTTCCTAAAGCCTATTATACAGAGTGAAGTAAGTCAGAAAGAGAAAGAGAAATATTTTATACTAATACATGTATATGGAATCTAGAAAGATGGTACTGATGAGTTCATTGGTTTTTGGTTTTTTTCTTTTTTCTTTTGACCCCACTGACTGTAGCCCGCCAGGCTCCTCTGTCCACAGGATTTCCCAGGGAAAAATACTGGAGTGAGTTGCCATTTCCTTCTCCAGGGCTGATGAGTTTATATGAAGGGCAGCAATGGAGAAACAGACATAGAGAACAGGCTTATGGACATTGGTGAGGACAGAGAAGTGCATGAGATGTATGGAAAGAGTAACATGGAAACTTACATTACTGTATGTTAAATAGATAACCAATAAGAATTTGCTGTAAGACTAAGGGAATTCGGACCACAGCTCTGTAACAACCTAGAGGGATGGGGTGGAGAGGGAGGCAAGAGGGAAGTTCAAAAGGGAGAGACTATATATATACCTATGGCTGATTCATGTTGATGTTTGGCAGAAAACAACAGACTGTAAGGCTATAATCCTTTAATTAAAAAAAAAAAAAAACAGAATGACTGACTTATTATACCAAGTGTTGGAGAAACTGTGGAGCAACTGGATCCCTCACACACTGTCTATGCAAATACTTGTAAATATTTATTCAGTTTTGTTTGCAATAAACTAAAACCGGAAACAGCTCTTTCATCCATGAAGGGTGTACGGATGAACTCATTTGGTATATATCTGTAATAGATATTACTCAGCAATGAAAGGTAATGAATCATTGATAAATAAAAGAACATGGATGAATCTCAAAATCATTTTGCTGAGTGAAATAAGGCAGACAAAAAGAGTACATAGTGCATGAATCCATTTATAAAAACTCTAAAATATGCAAACAAATTCATATGTCAGAAAACAGTTCAGTGTTTACCTGGGTGTGAGAGATGGAGGGAGAGAAATGAAGGTTTACAAAGAGGCACCTGGAGACTTTTGGCATAGTGATAAATATGCTCAATATATTGATTCTAGTTATGGTCTCATTAGTATAAATGTATGTCAGACTTATAATATTGTACTCTTTATATATGTGTGGGTATTGTGTGCTATATTATGCCTCAATAAAGGTACAAATGCATATACGTGCATATATGTATATATATGAACAAGTACAAACCTATAAAAATACTTCAGAAAGTAATTCATTATTTCCTAAATGGCAAATTAAAATGCCAAATGACTAATAATTTCAGCAATTAGTTAACTTAATGATAAAATATTTTCTACCAAGAAACTCTCTTGATCTTGCCATTAATCGAATAAAATTTTATTTATCAATATAGCATGAAGTTTCCAATGTGAAGGGTAGTTACCTGCCTGTTGCATACTGGAACTCATTTACTAGGAATTTTTGAAAAGTAAAACTCACTCTTTTTCTGTGGCAGACTTGAAAAATTTTCCCAGAGAAGAAAAATGAGTTTAACTCACTCCTCAAACTCTGGGAAATTTAATGAGAAACAGTTTTCTTAAAAACACTATACTTATGTATTGATTGATTTACTAGATCAAAATAGTTTAGATTAGCCTTTTAAAATGCCCTTCATAACTTGATGATTTTTCTCATCTTAAACTTTATTTCTATGCACAATAACTCAGATTTGGTTAAAAAAGAAATAATTTAGACAAAAAATTTGCTATATCTCAGGTAATAAAAGTTTATATTTTTATATTCTTTTGAATAATAACTATTTTAAGAGTTACAAGCTGAAGTAGAAATATAGTATCTTCATATCATTTCTTCTTCATATATACATCTAATAAATGTGAAATAATGATCCAAATACATTCAAATAATATTTAATTAAACTTCTATAATTAAGCTATCATTTCTGGCTTTCATTCTTTTAATGTGTATAGTCCTGTAACTATTATATTTACTCTATCATTGCACTCCAGAAAACCATTATAAGCTTGAATTCTACTGGGTTTTAAATATTTCCTTATAGGTAATATATCTATGAAATAACATAATGGATATTGGACATGAATATAATGTTTTAACCATCTAAGCTACCTTGGTTCAAAAAAAAAAAAAAAACTGATAGTGAAAGTCAAGCCACTCAGTCGAGTTTGACTGTGCCCCATGGATGAGTCATGGAATTCTCAAAGCAAGAATACTGGAGTGGGTAGCCTTTCCCTTCTCCTGGGGATCTTCCTGACCCAGAAATCAAACCAAGGTCTCCTGCATTACAGGCAGATTCTACAAGGAAATCCCAGTTTTGCTCAATAGAAAAAAAGAAAAACACTCCACTGCCTGTCCTGGAAAACAAACATGAACTGTTTTGGTTGGTTATCATACTGGGTTCTTTTGCTTGTTAGTCTTCTAAAAGATTTGTCAAGGGGAGGGGACAAATAAAATAATACTTCATATTCATTTATGATGAGCCCTTATGACGATCATGGTGATATGATAGCATAAATTGAGATTTAAAAAAAATAAGATGTTTACATTTACCAACAAATATACCTATTTTAAAAATTTCTCTGCCTCCTATGTAAGCAATTTTAAATATCCAAAATGACTGAATACATACTTAGGATGAGTACATTAGAGCTGGGCATATTTGCTTATGTGGCTTGGGTGATGCTTTGAGTTGTTAGGGGAGGGTAAATAATACTTAATAAGAACAACATGGGAACCATGATTTGCTGCAGAAATCTTAAGCCTGTATCAGGAAGTCTATAAGTACAAGGATCTATCAAACTGATCCACACATGAAAGGCTCTTTACCATACATTCTCAACAGGGATGATATATCTCTAGAGGGGGCAAAAACAGTTCTTAGGGGCAAAATATATTTGATATAACAAGAGCTTGTGGCCCTCTAAAGGGCCAGAGCACATAAACAGATACACTTATCTATAGTATTAAAATTTCATGAGGGTAGTAATTATAAAAAGTATATAAATATGTCTTTAGGGATGAGATAGTTGGATGGCATCATCCACTCGATGGACAAGAGTTTGAACAAGCTCCAGGAGATAGTGAATCCTGGTGTGTTTCAGTCCACGGGGTTGCAAAGAGTTGGGCACAACTTAGAACTTGAACAATACAATGGGGGAAAATGTTGAGAAACCCTGCACTGTAAAATGGAAAATCCACTTCTTGGTACAAGGAGTTAAGAGCATGATCGCTGCATCTATGTGAGTATTTCTTTTTATATTCAGTGGTAAAATTGGTATTTCGGTTGGTATGCTTATCTTTGTTTCACTGAAGTGGGTGAAGGGTGAGGGAAGGGAGTAGAATTAAAGGACCTCAGAAGCTTAAGTTATTAGTAGAATAATTTCATTATCATCTACTCTTTCTTCATATCCCCATATTTTTTCTCTGTAGTACTATATGGAATTCGTGTGGCTGATGGCAGGTCATATAGAACTTTTCAAATTTTTCTTGCTGCAAGAACATAAAATTGACTGATATGAATTCCCAAAGGTAAGATAAATGATATGATACTGGGAAAAACTCAGAGAAATGTTAAGGAAATTCTGAAATACAATGCCAGTGTCAAAGATCTGAATTATTTGTTTACTAAAGGTCTTTCTTCAAGTAGTATCATCTTATACTTTTTATGTGCTCAAAATTTAAAAGAAAGTCATAGATGCCAGCCATTTGGGTAGTTTATTAATGAACCAGCCCTTCTTGAAGAAGTCTTAAGTTCAGCTATGGACTTGGGTTCAAAGAAGTCATAATCTGAGTTTTAGGGAGGGTAAATAATACTTAATAAGAACAACATGGGAACCATGATTTGCTGCAGAAATCTTAAGCCTGTATCAGGAAGTCTATAAGTACAAGGATCTATCAAACTGATCCACACATGAAAGGCTCTTTACCATACATTCTCAACAGGGATGATATATCTCTAGAGGGGGCAAAAACAGTTCTTAGGGGCAAAATATATTTGATATAACAAGAGCTTGTGGCCCTCTAAAGGGCCAGAGCACATAAACAGATACACTTATCTATAGTATTAAAATTTCATGAGGGTAGTAATTATAAAAAGTATATAAATATGTCTTTAGGGATGAGATAGTTGGATGGCATCATCCACTCGATGGACAAGAGTTTGAACAAGCTCCAGGAGATAGTGAATCCTGGTGTGTTTCAGTCCACGGGGTTGCAAAGAGTTGGGCACAACTTAGAACTTGAACAATACAATGGGGGAAAATGTTGAGAAACCCTGCACTGTAAAATGGAAAATCCACTTCTTGGTACAAGGAGTTAAGAGCATGATCGCTGCATCTATGTGAGTATTTCTTTTTATATTCAGTGGTAAAATTGGTATTTCGGTTGGTATGCTTATCTTTGTTTCACTGAAGTGGGTGAAGGGTGAGGGAAGGGAGTAGAATTAAAGGACCTCAGAAGCTTAAGTTATTAGTAGAATAATTTCATTATCATCTACTCTTTCTTCATATCCCCATATTTTTTCTCTGTAGTACTATATGGAATTCGTGTGGCTGATGGCAGGTCATATAGAACTTTTCAAATTTTTCTTGCTGCAAGAACATAAAATTGACTGATATGAATTCCCAAAGGTAAGATAAATGATATGATACTGGGAAAAACTCAGAGAAATGTTAAGGAAATTCTGAAATACAATGCCAGTGTCAAAGATCTGAATTATTTGTTTACTAAAGGTCTTTCTTCAAGTAGTATCATCTTATACTTTTTTTATGTGCTCAAAATTTAAAAAGAAAGTCATAGATGCCAGCCATTTGGGTAGTTTATTAATGAACCAGCCCTTCTTGAAGAAGTCTTAATCCTGTTGCAGCTATGGACTTGGGTTCAAGATGATTAATCTTTATAAAAGCTCTCCCCTTGGACCTCATAGTTTCTGAGCCTCATATTATAGTATCTCACAGAACAAGTGAGATTCAAACTGTACTGAAAAAGAAATACAGTGAGACATAGTTATTAGTTTTTTGTTTGTTTTTTTTTCTTTTTGGGGCACAGTACATTAATGACATGCAGGTAATGGTTGCCAAATGCAAATTTTGCATAACAGAACAGGAAACAGTCTGGCTTTTATGAAAAGCTTTAAAATTGACTTCGACAGCATTCATAGTTAGTTCAGGGAAAGGACAATAGCTGGGTAGATTGAAAATGATTTTTAAAGCATTGGAGCCCAAACTATGATATAAATGATCACCGATAATTGTACTCTAAGTGAGAAAAGCAGCTCAATCCAAACTGAGGAAATTCCTGATTATTCAGGATGTGAATATTCAGATTAATATTTATCAGTCTTTAATAATGTTCCCTCTGGTTTTAACCCTTATGGCCATTTGCCTTCTAATCATTAACTCCACTATAGGTTAGGAGGTAGCACAAAAAACATGAAATATAATATACATTAATAGCTCTTTTTAAAAGGCTTATCTAAAATGATAGCTAAAGCAGTAGCTGAGGATTTTTATACATTTCTCTTTATTGTGGGCATTTAAAAACCTTTCATGTATTGGATCTTATTAAGATAAGCATATTATGGGCTCCATGTTACTGGTGGTAATAAAAGATAAAAATAAATGCATTTCCAATCAAATATAGACACACAGTCATTATGTTATTAACACCATATTTGCTCAGGGTCAAAGCCCATAGAACGGTACTTTTAACAGTTTTGTGTATAATATTAGATTAAGATAAAGTAAGAAAGGCCTTTCTTTTATGGAGGGGTGATATAGAAAATTTATTAAGAAAATAATATATATGTAATCTGTTAGGTGAATAAGAACTGTGAAATTATCAAATATGATATTCATGCATCAAAACAATATGTTCAGTTTGAAATGTGAAAATACTCATCAAGTCCTTATTTTTTAATCTCACATCAATGAATTAAAATTGCACTGGCTTTGAGAAAATAAAAGATTAAGTTTTTAATTTTTTTTCTAAAGAAGATCATGCCCAGGAAATAAATTATTCAAACACTGACATCTGTTCTAAAGAAACTTGGAGATGGCTTAGGGGTCTGTGGAATTTACAAATAAGACTATGTTTAGTTCTGTGGCACTGTCAAACACTTTAGGTTGACTTCTCCTTATTTTAGTAAAATATAAAATTCATATCATGGTAAAACTATGTACTAAATACCTCTCACTGTATAAGAAAATGTGTTGCAGAACTTACTGACTCAAAACAAATATTCAGTATTGCTCAGTTTCTAAGGATCAGGAATAGGTACACGACTTTGGTAGCTCTTCTGTCTAAGGGTCTCTCAAAAGGCTACAGTTCAAATTGTGCACAGGGGTTGAAGTCATCTCAAGGCTGGACTGGCATAGGTTTGGGGATCTGCTGCCAAGTTCACTCATGTGATTTTTGGCAGAAATTAGTTCTTTCAGTCGCTGGACTAAGGATCACGAAGAGTTGGACATAACTTAGCGACTAAACAACAACAAGAAAATGGAGGGCAGTTTCTTGTATCATCACAAAAGGAATTCAGAGATGAGACATAGAGGTCAGGGAGGGACATAAAGGATTCATCTGAGCAATGGCACACTCTTAAAGTGAGAGCAGGCAGTCTCAGATCAGTAGCTGCTCTGGGGTTTCTCTGGCAAAATTGTTATTCAGGGCAAAACTGTTATGCAGGGAATAGAAATGAATAGAACATTCATTGGAGGAGAGGTTTGAGGGTCACATTCCCTGACTTTCATCCCAGCTCCACATTCCCAACAGGATTTCCCTCATGGCTCTCTCAGTAAAGAATCTGCCTGCAGTGCAGGAGACCAGGATTGAATTTTTGGATGGGGAAGATTCCCTGGAGAAGGAAATGGCAACCTGATCCAATATTCTTGCCTAGAGAAGTTCATGGACAGAGAACAAGTCCATGGGATCACAAGAATAGCATACAACTTAGTGACTAAACTACCACCACCTTCCTCAGGGGAGGAGGCATTTTTATTCTTATTTAGTCTTGATTAGAAGTGTCATGGTGTGAAGTGCATGATGGGAACTTCTTATCTGCACAGGTAATTTTATAGTAATGAGAGCATAAAGAACAACATATTATATTTGAATGCAGGAGATTCACACATTTCCCTTTTTCTTTGCCCTCTGGACGCTTATCATCACAAAATGTGTGATTTTTTGTCAGTCTGAAGGTTCCTGCTTTTCCGTCTTCCCAAGGACCTCTGTAATTGACAAGATGTGTGGTTTCCTGTCATTTGGCTCATGCCCTCTTTGCTCTGCTCACATCTAGCTACCTGCCTGCTTTGCATCTATGTTGCCATGAGCTCTAGTTCCAGTAATAATGTATCTATGAAGAAGTTTGGCAAACATGTTAACTGTAACCCTCACACAGTTCAAGAGGCAATATCTAGAAGTACATTAGGAAACACAACTGTTGTATTGTTCTTTGAGTGATGTGAATAATAATTGGTATTAGGTGTTTAGGAGGATAAACTTTGGAATTAAACTTGGGCCTGAATACTTAGATCCATCATCCACTAGCAGTTGACCATAGGTAAATTATTCATCTCTTTTGAGCCTTTGCTTCTTCATGGTATTAATTTGAATCTAAAATTGATCCTCATTACTCATAGATTCCATACTTGCAAATCCACCTACTTATTAAAATTTATTTATAATCCCCAAGTCAAGATTCGTGATGATTTTCTGGTAATTTATGTACATATTAAATGTTGCAAAACAATCGTTTAACCCACTTGATGCATGTGTTCCCAGCTAAATTTGAACAAGGCAATGAGTTACCTTTTTATTTCAAGTTTCAACTTTCATCATGTAAGCAAGAGTCTTTTTCATGGTGTATTGCCATATTTTTCACATAATGTATGCTTTTTGCTGGTTATTCACTATTTGAAATGCCCCCAAGTATAGTGCTGAAGGGAAATATACTGTTCTTAAGCACAAGAAGTCTTGAATATGTAATGATCAGTGATAAAAACACTGTTAGATAAGCCTCATTCAGACAGGATTCGTAATGCTACTGGCCATGAGATCAATGTTAATAAATCAACAACATTTATTATATCAGAAGTTTTAAACAGAAGCACATATATGTATTGATAGGTTGTTGAAAAACTTTTGACCAGGAATCAAAACTGTGGTTTTTCCAGTAGTTGTGTATAGATGTGAGAGTTAAACCATAAAGAAGTCTGAGCATGGAAAAATTAATGCCTTCAAACAGTGGTGTTGGAGAAGACTCTTTAGAGTCCCTTGGACTCCAAGGAAATCAAACCATTCAATCCTAAAGCAAATCAATCCTGAATACTCATTGGAAAGACTGAGGCTGAAGCTGAAGCTCCAATACTTTGGTCACCTGATGCAAAGAGACGACTCACTGGAAAAGACCCTGATGCTGGGAAAGATGAGCGCAGGAAAAGAAGGGGACAACAGGAGGACAAGATGGTTGCATGGAATCACCGACTCAATGGACATGAGTTTGAGCAAGCTCTAGGGGATGGTAAAGGACAGGGGAACCTGATATGCTGCAGTCCATGGGGTCACAAAAGAGTCAGACATGACTGAGTGACTGAACAACAACAAAAACGTAGAAACAACAGGTCAGCACTAACTAGTTCAGTTTTCACAGCAACTTCACATAACATAACTACCATGAATAATGAAAATCAAGGCTACTTATAAAACTTATTGCCAGGATTAAATGAAATAACACATTCAAAGACAGCATGTTATCATACTGTTTTATTAATGCTGCGATTATTAATAGTGTGGCTATTCTTACAGACTTAACTATTTTCATACAACGCAGAAATTCAAAAGCTACTTATCATAATTTTAGGCTATGAATTGCCTGGATTTACCCATTGATGCATGTTCCCACTAAATTTGAAAAGCAATGAGTTACCTTTTATTTCAAGTTTCACTAATGTAAGCAAGAGTCTTTTATGTGTTTCATATTCATATGTACTTTCTGGTTATTCATATTTGAAATGCCCAAGTATAGTGCTGAAGGAAATATACTGTTCTTAAGCACAAGAAGTCTTGAATATGTAATGATCAGTGATAAAAACACTGTTAGATAAGCCTCATTCAGACAGGATTCGTAATGCTACTGGCCATGAGATCAATGTTAATAAATCAACAACATTTATTATATCAGAAGTTTTAAACAGAAGCACATATATGTATTGATAGGTTGTTGAAAACTTTTGACCAGGAATCAAAACTGTGGTTTTTCCAGTAGTTGTGTATAGATGTGAGAGTTAAACCATAAAGAAGTCTGAGCATGGAAAAATTAATGCCTTCAAACAGTGGTGTTGGAGAAGACTCTTTAGAGTCCCTTGGACTCCAAGGAAATCAAACCATTCAATCCTAAAGCAAATCAATCCTGAATACTCATTGGAAAGACTGAGGCTGAAGCTGAAGCTCCAATACTTTGGTCACCTGATGCAAAGAGACGACTCACTGGAAAAGACCCTGATGCTGGGAAAGATGAGCGCAGGAAAAGAAGGGGACAACAGGAGGACAAGATGGTTGCATGGAATCACCGACTCAATGGACATGAGTTTGAGCAAGCTCTAGGGGATGGTAAAGGACAGGGGAACCTGATATGCTGCAGTCCATGGGGTCACAAAAGAGTCAGACATGACTGAGTGACTGAACAACAACAAAAACGTAGAAACAACAGGTCAGCACTAACTAGTTCAGTTTTCACAGCAACTTCACATAACATAACTACCATGAATAATGAAAATCAAGGCTACTTATAAAACTTATTGCCAGGATTAAATGAAATAACACATTCAAAGACAGCATGTTATCATACTGTTTTATTAATGCTGCGATTATTAATAGTGTGGCTATTCTTACAGACTTAACTATTTTCATACAACGCAGAAACCTTTCAGGCTATTAGAAAGGCATATTCTTACTTCAGTGCACTAAATGATTCCTCATTGCTTCAGGCAATATGAGAATGTGGCTCAATAGTCCATACATAGAAATAGCAAGTAGGAAATAGAAATACAATAGTAGGTCTATACCAAGCATAGACGTACTCAAAAAGAAATATTTTAAGTTCAGTGAAACCCTTATGTCCCTTGTCAACTTGTCCTAAGTAATGCACCCTGAAAACCACATTGCATAGCTTCTCCTTCAGATGCACTTGTTTTTCTTTTTGACTTTAAGTTCAGTGCCCCTTGTAATCTTTTCTAACTTCTCTCTGGGCTTGTCTCTTTGGCCCAGCAATGGAAGATGGAAGTGACACAGGCTAATTTAACAGTCATGGATATTTATTCCTAATATCATAATTTGGAATAAAGTACTATCTATCAGTTCTTCCAGACTGCAGAAATAGCTGTTAAATACCAATAGAAAGTCAAAATAACTGATTAAAAGAGATCTGTCTGTATATGTGATTGAGTGTATGGGTATGTGTTTTTAAAATTACTTTAGTGACTTACCTAACTGCTATGTGGAAATGTCATTTTTTGAATTTTGAGATATATATATATATATATATATATATATATATACATATATATAAAACAGACTGCTGCCAAGATAATTGTCAAAATGCAGCTTCAGACATCATGTATTTTTGACAACGGAAAACTCAGAACTTATTTCTACTGCTTTTCTACTTTGCAACATTTTATACTGCTGACATTCATTAACTGCTTTGTTATATATTTTTAGTGCCAGAGAAAGCTTTAGAAAGCAGTGTTCTTCTGAAAGGCCATAAAATAATGATTTTTACTACAAAAAGCTAAATATTGCACATATTTTAGGAAAAAAAAAAGTTAAAATCTCCATTTGAGCCCAGAAAGCATGAATACAAGCTTTTGATTTTGTGTCTCACTCCCACACAAATTCTAAGAACTACTACCAGTGTATTCTGTTCGAGAGATTCTGATTGTCTTTTTCTTGGAATATTGTTTTCAATCTAGCCATGGCAACCAACTGTGAAAATAAAACCCTGTAAGCTGGCTAGTTTATCCTTTTTACCCTTAAAACTCAAAAGCGTTAAACAATTAATACAGATACTGTAAGTGCAAAATATTTTGCACTTGATTTAATTCTATTAAGCAGTCTAAGCCTAGGATCAGTTCTATATTAACCATAGCTTCTAAATTACTCTTGAGGAAACTATATTCTAGCTAAAATAAAAATCAAGTCAAATTTATATTGTTTAATTCCTTTCTCTACATGTTTGAAATTCTCTTTTATCCACCAAGTGCCCAATGTATCCACACTTGAAACCACCATATGGATAAAAGATGGCCTTTTCTCACACAAAGCAGTGGGTATAATAAATATGGAGAGATAGTTACACTGACAATGACCAGAGAAGAAAATATGATTTTATTTCTCTAGTTGTGCCAAAGGCATATTCATGGACACAATGATAATATCTCTGAAATATAAAACTTGTGCTCTTAGGCAATCCTATGAAACTGAATAAATACATTTCTTAAAATATGAAAGACTGAACTCAATTATATGATTTCTCCTCTAAATGATATCCTCAATGATCATATGACTATATGCGAATTTCTATTGTTGGCATAGAGAAAAATAAGAAAATAATGATAATAAAGTGAGAAACAATATAAAGCTAAGTGCACTTACTTAAAAGAAATGTATTTTTTTCTGAAGTAATATCCTCTGTTTCCTTTTGATATCCAAATATCCTTTCTTTGTGAACTTTGTGACAGTAAATGGCAGTTTATAAATATCATTACCTGGTAATATTAAATGTTGACAATTCTACATGAAATATAAACATCTGGGTATCTCTGACCCATACCACAGGTTAACCAGGGGAAAACACCACCTATCCAAAAAGAAAGAATTAGATCCATTTGGCTATTTAATATCATAGATATAAGACCAACTGGTTATTAGAGGTTTTGTTACTTACAATGACATTAAATAAACACGATATAAACATTCTTTCACTTCATTGAAATTATAGAAATTTTAAGCCAAATTCATGATTTTATCAGCAGACATAATGATGCTGCCCTAAAAAAAATCATCTCTGGCCTGTTGTTTGTTTATATGCTTCTTGACTAAATTGACATTGTAGTGTAGGACCTTGAAAAGACTAATATACATCCTAAAACAGCCATTAGAATTATAAAACAAAGAGGTCCATATAATAAGGTAACAAAAAAGATAAGATGGAGTCATTAAAACATTTCACTAATCCATAATAAAACAGAAAAAAAAGAAACAGAACAAAGAACACATTAAAGAAACAAAAAACGAATAACATGACAGACTCAACTCTACACATATCAATACTTGCTATAAATGCAATGACCTAAAAGTCTTAATTAAAAGTCAAAGATTGTCATATTGGATAAATAAAACAAAATATAACTATATTCTGCTTAATTAGAACCCACTACAAATACAAATACAGGCATGCATTAAAAGTTAACAGGTTGTATGTCAGTTTGCTGAAGCTTCTGGACAAAGTACCAAAATTTGGGTGACTTAAAGCAACAGAAGCTTATTATCTCATAATTCTAGAGATTAAAGTCTATAAGTAAGGTTTTAGCAAGCTTATGCTTCCTCTGAAGCTCTGGGAAGAATCCTTCTACACCTCCTCCTACCTTCTTATGGTGACTGGAAATCTTTGGCATTCTTGGGCTTACAGCTACATCAGATCAATCTTTCCTTCCATCTTCACATGGCTTCTGTTTCTGTGTCTTCACATCATGTTACCTCAGTACATATCTATCTCTGTGTCCCATAATTTCTTTTTTATAAGCATATCTGTCATATTGGGCCTCAAATTAGCTCTGTAAAGATGCTACCTTTTGGGGAGGATACCCTCCTTTTGGGGAGGATAGAATTCAATGCATAACAGATGGGGAAGGATATACATACTAACAAGAATCAAACAAAATAAAGTTGAAGGGCTTACATTAATGTCAGTCAAAGAAAATTTCAGAGCAAGTGATATTGCCAAGGATAAAGAAGTTAGTTTCATAGTATTAAAGTCATCAATCTATAAAAAGGACATAATCATAAACATTGATATAACTATTAATAGGTACCAAATACATGAAGCAGAAACTGTTAGAACAGGAAGAAGAAATAGATCCATAATTATATAGTCAGAAATTTTAGTAGTTCTTTTTGATAATTTTAGAAGCAGACTGAAAATTGACAAGGATGTAGTAGACAATACTATCAACCAATGTGATCTTAAGACGCTCCACCCAATACCTATAAAATGCACTTTATTTTCAAATTCACATGGATGTTGACCAAGACAGACTATATTCTGGGACATAAAACAACTTCCAATGAGTTTAAAAGGATTCAAGTCACATCAAGTGTGCTCTGTGACCACACAGAATAAAACTAGAAATCAATAACTGAAAAATTATCTGGAAAATCTTTTTTTTTTTTAATTTTTGGGCCTCTTTTTTTGGTCTTTTATTTATTTATTTTCTTTGTTCTTTGGCTTGTGTGGGACTCCCATTGCAGTGGCCTCTCCTGTATCAGAGCACCAGCTCTGGGCGCATGCATTCCAGAGTGCTGGCTTGTAATTGGACACACCGGTCCAGCTGCTCTGTGGCATGTGGGATGTTCCCGTGCTAGGGACTGAACCTGCACCCCTTGCACTGCAAAGCAAACTCTTTACCCGCTGGACCACCAGGGAAGCCATATCTGGAGAATCTTGATGTATTTACAAACTCTGGGAGAGGAAATACTTTTCTTCAACCCTTTTAGGGTTCCTGACTGGGTTTGAAAATAAAACTGACAAATATTACCAGAAGAAAAGCATATTTTATTAAAATTTCACATGTACATGGGATCTTCCATAAGTGAATGAAAACTAAAGAAATGACTTGAGTAGGAAGTTCTCATGCCTTTTAGAAAAAGAAACAATAAATTTGTGAGAATAATGATAAGAGAAAGAGCTATGAGTGAGTAAACAGTGAAAGAGCAGCTTGGAAGATAAGGGTTAGCTTAATATGAGTTGTTTATACAGATTTTTTGGCCCTCAGTTTCCCATCTCTAATGATAAGGATATGTTCCTTCCTTCTCATAGGAGAGTCATCTATCATTTTCAGAGCAAGTGATATTGCCAAGGATAAAGAAGTTAGTTTCATAGGTCATCAATCTATAAAAGGACATAATCATAACCATTGATATAACTATTAATAGGTACCAAATACATGAAGCAGAAACTGTTAGAACAGGAAGAAGAAATAGATCCATAATTATATAGTCAGAAATTTTAGTAGTTCTTTTTGATAATTTTAGAAGCAGACTGAAAATTGACAAGGATGTAGTAGACAATACTATCAACCAATGTGATCTTAAGACGCTCCACCCAATACCTATAAAATGCACTTTATTTTCAAATTCACATGGATGTTGACCAAGACAGACTATATTCTGGGACATAAAACAACTTCCAATGAGTTTAAAAGGATTCAAGTCACATCAAGTGTGCTCTGTGACCACACAGAATAAAACTAGAAATCAATAACTGAAAAATTATCTGGAAAATCTTTTTTTTTTTTAATTTTTGGCCACTTTTTTTTTTGGTCTTTTATTTATTTATTTTCTTTGTTCTTTGGCTTGTGTGGGACTCCCATTGCAGTGGCCTCTCCTGTATCAGAGCACCAGCTCTGGGCGCATGCATTCCAGAGTGCTGGCTTGTAATTGGACACACCGGTCCAGCTGCTCTGTGGCATGTGGGATGTTCCCGTGCTAGGGACTGAACCTGCACCCCTTGCACTGCAAAGCAAACTCTTTACCCGCTGGACCACCAGGGAAGCCATATCTGGAGAATCTTGATGTATTTACAAACTCTGGGAGAGGAAATACTTTTCTTCAACCCTTTTAGGGTTCCTGACTGGGTTTGAAAATAAAACTGACAAATATTACCAGAAGAAAAGCATATTTTATTAAAATTTCACATGTACATGGGATCTTCCATAAGTGAATGAAAACTAAAGAAATGACTTGAGTAGGAAGTTCTCATGCCTTTTAGAAAAAGAAACAATAAATTTGTGAGAATAATGATAAGAGAAAGAGCTATGAGTGAGTAAACAGTGAAAGAGCAGCTTGGAAGATAAGGGTTAGCTTAATATGAGTTGTTTATACAGATTTTTTGGCCCTCAGTTTCCCATCTCTAATGATAAGGATATGTTCCTTCCTTCTCATAGGAGAGTCATCTATCATTTTCAAGAAAGAAAGGTGAATAGTGGGGTGAAGATCAGAGTGATCTTCTTGCTTCTGTTGTTCTTTCAAATTCCATTCACTTAATACATTAAATATGCCAAGGTGTCATATTTTAGGGTAGCATGTTCTAAACTCCATCAAACTAAACACCACAGTTTCAACTAACCCATGGGTAAACACTTATTTCAAAATTTACATTAGGAAGGATTGCAAATTAAATGAAAATGAAATTACAACATACTAATATTTGAAAGATGCCACTAACTTAGTACCTAGGGGAAGGTTTACAGAATTGAAAGCTTATATTGTAAAAGAAGAAAGCTTTCCAACGAAGGAATTTTGCTTCCACCTTTGGAAACCAGGAAGAGAAGAGTAAAGCCATTCCAAAGCAAAGGTAAGAATGAAATATATTAAAATCAGCATGAAAGTAAATTTAATAGAAAACAGGAAAGCAATAGACATGAAAGAACAGAGAGTTTCATCATGCTCATGAGGTGAACAGCATTGCAAAGAGTCAAATATGACTTGGCTACTGAACAACAACATAAGGTGAAAGACAGTATTTAGACTTTTTAATGACACTGAAGATGGTTAGTATCATTCATAATGCATCAATAAAATAAAAGTAATTCCAATTAAAATCTCAGTTTTTTTTTTTTTTTTAGAAATTGACAAACTGATTGTGAAATTCATATACAAATAAAAAGAATAAGGCTTCCCTGGTGGTCCAGTGGGTGGGGACACAGTCTTGCAGTGCAAGAGGGTTCCTGACAAAAAAATTACCAGAAGAAAAGCATATTTTATTAAAATTTCACATGTACATGGGATCTTCCATAAGTGAATGAAAACTAAAGAAATGACTTGAGTAGGAAGTTCTCATGCCTTTTAGAAAAAGAAACAATAAATTTGTGAGAATAATGATAAGAGAAAGAGCTATGAGTGAGTAAACAGTGAAAGAGCAGCTTGGAAGATAAGGGTTAGCTTAATATGAGTTGTTTATACAGATTTTTTGGCCCTCAGTTTCCCATCTCTAATGATAAGGATATGTTCCTTCCTTCTCATAGGAGAGTCATCTATCATTTTCAAGAAAGAAAGGTGAATAGTGGGGTGAAGATCAGAGTGATCTTCTTGCTTCTGTTGTTCTTTCAAATTCCATTCACTTAATACATTAAATATGCCAAGGTGTCATATTTTAGGGTAGCATGTTCTAAACTCCATCAAACTAAACACCACAGTTTCAACTAACCCATGGGTAAACACTTATTTCAAAATTTACATTAGGAAGGATTGCAAATTAAATGAAAATGAAATTACAACATACTAATATTTGAAAGATGCCACTAACTTAGTACCTAGGGGAAGGTTTACAGAATTGAAAGCTTATATTGTAAAAGAAGAAAGCTTTCCAACGAAGGAATTTTGCTTCCACCTTTGGAAACCAGGAAGAGAAGAGTAAAGCCATTCCAAAGCAAAGGTAAGAATGAAATATATTAAAATCAGCATGAAAGTAAATTTAATAGAAAACAGGAAAGCAATAGACATGAAAGAACAGAGAGTTTCATCATGCTCATGAGGTGAACAGCATTGCAAAGAGTCAAATATGACTTGGCTACTGAACAACAACATAAGGTGAAAGACAGTATTTAGACTTTTTAATGACACTGAAGATGGTTAGTATCATTCATAATGCATCAATAAAATAAAAGTAATTCCAATTAAAATCTCAGTTTTTTTTTTTTTTTTAGAAATTGACAAACTGATTGTGAAATTCATATACAAATAAAAAGAATAAGGCTTCCCTGGTGGTCCAGTGGGTGGGGACACAGTCTTGCAGTGCAAGAGGCGCCAGTTCAATCCCTGGCCTGGGAAAATCCCACGTGCCACAGAGCAGCTGGACCGATGTGTCCAATTGCCGAGCCGGAGCTCTGGAGAACGTGCGCCCAGAGCCGATGCTCTGCAACAATAGGGGCCACTGTGAGGGGGGGCCCACACAGGCCAGGGAACAAAGATGGATGAAAATGGATGAATGAAAGACCAATAGAAGTGACCCGCCTGCCCTCCTCCCTCCCCAACATCCCCCCCCAAAAAAGAATACATAATAGGTTAAACAACTTTGAAAAAGAAGAAAAAACCTGCAGTACTAACAGTATCTTGTTTCAAGTCTTATACAGCAACTATAATCAAAGACAGTGTTCTATTCATATGAAACTAGATCCATGGAACAGAATAGAAAATCCAGACATAAATTCAAATATTTAGGCCTAATTTTTGACAAACATGCTTTGTAAATTGAGTGGAGAAAGAATAGACTTTTCAATAAATGGTGCAGAAAAAGCTATACATTTCTTAAAAAGTTGAAGATATTCATTCTACATAATTTAGTCGTTCCACATCTATGTTTTAACCAAGAGTAATGAAAGTACACATTTATACAAAAACCTGTAGAAAATAACCATACAGCTTTATTTGCAATCAGAGAACTGAAAACACCTCAAATGTGTGGACAGAACTGTTTCTGTTTGGTCACTAAGTCATGCCCAACTCTTTGCAACTCAATGAACTGTATAGCACTGTAGGCTCCTCTGCCATTCACTATTTCTGAGGGTTTGCTCAAATGCATGTCAATTGAGTCAGTGATGCTATCTAACCATCTCATTCCCTGCTACTCTCTTCTTCTTTTACCTTCAATCTTTCCCAGCACCAGGGTCTTTTCCAATGAGTGGGCTCTTCTCATCAAAGTAGTGGAACTTCAGCTTCAGCATCAGTCATTCCAAAAAATATTTAGGGTTGATATCCTTTGGAATTGACTAGTTTGATCTTCTGGCTGTCCAAGGGACTCTCAAGAGAATTCTCCAGCACCACAATTCAAAAGCATCAATTTCTCAGCACTGAGCTTTCTTTATGAGCCAACTCTAACAACCACACGTGACTACTGGAAAACCATAGCTTCGACAATATGGACCTTTGTCAACAAAGTAATTCCCTGCTTTTGAATATGCTGTCTAGGTTTCTCATAGCTTTTCTTCCAAGGAGCAAATGTCTTATAAATTCATGGCTGCAGTCACCATCTGCAGTGATTTTGGTGCCAAGAAAATAAAATCTGTCAGTGTTTCCATTTGTTCCCCTTCTATTTGCCATGAAATGATGGGACCAGACACAATGATCTTAGTCTTTTGAATACTAAATTTCAAGGAAGCTTTTTCACTCTCCTCTTTCACCCTCAACAAGAGGCTCTTCACTTTCTGCTACTAAAATGGTATCATCTGCATATCTGAGGTTACTGATATTTTTCCCAAAATATTTGACTCCAGTTTGTGATTCATCCAGACTGGCATTTCATATGATGTACTCTGCATATAAATAAAAATAAGCAGGGTGACAATACACAGCTTTGAGGTACTCCTTTTCCAATTTGGAACCAGTCTGTTGTTCTGTGTCTGGTTCTAACTGTTGCTTCTTGACCTGCATACATGTTTTCCAAGAGACAGGTAAGGCAGTCTGGTATTCCCATCTCTTTAATAACTTTCAACAGCTTGTTGTGATCCACACAAAGGCTTTAGCATAGTCCATGAAGCAGAAGTAGATGTTTTTCTGGAACACCCTTGCTTTCTTCATGATCCAGTGGATGTTGGTAATTTTTTTTAGATACATCTGGAAGTTCTCAATTCGTGCACAGATGAAGCTTAGCTTTGAAGTACCCAGTCATACTTTGCTCAAATGATGTTGGTCATTCCCTATTCCCGCTACTCTCTTCTTCTTACCTTCAATCTTTCCCAGCACCAGGGTCTTTTCCAATGAGTGGGCTCTTCTCATCAAAGTAGTGGAACTTCAGCTTCAGCATCAGTCATTCCAAAAAATATTTAGGGTTGATATCCTTTGGAATTGACTAGTTTGATCTTCTGGCTGTCCAAGGGACTCTCAAGAGAATTCTCCAGCACCACAATTCAAAAGCATCAATTTCTCAGCACTGAGCTTTCTTTATGAGCCAACTCTAACAACCACACGTGACTACTGGAAAACCATAGCTTCGACAATATGGACCTTTGTCAACAAAGTAATTCCCTGCTTTTGAATATGCTGTCTAGGTTTCTCATAGCTTTTCTTCCAAGGAGCAAATGTCTTATAAATTCATGGCTGCAGTCACCATCTGCAGTGATTTTGGTGCCAAGAAAATAAAATCTGTCAGTGTTTCCATTTGTTCCCCTTCTATTTGCCATGAAATGATGGGACCAGACACAATGATCTTAGTCTTTTGAATACTAAATTTCAAGGAAGCTTTTTCACTCTCCTCTTTCACCCTCAACAAGAGGCTCTTCACTTTCTGCTACTAAAATGGTATCATCTGCATATCTGAGGTTACTGATATTTTTCCCAAAATATTTGACTCCAGTTTGTGATTCATCCAGACTGGCATTTCATATGATGTACTCTGCATATAAATAAAAATAAGCAGGGTGACAATACACAGCTTTGAGGTACTCCTTTTCCAATTTGGAACCAGTCTGTTGTTCTGTGTCTGGTTCTAACTGTTGCTTCTTGACCTGCATACATGTTTTCCAAGAGACAGGTAAGGCAGTCTGGTATTCCCATCTCTTTAATAACTTTCAACAGCTTGTTGTGATCCACACAAAGGCTTTAGCATAGTCCATGAAGCAGAAGTAGATGTTTTTCTGGAACACCCTTGCTTTCTTCATGATCCAGTGGATGTTGGTAATTTGATCTCTGGTTCCTTTGCCTCTTTGAATCCCAGTTCATACATCTGGAAGTTCTCAATTCGTGCACAGATGAAGCTTAGCTTGAAGGATTTTGAGAGTAACCTTTTTAACATGTGAAATGAATGCAATTGTACAGTAGCTTGAACATTCTTTGGTATTGCCTTTCTTTAGGATTGGAATGAATACTGACCTTTTCCAGTTCTGTGGCCACTGCTGAGTTTTCCAATTTCTGATAGATTGAGTGCAGTACTTTAACAGTATCATCTTTTAAGATTTGAAATAGCTGAGCTAGAGTTCCATTAGCTCCACTAGCTTCGTTCATAGTAATGCTTCCTTAAGGCCCACCTGACTTCACACTTCAGGATGTCTGGATCTAGGTGAGTGAGCCTATAATCGTGGTTATTCACATCATTAAGACCCTTCTGTATGGTTCTCCTGTGTAGTCTTCTCACCTCTTTTTAATCTCATCTGCTTTGGTTAGATCTTTCACTTTTCTGTCTTTATTGTGCCCGTGCTTCATGAAATGTTCCCTTTATATCTCCAATATTCCTGAAGAGACCTCCATTCTTTTTCATACTATTGTTTTCCTCTGTTTGTATTGTTCCTTTATGAAGTCTTTCTTATTTCTCCTTGCTCTTCTCTGGAACTCTACATTCAGTTGGGTATATCTTTCCCTTTCTTCCTTGTCTTTCATTTCTCTTCTTTTTGTAAAGCCTCCTCAGACAATCATTTTGCCTCCTTCCATTTTTGTTTTTTCACTTTTGAAGAGTTTTGGTCACTGCCTCCTGTACAATGTTAGAAACCCTAGCCATAGTTTTCTGGGCATCTTTCTGCTTGATTTAATCCCTTGAATCTATTCATCACCTCCACTGTGCAATCATAAGAGATTTGATTAAGGTCATAACTGAATGGCATAGTGGTTTTTTTCTAATTTTTTCAATTTAAGCCTGAATTTTCCAATAATGAACTCATGATCCAAGCCACTGTCATTTCAGGTCTTGTTTTTACTAACTGTATAGAACTTCTCTGTTTTTGTCTGCAAAGAGCATAAACATTCTGATTTCAGTATTGACCATCTAGTGATGTCAATGTGTATAATCATCTTTCGGGTTGTTGGAAATGGGTGTTTGTTATGACCAGTGTGTTCTTTTGACAAGACTCTATTACCCTTTGCCCTGCTTCATTTTGTACTCGAAAGCTAAACTTCCCTGTTATTCCAGTCAAATCTTAACTTCTTGCTTTTGTATTCCAATCCCTTATGATGAAAGGGAAATCATTTTTTTTCTTTTGCCATTATTTTTAGAAGGTGATGCAGGTCTTCATATAACCAGTCAACTTTAGTTTCCTCAGCATTAGTGGTTAGGGCATAGACTTGGATTATTCTAATGCTGAATGATTGGCCCTGGAAATGGACTGAGAACATTTTGAATTTTTTTTTTGAGTAGTATTTCATTTTATGGAAAACAAACTGTGGAATACATAAAATGAAATACTACTCAGCAGAAAGAATTAATGATCTCTAAGTGCAAGTTGCAGCATGAATGAATCTCAAAATAATTTTGCTTAGTGAAAGAAAACAGAAAAGAATAAGTGTTGAAAGATTCCATTTATTTTAAAGCTGTAAAAGATACACTGCAATGATAGAAAGTACGTCAATGGTTGCCTGTTAAGGTTGGAAGGTCGAGATTTCAAAAGGGCACTAAGAAATTTTTCAGAGTGGTTTGATATATACATTATATTATTTTTTGTGATACTTTCACTGTTCTTAATATATGTTGACTATCAAACTGGGATTTTTTTGTTTCTTCTTCTTTTTGTAAAGCCTCCTCAGACAATCATTTTGCCTCCTTCCATTTTTGTTTTTTCACTTTTGAAGAGTTTTGGTCACTGCCTCCTGTACAATGTTAGAAACCCTAGCCATAGTTTTCTGGGCATCTTTCTGCTTGATTTAATCCCTTGAATCTATTCATCACCTCCACTGTGCAATCATAAGAGATTTGATTAAGGTCATAACTGAATGGCATAGTGGTTTTTTTCTAATTTTTTCAATTTAAGCCTGAATTTTCCAATAATGAACTCATGATCCAAGCCACTGTCATTTCAGGTCTTGTTTTTACTAACTGTATAGAACTTCTCTGTTTTTGTCTGCAAAGAGCATAAACATTCTGATTTCAGTATTGACCATCTAGTGATGTCAATGTGTATAATCATCTTTCGGGTTGTTGGAAATGGGTGTTTGTTATGACCAGTGTGTTCTTTTGACAAGACTCTATTACCCTTTGCCCTGCTTCATTTTGTACTCGAAAGCTAAACTTCCCTGTTATTCCAGTCAAATCTTAACTTCTTGCTTTTGTATTCCAATCCCTTATGATGAAAGGGAAATCATTTTTTTTCTTTTGCCATTATTTTTAGAAGGTGATGCAGGTCTTCATATAACCAGTCAACTTTAGTTTCCTCAGCATTAGTGGTTAGGGCATAGACTTGGATTATTCTAATGCTGAATGATTGGCCCTGGAAATGGACTGAGAACATTTTGAATTTTTTTTTTGAGTAGTATTTCATTTTATGGAAAACAAACTGTGGAATACATAAAATGAAATACTACTCAGCAGAAAGAATTAATGATCTCTAAGTGCAAGTTGCAGCATGAATGAATCTCAAAATAATTTTGCTTAGTGAAAGAAAACAGAAAAGAATAAGTGTTGAAAGATTCCATTTATTTTAAAGCTGTAAAAGATACACTGCAATGATAGAAAGTACGTCAATGGTTGCCTGTTAAGGTTGGAAGGTCGAGATTTCAAAAGGGCGCTAAGAAATTTTTCAGAGTGGTTTGATATATACATTATATTATTTTTTGTGATACTTTCACTGTTCTTAATATATGTTGACTATCAAAGATTGTATATTTTAAATATGTGCAATTTATTGTGTCAATTTTACTTCTATAAAGCCATTTAAATTATTTTTTTGAAAATCATAATCCTTATTTTTAGCAGACAGATGGTTCTAATATGTACATGGGATTGAGAACCAGAGATTTAGCATTTCACCACAAGGTGGAAAAAAGTTGGTTGCTCATATATCCCTTTTTTATCTTCTTTTTTAATGCAATTATTTGCTTAAAAAGATATGGCATTTTTTGGTTCAGTCAGATAAAGACCCAGTTTGAAAACAGGTATATTTTCAGTAATCTGTAACTCCCCAAACTATTGTCTTTGTTGTTGCTGTGAATGTTAAAAGAAGAGACAAACATGGTATCATCTTTTCTCAGTGTTTCGTTAGGCTATGGGCCAGTGTGACTTTTCACTTAGACAGGAGAAAATACTGTAATATTAGGACTAAATAAAATCTCTATTAAGTTTTTGCCATTGAACCAGCCACAGACCAGGAGAGGCCAGATAGCTAATAAAATAGCCTACTTTTCTTCAAGGGAAAAATATAGTGTAGTGAGTAATATACTGCATGATACTTTGGTCAAATTATGTGTTAGGATGGTTTCCAACTCTGAATATCCACTTTATTAAAAAAATGGTTGGAGTCCAAATGCATGTTTAAAAATAAACTGAGGAATTGTCAAAGGAAATAAGGTCATTTACCAAATAAAAGAGAAGTGTTTTGTTAGGCCTGGAGTATGACAGCTATTGATATTTGAAAGAAAGGGAGGAGCATCTTCTATTGGGAGAATAATAACAATATCCCTGAAGCAACAAAGAAAGGGTGATTCTGGAGGAATCATTTTCACATTATTTTTGTTTCATAATTGGATTTAGGCAATGTGACTCTAGGTAGAGACAATTTGAACACACTCTTGCTTAGACTGTTTCACACAGTGGTTGAGGTCACCATTCACTCCTCCACATCATAATAATCACACAGTTGATTTGTCTCTAAGCAGTTCTATGACCCTATATTATAGCTTCTTCACAAGAAACTCTCATTAAGAAATAAAAGAGCCAATTTGAAAAGAGTTGCATGTCCTTACTCCCTAACGAAGTAAAGACCAAAGTAAATCATACTTTTAGATTAGCCAATTTACCTGGAACTTCCAATATATCACTTGGCTGATTCAGGTTTATGATTTCGGGTCAGAGATTAGCCTCTCAGGTACATATGTCTATTTTGGGTGAGAAATTTGGGAGCATTTTTCAATGAAAGAAAACACTCATTTTGTCTAAATTACCATTGTTATTTGTGTTCGTTAGCTAGAGAATTCTAATTCATCAGTTAACCCAACTTCACCTTTTGTTCTGAAGGCTTATTACACAAACCAGCCTCAAAGATATCAAGTCATAGCAGTGATATCAAAGATACCAAGTGTTATCAATGTATTCCTTCTAGAATTAACAAATGGAGCTTATAGAAAATGAGTAATGGAGTATTCCAATTAGTTAACTCTCATGTTTGAGTTTCTTTGAATACCATTATATAAACACGATAATTTTAATATCAAAAGATAGCACTTATCACTAAAACTAGAATGTGCAGATTTCTTTGTTTTACTTTAGAATGTAATTGAACAAAAAACGTATTTATTAACAGCAACAATTGTTCTACATGCTTGTAAACTAAATTCAGGTTGTTTCATTATTTCGATATTTTGGATTCTAAGTAAATAGAACTGTACTATGTGGGGCTCATGCACGGATCTATTATATTCTCTTTGAACTTAAGGATAACATTATTCACGTATTACACAAATAAATATGCATGTGCATATATACATACATACACTCACATACACAAAATATACTTTATTTGCACTATTTTTAGATTTCATGGAAACAAAGGCTTTTAAAACCTGACTTTTCCCCATTTTTAAAGATGATTGGAAATGTCCTGCTTCTGTGACTGTCATTCAGTAAACACATCAGGCCAAAAATGTGAATCTTGACAGCTCCTGCCAAGGTAGTATTATTGCTTGTAATTGCTCTCAGCTGGGCTTTCAATTCCCTACGACAGGCAGAAACATCAACAAGGTCAATCTATTCACCTACAGTGGCAGTGGCACTAGCCTATTATGAGAGTACATGAGAATCCAAGCTTTGGAAACCATGCCTCTAGAAAGACTAAAATGCTCCAATATAAGTCTTCCCAAGGTGGCACTAGGAAGCCTTCCCAAGGTGGTAAGGAACCCTCCTGACAATACAGGAAACCCAGGGTTTTATCCCTGGGTCAGGAAGATTCCCTGGAGGAGGGCATGCCAACCTACTCCAGTATTCTTGCCTGGAGAATCCTATGGACAGAGGAGCCTGGAGGGCTACCATCCATATGGTCTCACAGAGTTGGACATGACTGAAGCAACTTAGCACACATGTGCCTCATTATAAAATTAAAATTAAAGGAAAAGGATGAAAAAAGAGTGAAGGGAAAAAATAATTACAGTCCCCAAAGCTTTCTTTCAATAATTTTAAAACTTTTTAAGAGCATATCAGAACACAGAAATGGAAGCTATTCAAATAGTTTTTCCATAAAAGGTAACAGTGTAGTATAATAGTTATGAGCATGAGGTTGGGTCAGTTTATTCATCTGTTAAAAAAAGATAATCATCCCTAATGCCAAGGTGTGATAAGAACTGAATGAGAAGTACATATTACATGCTTAACTCAGGGCCTGGCACAAAGACATCATTCTGTATATTAAAGCTATAATAATTTAGAATAAAAACAGTATTCCAGAGACCCAAACAAGGTATCTTGAAGACAAGTTTTAAATACCCAGAAAGTGCGTTAAACTATGATTTATTGGACTATACTTTAGTGGAAAATATGAAAGTAGCACCATTCTTCACTGAACCAGTTTCCCTGAACATTTGTTCATACTTTTTGTTGCTATAGTT
The DNA here is from genome assembly GCA_022376925.1 of Tragulus kanchil. Classification (NCBI taxonomy): domain Eukaryota; kingdom Metazoa; phylum Chordata; class Mammalia; order Artiodactyla; family Tragulidae; genus Tragulus; species Tragulus kanchil. Next base: position 26,355,526 of record JAIOJX010000001.1, read on the forward strand.
CAGTTGCTAAGTCATGTCTGACTCTTTGCGACCCCATGGACTGCCACATGCCAGTGTTGTGGGTGCCGCATCGGAGCTTACTCTGATTCCTATTCTCAGTAGCTCTCACTAAGAGAAACAATATTGAATAGCTCAGAGACGTTTTCGCGAACACGAACACGGCGTGGTCCCCTCAGGGTGTGAGCCTCGGATCTCGACAATAAAGTATCATGGTCTCAAGTATTGTTAAACCAAGAGTGGGTTTACTAAGCAAGCACAAATAATCAGAATTAATCAGAACTCAATCAAAATGAGAAGAGAAAGAGCTTACCTCAGAGCTGGGAGTTTCAACCTCACCTCAGGTGCGACTGCGTTCTGTGAGGGAGCTTCCGCCCAATTTACTCTCCGCCTTTTAAAGGAAAAACCTCAGACACAGCTGTATATACTTGACTTCAGCTTCTACTTACAATCCTAAGAAGTTAAAGGAAAAAACGCTGCTCCTGGCTTCTATGCGAGCTTACAGCTTGAGCTAGACCGAGCAGGTTACTCGGGTCAAGAATTAAGCGAACTTGTTCTTAGGAAAGTAAGCAGATAAGGTTGGAATGTTGCCATTAGGGCTTTTCTTATTTACTAGCAGCTTTCAAGCTTCGCTTGCGGGTAGAACTCTGCGGAAGCGGCTGGCAGTGAGTTACAAATTCCTAATCGCTGGAGGACGAGCTTTGGCTCTCCTGGCTGTAATTTCTCTTAGAGGCAAACTTTTTTCCTTTAGTATATACATCCTCTTTAGGTATCATCATGTTCACCCACTCTTTGGCCCTATCTGAGCTAACATCACTTTCTAGAGGACGGATTCTAGGTCTCAAGAGCTTATCTGGGGTTTGAGGATTGCTCTATACTCTAAGACCCAGTATATGCTTAAGAATTTCCAGAGTCTGCCCAAGACACCAGGCTTCCCTGTGCCTCACTATCTCCTGGAGTTTGCCAAAGTTCACGTCCATTGAGTTAGTGGTGCCATCTTATCCTCTACTGCTTTTTTCTCCTTTTGCCTCCAGTCTTTTCCAGTATCACAGTCTTTTGCAATGAGTCAACTCTTTGCATCAATGTACTGGAGCTTCAACTTCAGGATCAGTTCTTCCAATGAATATTCAGGGTTGATTTCCTTTAGAATTGACTGGTTTGATCTCCTTGCAGTTCAAGGGACTAATTCAGAAAGGTCTGTCATTTTCCAAAAAAGCTCAGAGACGTTTCGCGAACACGAACACGGCGTGGTCCCCTCAGGGTGTGAGCCTCGGATCTCGACAATAAAGTATCATGGTCTCAAGTATTGTTAAACCAAGAGTGGGTTTACTAAGCAAGCACAAATAATCAGAATTAATCAGAACTCAATCAAAATGAGAAGAGAAAGAGCTTACCTCAGAGCTGGGAGTTTCAACCTCACCTCAGGTGCGACTGCGTTCTGTGAGGGAGCTTCCGCCCAATTTACTCTCCGCCTTTTAAAGGAAAAACCTCAGACACAGCTGTATATACTTGACTTCAGCTTCTACTTACAATCCTAAGAAGTTAAAGGAAAAAACGCTGCTCCTGGCTTCTATGCGAGCTTACAGCTTGAGCTAGACCGAGCAGGTTACTCGGGTCAAGAATTAAGCGAACTTGTTCTTAGGAAAGTAAGCAGATAAGGTTGGAATGTTGCCATTAGGGCTTTTCTTATTTACTAGCAGCTTTCAAGCTTCGCTTGCGGGTAGAACTCTGCCGAGCGGCTGGCAGTGAGTTACAAATTCCTAATCGCTGGAGGACGAGCTTTGGCTCTCCTGGCTGTAATTTCTCTTAGAGGCAAACTTTTTTCCTTTAGTATATACATCCTCTTTAGGTATCATCATGTTCACCCACTCTTTGGCCCTATCTGAGCTAACATCACTTTCTAGAGGACGGATTCTAGGTCTCAAGAGCTTATCTGGGGTTTGAGGATTGCTCTATACTCTAAGACCCAGTATATGCTTAAGAATTTCCAGAGTCTGCCCAAGACACCAGGCTTCCCTGTGCCTCACTATCTCCTGGAGTTTGCCAAAGTTCACGTCCATTGAGTTAGTGGTGCCATCTTATCCTCTACTGCTTTTTTCTCCTTTTGCCTCCAGTCTTTTCCAGTATCACAGTCTTTTGCAATGAGTCAACTCTTTGCATCAATGTACTGGAGCTTCAACTTCAGGATCAGTTCTTCCAATGAATATTCAGGGTTGATTTCCTTTAGAATTGACTGGTTTGATCTCCTTGCAGTTCAAGGGACTTTCAAGAGTCTTCTCCAGCACCACAGTTCTTCAGTTCTCAGCTCTCATTATGGTCCAACAGTCACATCCATACAAGAATACTGGAAAGGCCATAGCGTTGATGATGTCTTTAAAATATGCTGTGTAGGTTTGTCATAGCTTTTCTTCCAAGGAGGAAACATCTTATAATTTAATCTATCTATCTTCAGTGATTTTTAAGCCTGAGAAGAGACAATCTGTTACTGCTTCTACTTTTCCCCCTTGTATTTGCCATGAAACGATGGGTTTGGATGCCATTATCTTAGTTTTTTGAATATTGAGATTTAGCCCACTCTCCTCTTTCACCCTCATTAATTGGCTCTTTATTTCCTCTTTCTTTCTGCCACTAGCGTGGTATCATCTGTATATCTGATACTAGTCATACTTAATTATGCACTCTTTTCTTTACAGAATAGATTGTGACTGTATTCATCTTATACTCTGTCTTGCAATACATTTGTATTTGTGTGTGTATACACGTGACACTGAAACTGCTGCAGAGTGCAGAGAATCTTTGTAAGTTTCTAGATGTTTTTCCCTTTTTTTAAAACACATACGATGTGAATGTACCTGTGAGTATTCACATAAACACGTGTACCCACGTGTGCATTTAAAGGCAAAAACCATACACTGTTACCAGAAGAATATTTATATCAGAAACTAGCAAAAAATGTGTTCAGTATAACTGCAATTGCTCTAATAAGTGATTAGAGCAAAAGCTACCTTTTTTTTGTACACTGAGGCTCAAGAACAATTTTAGCTTACTGGTTTGTTCTGCTCATCAATGTACAGACATAACACAGTCACTCCATGTCACAAAAAATAAGTGGTAGGATTTTACTCCTACTGAAAACCAGAGGAAGCTAATTTCTACAATGCCTTCACTTGCCTTTTGGTTAAAAGGAATATTTCTTGGTGTAACAGGTAGAGAAATACTTCATTTCATATTCAAGTTCTGATCCATTTTTTTATGAGGTTCAATAACTTCCACAGAAAGATATGAATATAACTTACCTTCATCAGTTTATCTTTCATACTTCTGTTTCACATAAAAGAATACCTCATATATCATTGGATTGACCTGCTTTTATGATATTTATTCAACACTGCCTCTGGGCTGCCATTTCAAACTGCCTTAACAAACTTAACACTATCTTTCTAGTGGTTCTTTGTTTAGAAGCCTGGATACCACCAATGTCAGTTCAATAAGCATAGCATGAAGAGTCAATTTCTTCACAAACCACTGAAACAAAATGTCAAGTAGAAACATCCTGTACTGCCTAACTCCAAGCAAAACTGTTCAAAGATTGAAAATATCTGAGGTGCTCATTGGCTTTGACTGAAGGATGAAAATGTGTATGGATTTATTGCCCAAGAACAATAATACTGATAATGAACTATAAAAATTTTCACCCACAGCATTTTTTATGGTGATTCAGTGAATGGATGCAATGCCAAATGTCTAAAAGTATACAGGATAAATTGCCTTTCTGCTATTTTATGCATTATCTGTTAACAATTTTCAACATGACCATTCTTGTAGATTCAGTCATCAAGCAATAAGTCTGTTCTCCACAAAATACAGAGGATATGACTTTTGTCTTCCAGTTGTCAAAGTTCATTCAGCACTTGTTTCAATTTTCCACAATAACCTACCCAAACTATACCCTCTACAACATAGAAGCACTGACTACCAAACATGTATTCTTCCACAATGATTAGTGTTCTCATTAAGTTTGGTTTTTAAGACACGCCATTGCTTATACAACTATAATGTCATTAAAGGGAAAAGGTCAACATATTTGTGTGAATACAATCACATAGAAATAATTGATGTCTCTTTGTGTGTCAAATAAGATATTGCAATTCACCAAATTATTTCATTATTTGTTGAACTCATAGTTTCTACATACCATACAAATGGGGCTTTTTAGTGGCAGCTCTCATATAGGCTTAGCATTTGCATAATCTCAAGATCCAAAGCACTTGAAGTAAATTTTGCAAGGTACAGTAATATTCCTTCTCATGTGGCAAATCTGCTTCTCTGTGACTGATCTAAGACAGACAGATAACACGGAAATTAGTGTCTTTGCTCTTTGTGAGTATCAAGAAAACTAAACTATCAAGTATTTCATGTTAGTCTAATACTGGATTGGTTTTGTAAACAAAATGTTGTTAAGAATTAGTGAACGTAACCACAGAGCAGAAGCAAAACTGACTTTAAAGAAACTCTCAATTATCTGCCACAATAATCACTAGAATGCAGAAATGATTGTCCAGAATCATTGTAAGGTGTTTCATGCCTCCTGCAGCCTCTAATAAAAGATGAAATCATGATTAGCATTATTTTTGTTCTGTACACTCATTTATAGTTTCATTTTCTGAAAGTTAAATCCATGAATGCTATCCATTATTACATCCTTTAGTCTAAAATTGCACCCAAATAATATTCTTGATGACAGAATATAAACCACTCATCTGCTTCTCCTTTATGCCAGATCTGACCATTAATTGAACTAATGTTTTACAAAGGAGGCAAAAACACAGGCTCCTTATATACTGGGAAATGTTTATACTCTTATAAATAATCTACTCTTTTACAAAAATATGTATTTGTTTGAGTTGAGAATACAAAAGTTTTTAGTTCTTCCTCAATTTCATTGTCTTCAAAGCCCTGAATTAAAATTGTTCTTTCATTCAGAGATTTCCTTTGAGTGTTTGATGATTTCTTTCTTTTAGCTAAAATTCAACAAATTTAAATTGGCACAAAAATCTAGTACATGAATCTGTGTTTATTATTTTTAAAAATGCACATGAAAAAGATAGGTCTGGATGTCATAGAAGGAAATATGTAGGCTATATTTAAGTTTAGAAAAGGTTCCATCTCCAAGAAAGATATTAGAATTGTGAATAACATAATATATAATATAGTCAGAGTAGGCAGCATGAACGAGTTTAAGGCTAAGATGAATATATACTTGGAATCAATACAGTTGGATGTGCTTGCTGAATAGCAAGATGCACCTGCTGAACGGCAGCAGGATAACTAGATTGATACTGGCTCTTTCCAATAATAAATTCCATGTTTCAGAGTAATATTTCACGGCTGGCAATTGAAACAGCGGTGGCACAGTTGGATTGATTGGCACAGAGCACAAGGTTTTATTTGTCAACAAATGTGTTTCATGATTCATCATGGACTCGCTGATTGATTGAATTCTGGCTGTATAGAAAAAAAAATTGTATAAGTCTATCACAGAAGGTCTTTGGAAATATATCAACAACACTGATTCATTAGCACAGTCGCCTTCTGAAAAATGCAAAAGTTTTCCTGGTAGTCATTGCTGTTCAGGACAGAGGCAAGAGCTTAAGAAATATGTTCACATTCAATAAATGCAGGGTACAATCATCTCATTGAGGGTACATCACTTTGTTCTTGGTTTGAAACTCTTTGCAACCTTCCTTTTGTCACTTACGCTTCCTTTGTCATTGATAAGAATTTTTAAATCCAAACTGAATGCTATCCATTATTACATCCTTTAGTCTAAAATTGCACCCAAATAATATTCTTGATGACAGAATATAAACCACTCATCTGCTTCTCCTTTATGCCAGATCTGACCATTAATTGAACTAATGTTTTACAAAGGAGGCAAAAACACAGGCTCCTTATATACTGGGAAATGTTTATACTCTTATAAATAATCTACTCTTTTACAAAAATATGTATTTGTTTGAGTTGAGAATACAAAAGTTTTTAGTTCTTCCTCAATTTCATTGTCTTCAAAGCCCTGAATTAAAATTGTTCTTTCATTCAGAGATTTCCTTTGAGTGTTTGATGATTTCTTTCTTTTAGCTAAAATTCAACAAATTTAAATTGGCACAAAAATCTAGTACATGAATCTGTGTTTATTATTTTTAAAAATGCACATGAAAAAGATAGGTCTGGATGTCATAGAAGGAAATATGTAGGCTATATTTAAGTTTAGAAAAGGTTCCATCTCCAAGAAAGATATTAGAATTGTGAATAACATAATATATAATATAGTCAGAGTAGGCAGCATGAACGAGTTTAAGGCTAAGATGAATATATACTTGGAATCAATACAGTTGGATGTGCTTGCTGAATAGCAAGATGCACCTGCTGAACGGCAGCAGGATAACTAGATTGATACTGGCTCTTTCCAATAATAAATTCCATGTTTCAGAGTAATATTTCACGGCTGGCAATTGAAACAGCGGTGGCACAGTTGGATTGATTGGCACAGAGCACAAGGTTTTATTTGTCAACAAATGTGTTTCATGATTCATCATGGACTCGCTGATTGATTGAATTCTGGCTGTATAGAAAAAAAAATTGTATAAGTCTATCACAGAAGGTCTTTGGAAATATATCAACAACACTGATTCATTAGCACAGTCGCCTTCTGAAAAATGCAAAAGTTTTCCTGGTAGTCATTGCTGTTCAGGACAGAGGCAAGAGCTTAAGAAATATGTTCACATTCAATAAATGCAGGGTACAATCATCTCATTGAGGGTACATCACTTTGTTCTTGGTTTGAAACTCTTTGCAACCTTCCTTTTGTCACTTACGACTTATTCAACTGTTGATAAATATCAGAAGACCATGAAAGGACAACTAACGCTTCTCAAATACATCTAGTTGACCTTGGCCATGCTCTTCTTGTATTGCATTAGAACAACTCCAGTGCAATGGGTAATAATACTGAATTTGCAGACAAGCTCAGATAAAAAATCTTGCTACCTTATTAGATATCTCTGCAAAGGGAATGAGTTATTTAATATTTCTAAGGTTCACTTTCTTAGTCTATAAAATGGAAATAAGAATTAACCCATATTGCAAAGATTAAATGAAATAATTCAAGTACTCAGAAATATTACCTATGTATTCAGCAGTTTTGTCCATGCAACATTAGGCAGTGTGGTCCAAGGCTACTCATAAGAGTTGATGATCTCAAGTGAACAGCTAACCATAGCAGCTTTCAAACAGTATGCAATGTCCTGACAATCTCTGCACTCCTCAGTCATTCCCTGACTCTTTGGGGGAGCTAAAGGGTCATTTCTTTCCCCAAACAAGGAGGCTACTGCTCATAACATTGGGCAAATAGCTTGACTTCTTGGTCCTCCATCTTCCTATTTGAAGGTCAGTTGAATAATCCATGTGTCAACAACTCAGTAATAAGAAAGTTCGAAAACCTTCTGAATTTTTAGAATGATCTATAGAACAGACCTTCTATGAATATGTGCAAAATGCATGTTTGCTTTAGATGCTGTCATTTGTGAAAATTTAGGCAAAACAAAATCAAACTGGAGAAGATGGTCGCAGAATGCAGAGAACATTGGCATGTGATTGAATTGCAAAAATTTAGCATCAGGGAGCAGCAATAGCCCAATGTGGCGCACAGCTGTTAACTCAAAATTGTGGCAGACAGGCATGTTCTGTCTCTGAATTAAGGTATAGGGATGTTTTTATGCATTCCTACATCATTCTACTCCTACTGTTAAGGTGGAGGAGCCAATCTTTGATTCTTACTTGTTTGGATAATCCCTTAGGATTGAAAATTCAATGGAGAAAACAATAAGGGGGAAAAAGTTTTTGTTTTTCTTGAGCAAGTCATACTTTATTCTCAAAACTCAGCATGAATTACCAAGGTGTCATCACTTAAACAACATTATCCTAAGTCTCCTGGTCACTTATTTCATCATCTCTAGATTGGCCAGCCCCTTGAGTTCTCTCTCTCTCTCTGTCTCTGTCTCTCTCTCACTTTCACACACACACACACACACACACACACACACACGATAGGATTACCTTCCTAAGCTGATCCTGGGTTAACTTTACTCTCTGTCTACTAGATTGTCTGGTAGACAATCAGTAGTTATGAAAATTCAGTAAAAGCCTCCTGGCTTTAACCTCTGATTTCTCCTCACCTCTCTAACAATTATTTGCCCATGTATTTTCTTGCTCCTGACATGATGATTAGTCCTTGGTAGTCCTTGAGGCAGACTTGCAAATTTCTGAGGCTATGAAGAGATTTCAAATGAATACACACACACACACACACACACACACACACACACACACACACAAACACAAATTAAAAGTAAAACTTCCATGTACTTTATATGAATTATCCAAAAATGTAAGAGCAAGTAGGGTTTCAGATGAATTATTGAGTTAGTCATCTAGGATATCTAAACTCACTGCAAATGTTGCCAACCCTCTACAGTGTAACTAAAATCCATTATAATGATAGGTTTCTATTTCCATATGTTAAAAGAATATGGATTCTAAAAATCCTGCAAACATCAGTTTCCCTGTAATTTGTCATAAAGAATTGTTTTAGCTAGAGATTTTTCTTTTCAGGTGGGTCCATATATCAGGGAGGCTTCTCAAATTACACATTGCCCAAATACCCTCCATGTCCCAACCCAAATTCTAACCTCCCTCTCTTAAGATATGCTTCACTCTCTAGTTGAGAATCTCTCCTCAAGCCACTGTTGCTGATGGGAGCTTGGAACATCCTTTTAGGGTGTTAAGGTGGGGAAAATGTTGAGAATCATTGAACTTGGAGTTTCATTTATTTGTTCATTCTACCAATATTTTATTGAGTTTATCTTTTAAATGAAAGATAAAAAAGAAAGAAATATAGAGACTAAGTGTCTACTATTATCATATGACATTAGTAGATTTTCTTTTGTGTCTGTAATCTTTTACGTCTACTCCCAACAATTGACGTCAAATGTCAGGAGCCAATGAAGGACAGTACTTAATGTAATTTATTCTTTGGCCGAAGTATACAATTTTGCCTGATCCATTATGGAATACTGAATATTTAAGAGGAACACGCTTAATATTCACATTCAGTTTGTGAATAATTATAGAAAACTATAACTGATGTTCTTGGAAAATTACTGGTAAGATGATGAAATTACAATTAGATTTAAAATCAAAATAGATGTAATTCAAAAATTGAAGCATTATTCCTTTTATTTCCAATTAATTTTATCATAATATTGCTATTTATATTCACAATTTGTATTTTGCATATTCCTTTCTATACAAAATAAATGTCTTTCTAATCCGAGCATGAGATCAGTTTATGTTAAGACGTCAAATAAATATGTCATATTTATTGTTTCACACTTCACATGGTGCTTCAGATACTTTAATTATCTTACAAATTGTGTTAAGAAACACATCAAGTATAGAATTCTTTAATCCCAGGATTCAAGTACCATATACATCTCTTAGTTTCTCTAAGAGAATTCTTGCCTTGCATACAAGAACCAACTAGGGTTTCGTTAATTACTGAAAAGCTAAATTTGACCATGTAGACATCTATCACAAACCTTATAGGAAGTCAACATATACTGAGGCCACAGATCAGTGATAATTTATGTAACCAAAAGGATGAACAACATAACCACCAAATAAAAAGGCAATTTTAGTGTATACTTGACTGCTTAATGACTTTTACTTTAATTAGGGTACTGGCATTTTCAAACTAATTTATTTTGCTTCCTCCATCTTTATTGGTCCGTTTCTCCTGCATTAACTAAGAATTGCTTACCAAGTTAAGCATTCTTTCTCTCCTATTAGATACATCATATAGTCCAGTGATAATTGGTTTTCTTTCAAAAACTCAAGTTTAACTAAAAATGAAACAAAATGCCCTTCAAATCCTATCAAACAGATAACCTTGAAATACCCTACTCTGTTTCTTTCTAATTTACACAGCAAAGAAGTGTATGTTTCCATTTCCTTCATAGTTCAGGGTGAAAGCAAACTTTCAAAGCTTGCAATATGGGGTACTGGGGAAATAAGAACTAAGTGCAAAGGAAAAAATGAAGTCTACTGAAAAGAGGGTGCAACCACTTATTTTTCACATCACTGCCAAAGGCTGGCTCTGATTCTACTGTGTAAGTTGCAAAAACACTGCCCCTTTGCAAAGTGACCAAAAGCAGAGGCCTTCTCTTGATAGGGCAGAGGAGGTAAGAGAACCCTCACCTCCAAACGCTTGACTCTGACTTAATAATTCTTGATTACACTGACACCCAGATGTGAAAAACTAAGAAGTCCATATCTCTTGTTTGATTCCAAGTTCTAACCCTAAATTTGTTCTCAATAAATAATTCTTGGAAGACATACATGACTGTATGACTAGGCTGAGTATAATATTTAGGTATTCTGTCTTGGGACAGAACCCTTAGTCAAAAGGTGATACTGAAGGGTTCACAGGCTAAACTGTAGCTTGTGGTAATCAGATTAAGGGAGAAAAATATTTTATAAAGGTTGCCAGGATATTAAAAGCAGCTAGTTGGTAGTGTTCATTAGTGACACAACTAAATTAAGGCTTGGGAGTCACAGAGTCCCTTATTAGCTGCACCTGTAAATATCAGGCAATGCTGTGTTAGATGGGAGTTCTGGAAGTACACAAGAACATGCATGTTCTTTACACATTTTCAAAGTGTAAAACAAAAGCAACCTTTAGGTTTATTGTCAAAACTAGCACTGTACTATGTTTAGGATGAACAACATAACCACCAAATAAAAAGGCAATTTTAGTGTATACTTGACTGCTTAATGACTTTTACTTTAATTAGGGTACTGGCATTTTCAAACTAATTTATTTTGCTTCCTCCATCTTTATTGGTCCGTTTCTCCTGCATTAACTAAGAATTGCTTACCAAGTTAAGCATTCTGTCTCTCCTATCAGATACATCATATAGTCCAGTGATAATTGGTTTTCTTTCAAAAACTCAAGTTTAACTAAAAATGAAACAAAATGCCCTTCAAATCCTATCAAACAGATAACCTTGAAATACCCTACTCTGTTTCTTTCTAATTTACACAGCAAAGAAGTGTATGTTTCCATTTCCTTCATAGTTCAGGGTGAAAGCAAACTTTCAAAGCTTGCAATATGGGGTACTGGGGAAATAAGAACTAAGTGCAAAGGAAAAAATGAAGTCTACTGAAAAGAGGGTGCAACCACTTATTTTTCACATCACTGCCAAAGGCTGGCTCTGATTCTACTGTGTAAGTTGCAAAAACACTGCCCCTTTGCAAAGTGACCAAAAGCAGAGGCCTTCTCTTGATAGGGCAGAGGAGGTAAGAGAACCCTCACCTCCAAACGCTTGACTCTGACTTAATAATTCTTGATTACACTGACACCCAGATGTGAAAAACTAAGAAGTCCATATCTCTTGTTTGATTCCAAGTTCTAACCCTAAATTTGTTCTCAATAAATAATTCTTGGAAGACATACATGACTGTATGACTAGGCTGAGTATAATATTTAGGTATTCTGTCTTGGGACAGAACCCTTAGTCAAAAGGTGATACTGAAGGGTTCACAGGCTAAACTGTAGCTTGTGGTAATCAGATTAAGGGAGAAAAATATTTTATAAAGGTTGCCAGGATATTAAAAGCAGCTAGTTGGTAGTGTTCATTAGTGACACAACTAAATTAAGGCTTGGGAGTCACAGAGTCCCTTATTAGCTGCACCTGTAAATATCAGGCAATGCTGTGTTAGATGGGAGTTCTGGAAGTACACAAGAACATGCATGTTCTTTACACATTTTCAAAGTGTAAAACAAAAGCAACCTTTTAGGTTTATTGTCAAAACTAGCACTGTACTATGTTTGCCAAGGTTTGATATGTATGCTCTCATTCTTATACTCCTTCTCCTCATGCCTAAGTCAAGCCCCTACCCTCATCTTGGAAATCCTAACCAAGCCCATGAATATGGACTTCAAATATCGATGGCACATGTTTTCCTGGGTGCTAGATTTATGTCTATATATGGACATTTCTCCTAACAATGTCCTGCCTACACTTTTTTTTTTTTTAACAGAGTTTTGTTGTTTACAGTGACACATCAACCTCAGTGTCTACACCCTTGACTATGCTCATCCACTCCCATCCCAAATCACTTTTTCTCCTAATTTTCCTGTTTCTGTTAAAGGTCAATCAGATTTACAATGTAGGAGACATTCTTGGTCCCAACATTTTCATCTCCCTTCTGGATAGACAGTTGGACAAGTAATGATAGTTTTTGTCCTCTGCCTTATCTGCCAACTCCATCACTTCTCTTCTATGCCCACTGTGCCTGATTAGCTCATGCTTATGCTACTCTGATAACTTCAAAACTGATTTATCCATTTTCTGCCTTTCTATAAGCTTCAGTGTATCTTATGCACTGCTTGTCACTTAAGATTCCTAATGTAAGGTGAGACCTTGTTGTATAGTCACCCGACTTAAGTACTATCTATTTCATGAGAGTTTCCTGGATCTTCCATTTCCATGCAAACTCTCTTGCCTCCAAAAGCCTCCAGTACTCATTGCACTTATCTTATGGCACTTCTCATTACTTACTGATTGGTATCAGAGTTTCTTGTACTTGCAATAGTTGTATCATCTGACTTAACTATTTTCTATCTCTACAAACCCCAACTTCACATTATGGAACAAGAGAAACAGAGAAATAAGAGAAACCATCATCTCCACAAGCAACAGAAACTACGGGAAGAACTGAAAATGCAGGAGACGAGGGTTCTAATTCTATATTTTCCCCCAATTTAAATGGTAGTCCTAAACAAGTCACTTAACATACCTGGAGTATAAATAAGCAGGACTGAATAGGGCCTTCCTGGGTCAAACCTCTCCCTGCAAGCCCTTTGCTTTAGCTCTTCTTTGAAGTACCTAGAAAACATTATCTGATGCACATTCCCTGACTGTTTTACAGGTGCTAAACCTTCACCAAGTGGAGGAGGTTAACTACTTGATGACAAAGGAGAACTTAGCACCCAGACATATCGGAGCCTGAGGACTGATGATGAAAGTATGACACAGCCATGTTTTCCTGGGTGCTAGATTTATGTCTATATATGGACATTTCTCCTAACAATGTCCTGCCTACACTTTTTTTTTTTTTAACAGAGTTTTGTTGTTTACAGTGACACATCAACCTCAGTGTCTACACCCTTGACTATGCTCATCCACTCCCATCCCAAATCACTTTTTCTCCTAATTTTCCTGTTTCTGTTAAAGGTCAATCAGATTTACAATGTAGGAGACATTCTTGGTCCCAACATTTTCATCTCCCTTCTGGATAGACAGTTGGACAAGTAATGATAGTTTTTGTCCTCTGCCTTATCTGCCAACTCCATCACTTCTCTTCTATGCCCACTGTGCCTGATTAGCTCATGCTTATGCTACTCTGATAACTTCAAAACTGATTTATCCATTTTCTGCCTTTCTATAAGCTTCAGTGTATCTTATGCACTGCTTGTCACTTAAGATTCCTAATGTAAGGTGAGACCTTGTTGTATAGTCACCCGACTTAAGTACTATCTATTTCATGAGAGTTTCCTGGATCTTCCATTTCCATGCAAACTCTCTTGCCTCCAAAAGCCTCCAGTACTCATTGCACTTATCTTATGGCACTTCTCATTACTTACTGATTGGTATCAGAGTTTCTTGTACTTGCAATAGTTGTATCATCTGACTTAACTATTTTCTATCTCTACAAACCCCAACTTCACATTATGGAACAAGAGAAACAGAGAAATAAGAGAAACCATCATCTCCACAAGCAACAGAAACTACGGGAAGAACTGAAAATGCAGGAGACGAGGGTTCTAATTCTATATTTTCCCCCAATTTAAATGGTAGTCCTAAACAAGTCACTTAACATACCTGGAGTATAAATAAGCAGGACTGAATAGGGCCTTCCTGGGTCAAACCTCTCCCTGCAAGCCCTTTGCTTTAGCTCTTCTTTGAAGTACCTAGAAAACATTATCTGATGCACATTCCCTGACTGTTTTACAGGTGCTAAACCTTCACCAAGTGGAGGAGGTTAACTACTTGATGACAAAGGAGAACTTAGCACCCAGACATATCGGAGCCTGAGGACTGATGATGTTAACATGTATGACACAGCCATATTACCCCACCATCAACCAATCAGAATTGTTCAGGAGCTGATTACACACCCTAAGACCCATTCCCACTTTCACTTGTCTTTTAAAAATATTTTGCTGAAACCCATAAGGGAGTTCTGGAGAAGAAAATGCAACCCACCCCAGTATTCTTGCCTGGAAAATTCCATGGAGGAGAAATCTGGCAAGCTACAGTCCATAGGGTCTCAAATACATAAATACATATATGTATTTATATGCATACATATATATATATACATACATACATACATACATATGCATATATATATATGTATACACACACACACACATGTATATGTGTATATATATATATTTGGGGCTTCCCTGATGGCTTACTGATGAGGAATCTGCCTGTAATGCAAGAGACTCAGGTTCCATCCCTGGGTTGGGAAGATCCCCCTGGAGGAAGGCATAATCACCCACTCTAGTATTCTTGTCTGGAGAATTCCATGAATGGAGGATCCTGGTGGGCTGCAGTCCATGGGGTCACACAGAATTAGACACAACTGAAGTGACTAAGCAGCATAAGGGAGTACAGATTCTTGCTGCCCCAAACTCGTTTGGTGCTGTGCAGTAAACACGGCACTTTCTTTCACCGCAGCACACTGCATGTGGGTCTAGGAGCACATCAGTTCTCTGCTATATAAATTATTTGTAAGGTACTATGTGTTTCTAACAGTATAAAGTAATATTTAACAGCTCCGCCAGTTGCCGTATGGCCTTGGGCTAGTTACTTAGACTCTTAAGGTCTTAATTTTCATATATGAGAATAATAGTTCCTATTTATATGACTACTGTGAAGATTAAATGAGTTAATAGATTTAAACGTATTAGACCAGGGCCTGGCACAGTAGGCTTCAATAACCATTAACTGTTACTATCATTCCATGAAGCCTGGGGCATTTTATCTGTCTGGCATATTACTGAAGTGAGTCTTGAAGAGTTCAGGCATTCTATAAACTAACCACGATCATTTAACACTGTGTTTATACACAATAATCAGTGGAGAGAGAACCACTTCTACAGTTACAATTGCCAGGGTCCAACTTACGTGTGATGAGTGAACTGTAGGGTCCTTTCACTTCATAGTTCTCAATCACCTCTACTGTCCTAATAAATACATATTCTCACACACATTTTCCCTGATAATGCGTGAGATCATATGACACAGCCAATCTTGTGTAAACCACTGCTCTTTTCTAGTAGATTTTCTATTAAAATATAAATATTCCCCCCCAATTTAACGCATTAAATATTCACACCTTGATGTGACTGAACTTGTCAATTTTTATTCTCTCATAGTGAGAAATGGCCTGCTGAAGGAGGCTCCTGGATAGCTAGTGGGAATTCACCCTTTCAAGGTAAACCTTGCTGCTTTACAGTTTTGCCAAGGGCTGACTGGCCCTAACACATACTGCTCAGTTTTCATCAGAAAAAGAATTCTCTTGTAAAAATGGTGTTTTCTGTTTTTTCTTTTTTTTTCTAGATTCACAGAGGATGAGAAAATGGATTTGTAAATCCGCACTTGATGCTGCTGGAAAGTTGGTTTGAACAAAACTGATGGAGAACTTTGTCGGGAATAGCTCATTCTTACATAAAGATTAACCTTCCTCTGTTGCCAAAAAATCACCCAGACATTTTGTTATCAGCCAAGAAAGTGCTCAGAGGCATCTTTAACTTGCATAGCTCTTTCCAGCTCTAATTCTGAATTGACATTTGCTCTTTAATTGCAATAAATCTCTTCGCCAGCCCATTTGCTTTGAAAGTTTCTTGGCTATGTAACCTGTCATTCTTTAAGTAAGATTGCTTTGTTCTTGCCTCAGCACAAACTCACTAAAACTGCAATAGCTTTCTTCCATAGCACAAAAATTATCTTCTAAAAAGACATTATGAGGGATGGCCACGTGGAAGAAGAAGGAGAATGTATAAAGCCCCAGGAAAAGAGCCACTTTGTGACTCATCCTCCCTCCTCATTCCGACCAACAGTTTTAGACAGATGAAATCAGGTCACTCTGAATGTTAAGAACAGCCTAAAGGAGATAGGAGGTCATTCTTGGGAGAAGAGAGGAAAGGAAAAAACAAAAAGAAGAAAGGAAGAAATGGAAGAAATTACAGCTTTTATACCTGCATTGCTTCCCTGTGGGACAGACAAAAATCTTGCTCTACTGCCAGTCATGGTAGCAATATAAGTTCACTCACCATCACCACATCCAATTTATGCCCTGCAGAGAAATGACTCCATCTTTAATACTTTGAGAACAGCTCTGGACAAAGTTATGCCACTCTCTTTCCTCTGTGTGCATATATTTCAGGATCCACCTAAAGCGTAAACCTTTCCTTAATATCTTTGTAAGTCAATTTCATAACTATGAGCAAATCATTAACCATCTTTCCATTTATTCACCTATAAAATGTGGCCTGATTTTCTCCACTGCTTCCCAAACTTCAATCATGTAAACTGCATCTTCATAATTTCCACCATAGCTCTCTGATCTCTTATTATACTTTTTTGCATACTATGCCATATCTCTTATATTACAGTGTTATTTTACTAGTACTTTTTCTTTAATAAGATTAACTTTTTAAAAGTATTCATTTATTTAGCTGTACCAGGTCTGAGCTGCATCTTGTGGGATCTTTAGTTGAGGCATGTGAAATCAGTTGTGGCATGCAGGATGGAACCCAGGGTCCCTGCATTGAGAGCCTAGATTCTTATTCACTGGACCATTAGGGAAGTCCCAAAGAGACTACTTTCAAATTTTCACACTTTGCCTAGTAAACGACATCATTAAAATATCAGGTTTGACATGATAGTGATGGTCCAAAACAAAGACTGCCAGGTATTACTTTAGTGAAAATAAACTGATTTGAGATCACCAGAGAATTGCAATTCAGGGTCTGCAAACATGGTGAGCCTTGTGCAATTCTCCACAAGGCAAGAGAAGGAAAAAGTTTTTACAGTGTGGAAGAGGAAGTTGGGAAGGCTAAACAAAGACTTCATGGTTTTTCATAGGCTGAATCTTAGCCAAGAAAGTAGTCATTCTTCTTCCTATTGGGTTTTGCTATAGTCCCCAGGAAAAGAGCCACTTTGTGACTCATCCTCCCTCCTCATTCCGACCAACAGTTTTAGACAGATGAAATCAGGTCACTCTGAATGTTAAGAACAGCCTAAAGGAGATAGGAGGTCATTCTTGGGAGAAGAGAGGAAAGGAAAAAACAAAAAGAAGAAAGGAAGAAATGGAAGAAATTACAGCTTTTATACCTGCATTGCTTCCCTGTGGGACAGACAAAATCTTGCTCTACTGCCAGTCATGGTAGCAATATAAGTTCACTCACCATCACCACATCCAATTTATGCCCTGCAGAGAAATGACTCCATCTTTAATACTTTGAGAACAGCTCTGGACAAAGTTATGCCACTCTCTTTCCTCTGTGTGCATATATTTCAGGATCCACCTAAAGCGTAAACCTTTCCTTAATATCTTTGTAAGTCAATTTCATAACTATGAGCAAATCATTAACCATCTTTCCATTTATTCACCTATAAAATGTGGCCTGATTTTCTCCACTGCTTCCCAAACTTCAATCATGTAAACTGCATCTTCATAATTTCCACCATAGCTCTCTGATCTCTTATTATACTTTTTTGCATACTATGCCATATCTCTTATATTACAGTGTTATTTTACTAGTACTTTTTCTTTAATAAGATTAACTTTTTAAAAGTATTCATTTATTTAGCTGTACCAGGTCTGAGCTGCATCTTGTGGGATCTTTAGTTGAGGCATGTGAAATCAGTTGTGGCATGCAGGATGGAACCCAGGGTCCCTGCATTGAGAGCCTAGATTCTTATTCACTGGACCATTAGGGAAGTCCCAAAGAGACTACTTTCAAATTTTCACACTTTGCCTAGTAAACGACATCATTAAAATATCAGGTTTGACATGATAGTGATGGTCCAAAACAAAGACTGCCAGGTATTACTTTAGTGAAAATAAACTGATTTGAGATCACCAGAGAATTGCAATTCAGGGTCTGCAAACATGGTGAGCCTTGTGCAATTCTCCACAAGGCAAGAGAAGGAAAAAGTTTTTACAGTGTGGAAGAGGAAGTTGGGAAGGCTAAACAAAGACTTCATGGTTTTTCATAGGCTGAATCTTAGCCAAGAAAGTAGTCATTCTTCTTCCTATTGGGTTTTGCTATAGTCACAAGGCATGAGAACTCTCCGGTCTAGTCTTCCAACTGTATTTAATTGAGGTTTTTGTTTACCGATTTTCCATTAGTTTTATCTTTCCAACATATTTTAAAATAAATACATAGCTGTTACAGTAAAAAGTTTTCCATTGATCATCTAAGCTCATTTTATGTATCACAACCCTTTATGAGGCTCTCATACTCTCACTACCAAGATTTGAAATCAGACACGTCTGATCTAGAAAACTGGCTAGGTATACTAATATCTGATCCTGAGAAGTTACAAATGCCTACCACATAAACTGTCAAAAGGGTTTGTTGATAAAATTGTGCATTTAGAATTGGTACTCAATTAATGTTTTTTTTTTCTGTGCCTCAGTTTTCATATCTGTGAAATGCATCCTAGTAAAATTAGAATTGGTACTCAATTAATGTTTTTTTTTTTTTTTCTGTGCCTCAGTTTTCATATCTGTGAAATGCATCCTAGTAAAAATGGAAGGAACCTGGGCTTGGGAGTCTGGCCCACTGGATTAAATTCCCATGCATAGTTTCTTAACCTTTCTGAGCCTCAGTTGTCTCTTTTGTAACTGGATATGATAATAGGTAAATTGCACGGAAATATTATAGTCAGGATCAAAGATAACACATGTACAGTGTTTAAAACATGAAGCACTATAAAATTGCAACCATTGGTATTCTCAATAATGTCACCCTTAATGCCCTATCTAGGCAAAATGGAAGTAGATATTATTCAAAATAGAAAAAAGCCCTATTATCTTCTATCCCATATTCTCCCTCTCTTCCTTTTCTGCCTCATAATTTCCTTGTTTAAACAATCAAGGATCTAACATGGAAGCTATTCCTGGAACCAGACAGCATCGATACCAGAATGAGAATGAGAGGCAAAATTCAAGCAGTGTTTACTTGTAAAAACGGAAGTTGTGGGAAGGCTTAATTCTCCACAAGGCAAGAGAAGGAAAAGTTTTACAGTGTGGAAGAGGAAGTTGGAAGGCTAAACAAAGACTTAATGGTTTTTCATAGGCTGAATCTTAGCCAAGAAAGTAGTCATTCTTCTTCCTATTGGGTTTTGCTATAGTCACAAGGCATGAGAACTCTCCGGTCTAGTCTTCCAACTGTATTTAATTGAGGTTTTTGTTTACCGATTTTCCATTAGTTTTATCTTTCCAACATATTTTAAAATAAATACATAGCTGTTACAGTAAAAAGTTTTCCATTGATCATCTAAGCTCATTTTATGTATCACAACCCTTTATGAGGCTCTCATACTCTCACTACCAAGATTTGAAATCAGACACGTCTGATCTAGAAAACTGGCTAGGTATACTAATATCTGATCCTGAGAAGTTACAAATGCCTACCACATAAACTGTCAAAAGGGTTTGTTGATAAAATTGTGCATTTAGAATTGGTACTCAATTAATGTTTTTTTTTTCTGTGCCTCAGTTTTCATATCTGTGAAATGCATCCTAGTAAAATTAGAATTGGTACTCAATTAATGTTTTTTTTTTTTTTTCTGTGCCTCAGTTTTCATATCTGTGAAATGCATCCTAGTAAAAATGGAAGGAACCTGGGCTTGGGAGTCTGGCCCACTGGATTAAATTCCCATGCATAGTTTCTTAACCTTTCTGAGCCTCAGTTGTCTCTTTTGTAACTGGATATGATAATAGGTAAATTGCACGGAAATATTATAGTCAGGATCAAAGATAACACATGTACAGTGTTTAAAACATGAAGCACTATAAAATTGCAACCATTGGTATTCTCAATAATGTCACCCTTAATGCCCTATCTAGGCAAAATGGAAGTAGATATTATTCAAAATAGAAAAAAGCCCTATTATCTTCTATCCCATATTCTCCCTCTCTTCCTTTTCTGCCTCATAATTTCCTTGTTTAAACAATCAAGGATCTAACATGGAAGCTATTCCTGGAACCAGACAGCATCGATACCAGAATGAGAATGAGAGGCAAAATTCAAGCAGTGTCCTTAAAGATAAGGCACGAGAATTAATATTTGTATAGTGCTGAGAATAAAGCCTGAAAGTATACACACTCTGTTTTAAATAAACTAACCAAAAATAATAGTAACTGGAAATACAAGGAGGGTAAAAAGAGAAATGGTGCAATTATTGAATGATTTAGACATATCTATGACCCCAAATGAAAACATTTATGAATCATTAGGAGAGAAATGGCATTAATGGAGAGGAGGAAGTAGGGACCGAATGAAACAGGAGTCCTTGGTATTAGAGCTTAGAAGATAAACGTATATAGTCATACTGGCCTGGAGGGTTCTTTGAACTTTTTTAGCATAGGAAAAACAAGCAACCAAATGAAAATGAAATGGGGCATCAAAAAGGGCTGCCTCTTCCCACTTAGAGGTTGGAGTGCAAAAACTCAGAGGGCTATAACAGATGCAGTAATAAGCAATGTCATCCATTAATTGTTCAATCTTAGCTGACATTGATGGAAAATTTTATCTTATTTTTTTCCCTCAACTAGATATCTTCTTATTAAGTTAATTTATTTTTGGTCCAAGGTAAGGTCAGTAGGCTCACTGTACAGAACTGATGAAAGAAAGTCTAGATAATTAAAGAGAGGCTTCAAATCAAACTTAAAAGTAACAAAGTATTTTCCTTAATAATAAACTGATTCATATAAAATATAAAACAGCTTGATATAAGACAATAATTTTAGGGAAAAATTAAATTTTTCAAAATTCATACAAACATTTGTTCAAAGTAAAAAGTACTTAATTGCGGAAATATTATAGTCAGGATCAAAGATAACACATGTACAGTGTTTAAAACATGAAGCACTATAAAATTGCAACCATTGGTATTCTCAATAATGTCACCCTTAATGCCCTATCTAGGCAAAATGGAAGTAGATATTATTCAAAATAGAAAAAAGCCCTATTATCTTCTATCCCATATTCTCCCTCTCTTCCTTTTCTGCCTCATAATTTCCTTGTTTAAACAATCAAGGATCTAACATGGAAGCTATTCCTGGAACCAGACAGCATCGATACCAGAATGAGAATGAGAGGCAAAATTCAAGCAGTGTCCTTAAAGATAAGGCACGAGAATTAATATTTGTATAGTGCTGAGAATAAAGCCTGAAAGTATACACACTCTGTTTTAAATAAACTAACCAAAAATAATAGTAACTGGAAATACAAGGAGGGTAAAAAGAGAAATGGTGCAATTATTGAATGATTTAGACATATCTATGACCCCAAATGAAAACATTTATGAATCATTAGGAGAGAAATGGCATTAATGGAGAGGAGGAAGTAGGGACCGAATGAAACAGGAGTCCTTGGTATTAGAGCTTAGAAGATAAACGTATATAGTCATACTGGCCTGGAGGGTTCTTTGAACTTTTTTAGCATAGGAAAAACAAGCAACCAAATGAAAATGAAATGGGGCATCAAAAAGGGCTGCCTCTTCCCACTTAGAGGTTGGAGTGCAAAAACTCAGAGGGCTATAACAGATGCAGTAATAAGCAATGTCATCCATTAATTGTTCAATCTTAGCTGACATTGATGGAAAATTTTATCTTATTTTTTTCCCTCAACTAGATATCTTCTTATTAAGTTAATTTATTTTTGGTCCAAGGTAAGGTCAGTAGGCTCACTGTACAGAACTGATGAAAGAAAGTCTAGATAATTAAAGAGAGGCTTCAAATCAAACTTAAAAGTAACAAAGTATTTTCCTTAATAATAAACTGATTCATATAAAATATAAAACAGCTTGATATAAGACAATAATTTTAGGGAAAAATTAAATTTTTCAAAATTCATACAAACATTTGTTTCAAAGTAAAAAGTACTTAAAAGAAAAGGTTTTTTGATTAAAGTGAGTAAATGTAGATGCTATAAAGTCATTAGTAAAAAAAAACTAATCAAAATGTAGTTCATGAAGAGAATGAGTAAGTTGGTAAAAAATAGTTCACAGTAGTCTTTCAAAGGTCCAAATTACATTGCTTCTGAGAAACAACTTATATGAAATCAGTCATCAGTAATCATCATACACAGAGTTAAATTTTGTACTGAAAATGGATTTTTTAAGAAAAATTTCTTCAAATATAACTTGGCAATGATGACCTATCTAAAAAAATGATGTTAAAGTGTTTGCTTGCCTTTTGTTTTATGTCTTCATTTTCCTGTTATTTTTATTTTATTTTTTCATCTTATTGAATTCCTTCTGAGCCTCTTGTTAGCTTTCTTTTAACTTTCCTCATTGTTTTACTCACCACATATGCTTGTTTCGTGATTTATAGCTGCACTTGCACTGTTTCCACCTGTGTTTATACTCCCTACTTCTTCATGCAAGAGCAGTACAACAAAGAAGGTAGAAAACAAGACTCAAAGTCAGATTGGTCCAATTTTGTGCTTGAATATTTAGTTCATATAAGAACATATTTTATAATATTTGTATTACCCAAACTGAATCTACTATAACTTATAAGGACAAGCATGATACAAAAAATAAAGATAGGTACACTGTCCTTTACAAACCTTCAATGTGCTTAGAGATCAAGAATTGCTGATGAAAACCAAAATGAGATAGCATTACACACTCATCAGATAGGCAAAATAAGTCTGAAAATACCAAATTGTTACAGAGAAGAAACCATTTTTGACTTCACGTTGCAAACTGTTTCTTTGAGTTCCTTTTCATTGCTCTTGTTTTTATAATCACACTTCATGACTTGCCTGGAAGACCCTGCCCCTCTCCCTGACTGCTAAACTAAAATGCGTTTGTTCAAAACCTTGTCCACCTGTGGATGGCAGGAAGGGAGAAATTAACACATTCCCTGCCTGTGGCTTGCCATTCTGGGAGATGTGTGCAAGATTAATGGATGTTTGCTTCCTTACCTCCCCCCATGTCTGATCTATAAAATAACCTGGCATCCAGACCCCAATAAGATGGTTATTTTGAAGCACAATCCTGCCATCTTCTCATCAGTTTCTTTCTGAATAAAATCATTTTCCCTGCCTCAACACCTTGTCTCTTGGATTCACTGAAAGTTAAAGATATACACAGACCATCCTCTTATTCCCCTCCTATGTGTATGTATTTGTGTATTAGAGGACACATGAAACATTCATAGGAACATCATTCATAATAGCCTCCAACTGAAAGACAGCCCAATTTTCAACTGGCAGTGAAATGGATAAAAAAAATGTGTATATATTAATTCAATGGAACACTATACAGTTATAGATAATGAACTATAGTCACTTGTGGATGAATAAAAGAAGCAAATCAAGAAAAAGGTGGAGGAGGAGAAGAAGAAAAAGAACAATGCATTTAAATACTGTTTCACTTAGCTCAACTATCTTGTTTAGAAATGCATACACAGATGGCAAATCTTTAATGAGATACAAGAAAATGTTTACCATAAGTGTCTAGAAAAAAGTCAGGAATTATCATCTAGGAGAGGCAGACAGATTTCTGGGGTGTCATGTATATTTTTTACCTGGGTAGAGATTATGCATACTGTAGCTTTAAAATTCTTCTTTAAACCAGAGATCAGCAAACTATACTCTGTAGGCCAAATATAGCCCACTGCCTGTTTTTATAATTAGTTATACAGGAACACAGACATATTTGTTCATAAGAAATAGAGGAAAGTAGATATAAAAACATGCATTTCTAGAGGGCAATGTGCTTTAAAGAAGCCAGTGAGGTAGATGCTTTTTTGAAGTCTTTTATCTTATTTTCTATAGATGTGGTTAAATAACTTGTCAAGATCACACTGACAGCCATAAGCTGGACCATAACTTATATGCACATTTTCTGGATTTTATTTTGCTGCTGAACATATACAAGATAAACTTTGCAAAGTTTCCAAGGCAGATCATTTTATTTTAGGTAAATTGTATAGTACTACTGTAGTTCAGACTAAACTAAAATTTATGGAACATTTAATACATAAGCAACATGATATCTATAAATTCTAAATTACCTCAGTGTATCATGGACTTCACTAGCTCATTTAATGAGAGACACTGAAGAAGACTTTTTTTTTTTTTAAACCTTTATTTTACTTTTAACTTTTACAGAGTTTTGTTGTTCACAGACATGCATGTTCTCAGATTAGTCACATGTATATCCCCCCCTTCCCTCCCCTCCCGACCATCACACAGCACCCCTGAAGGATCCCCTTTTCTCACAGAGCAATGACTAGAGCTATTTTCTTCACTTATGATAGTACAGGCCTTCATGCTACTTCCTTTACGCCTCTCACCCACTGTTCCTTCCCCAAAATGTCCATATGTCCACTGTCCATGTCTGTCTTTCTGTCGCTTCACTGCATGTGCCATCATCACCATCCTACTAGATTCCACATATATGTGTTAATATACTGTATTTGTCCTTCTCTTTCTGACTGACTTCACTTTTTAGGATACGTTCTAGATCCAGCCACCTCATGAGGGCTGATTCTTCTGCATTTCTCTTTACAGCTGTGTAGTATTCCATTGTATATATGTACCAGAGCGTTTGGATCCATTCATTCGTCGATGGGCATCTAGGTTCCTTCCATGTTCTAGCTATTGTATAGAGAGCTGCAATGAACATTGGGGTACAGGTGCTTCTTTCAGTTTTGATTTCGTCAGGGTATAAGCCTAAGAGTGGGATTGCTGGGTCATAGGGTGATTCTATTTTTAGTTTTTTAAGAAATCTCCAGACTGTCTTCCATAGAGGCTGTATCAATTTACACTCCCACCAGCAATGCAGGAGTGTTCCCCTTTTTTCCGCAGCCTCTCCAGCATTTATTGTCTGTCGATTTGTGGATGATGGCCATTCTGACGGGTGTGAGGTGATATCTCAAATGAAGAAAAAAAAAAAAGAAAAGCTGTGTCTTTGAGTGGAAAGAGTTAATTTTGCAAAACAGAAAATGTATACATTTAATGCAACAGCATTCAGAATCCTAGTTAGAGATTTTGGAAGTTTAACACATGACTTAGAATGTATCTGAAGAAATAACCAGGTAATATTATCTCAGTAACTACTTAAAAGAATGGTACTAAAGGTTCACTTGCATTACAATAAATAAAATGAAGTCTGTATATGACAAAGAGGTGCAAGAGAAATTGAAGAGAAAAGAAAAATCCAGAAAAGACTCATTCTTTATTACAAATTCACATACATTAAAATTGGCATTTCAAATCACTGAGACAAGAATCGATTGTTCAGAGAATAATATTAGGAAAAACTAAACTTTCCATTGGAAAAGTATATATGATTAATCTCTTTAATTCATAAATTTTAATGAAAAAAAATTTATAAAATTTTTTTTTCGACTTCAACTTTTCCCCCCCCTCCCAAATGGCTTTCAGAATGACTAGAGCTATTTTCTTCACTTATGATAGTACAGGCCTTCATGCTACTTCCTTTACGCCTCTCACCCACTGTTCCTTCCCCAAAATGTCCATATGTCCACTGTCCATGTCTGTCTTTCTGTCGCTTCACTGCATGTGCCATCATCACCATCCTACTAGATTCCACATATATGTGTTAATATACTGTATTTGTCCTTCTCTTTCTGACTGACTTCACTTTTTAGGATACGTTCTAGATCCAGCCACCTCATGAGGGCTGATTCTTCTGCATTTCTCTTTACAGCTGTGTAGTATTCCATTGTATATATGTACCAGAGCGTTTGGATCCATTCATTCGTCGATGGGCATCTAGGTTCCTTCCATGTTCTAGCTATTGTATAGAGAGCTGCAATGAACATTGGGGTACAGGTGCTTCTTTCAGTTTTGATTTCGTCAGGGTATAAGCCTAAGAGTGGGATTGCTGGGTCATAGGGTGATTCTATTTTTAGTTTTTTAAGAAATCTCCAGACTGTCTTCCATAGAGGCTGTATCAATTTACACTCCCACCAGCAATGCAGGAGTGTTCCCTTTTCTCCGCAGCCTCTCCAGCATTTATTGTCTGTCGATTTGTGGATGATGGCCATTCTGACGGGTGTGAGGTGATATCTCAAATGAAGAAAAAAAAAAAAGAAAAGCTGTGTCTTTGAGTGGAAAGAGTTAATTTTGCAAAACAGAAAATGTATACATTTAATGCAACAGCATTCAGAATCCTAGTTAGAGATTTTGGAAGTTTAACACATGACTTAGAATGTATCTGAAGAAATAACCAGGTAATATTATCTCAGTAACTACTTAAAAGAATGGTACTAAAGGTTCACTTGCATTACAATAAATAAAATGAAGTCTGTATATGACAAAGAGGTGCAAGAGAAATTGAAGAGAAAAGAAAAATCCAGAAAAGACTCATTCTTTATTACAAATTCACATACATTAAAATTGGCATTTCAAATCACTGAGACAAGAATCGATTGTTCAGAGAATAATATTAGGAAAAACTAAACTTTCCATTGGAAAAGTATATATGATTAATCTCTTTAATTCATAAATTTTAATGAGTTAAAATTTTATATGTTAAAAATTAAACTATGAAATAAATATCCCAGTAATCCAAATCAATGCCCCAACCACTAATGCTGAAGAAACTAAGGTTGAACAGTCCAAGACCTACAAAACCTTCTTAAAACTAACTATAAAAAATGATCTTCTTTTCATCATAAGAGAATGGAATGCAAATGTAGGAAGTCAAGAGATACCTAGAGTAATAAGTGGGTTTGGCCTTGGAGTAAAAAATTAAGCAGAGAAAGTTTAACAGTGTTTTGCAAACAGAATGCACTGGTCATAGCAAACACCATCTTCCAATAACACAAGAGATGACTTTACACATGGACATTACCAGATGGTCAATATCAAAATCAGATTGACTATATTCTTTACAGCCAAAGATGGAGACGCTCTATACAGTCAGCAAAAACAAGACCAGGAGTCAACTCTGGCTGAAATCATGAATGCCTTATTGCAAAATTCAGATTTAAATTGAAGAAAGTAGGGAAAATCACTAGGCCACTCAAGTATGACCTAAATCAAACCCCTTATGATTATATGCTGGAAGTGACAAATAGATTCAAGGGATTAGATCTGGTAAGACAAAGTGCCTGAAGAACTATGAAACATTGCATAGGAAGCAGTGATCAAAACCATTGACAAGAGAAAAAATGGAAAAAAAGCAAAATGGTTGTCTGAGGAGGCCTTACATAGCTGAGAAAAGAGAGGTAAAAGGCAAAGGAGAAAAGGAAAGCTACACCCAGAGTTCCAAAGAATAGGAAGGATAGATAAGAAAGCCTTCCTAAGAGAACAGCATTCAGAATCCTAGTTAGAGATTTTGGAAGTTTAACACATGACTTAGAATGTATCTGAAGAAATAACCAGGTAATATTATCTCAGTAACTACTTAAAAGAATGGTACTAAAGGTTCACTTGCATTACAATAAATAAAATGAAGTCTGTATATGACAAAGAGGTGCAAGAGAAATTGAAGAGAAAAGAAAAATCCAGAAAAGACTCATTCTTTATTACAAATTCACATACATTAAAATTGGCATTTCAAATCACTGAGACAAGAATCGATTGTTCAGAGAATAATATTAGGAAAAACTAAACTTTCCATTGGAAAAGTATATATGATTAATCTCTTTAATTCATAAATTTTAATGAGTTAAAATTTTATATGTTAAAAATTAAACTATGAAATAAATATCCCAGTAATCCAAATCAATGCCCCAACCACTAATGCTGAAGAAACTAAGGTTGAACAGTCCAAGACCTACAAAACCTTCTTAAAACTAACTATAAAAAATGATCTTCTTTTCATCATAAGAGAATGGAATGCAAATGTAGGAAGTCAAGAGATACCTAGAGTAATAAGTGGGTTTGGCCTTGGAGTAAAAAATTAAGCAGAGAAAGTTTAACAGTGTTTTGCAAACAGAATGCACTGGTCATAGCAAACACCATCTTCCAATAACACAAGAGATGACTTTACACATGGACATTACCAGATGGTCAATATCAAAATCAGATTGACTATATTCTTTACAGCCAAAGATGGAGACGCTCTATACAGTCAGCAAAAACAAGACCAGGAGTCAACTCTGGCTGAAATCATGAATGCCTTATTGCAAAATTCAGATTTAAATTGAAGAAAGTAGGGAAAATCACTAGGCCACTCAAGTATGACCTAAATCAAACCCCTTATGATTATATGCTGGAAGTGACAAATAGATTCAAGGGATTAGATCTGGTAAGACAAAGTGCCTGAAGAACTATGAAACATTGCATAGGAAGCAGTGATCAAAACCATTGACAAGAGAAAAAATGGAAAAAAAGCAAAATGGTTGTCTGAGGAGGCCTTACACATAGCTGAGAAAAAAGAGAGAGGTAAAAGGCAAAGGAGAAAAGGAAAGCTACACCCAGAGTTCCAAAGAATAGGAAGGATAGATAAGAAAGCCTTCCTAAGAGAACAATCCAAAGAAACAGAGGTAAAGATAGAATGGAAATGACTAGAGATCTCCTGGGAACGATTAGAGATCTCTTCAAGAAAATTAGAGATTGCAAGGGAACATCTGATGCAAAGACAGGAACAATAAAGGACACAAATGTTATGGATCTAACCGGAGCAGGAGGTATTAAGAAGAGGTGGTAAGAAAACACAGAATTATACAAAAAAAGATCTTAATGACCTGGATAACCATGATGGTGTCCTCACTCGTCTAGAGCCAGACATCCTGAGTGTGAAGTCAAGTGGCCCTTAGGAAATATCACTCTGAACAAAGCTAGTGGAGGTGGTGGAATTCCTGCTGAGCTGTTTCAAATCCTAAAAGATGATGCTATTAAGGTGCTATATGCAATATGCCAGCGAATTTGGAAAATGCAGCAATCATCACAGGACTGGAAAAGGTCAATTTTCACTGTAATCCCAAAGAAGTGCAATGTAAAAGAATGCTCAAATTATTACACAATTGCACTCATTTCATATGCTAGCAAAGTAATGCTCAAGATCTTTCAAGCTGGGCTTCAATAGTATGTGAACTAAGAAATTCTAGATGTACAAACTGGATTTCAAAAAGACAGAGGTACCAGTGATCAAATTGCCAGCATCCATTGGATCATAGAAAAGGCAAGATACTTCCAGAAAAATAACTACCTTTGATTCATTGACTATGTTAAAGCCTATAACTGTGTGGATCACAACAAACTGTAAAATTCTGAAAGAGGTGGGACTATCAGAGCACCATACCTCTCTCCTGAGAAACTTGTATCCAGGTCAAAAAGCAACAGTTAGAACTGGACATGGAGCATTGAACTGGTTCCAAATTAGGAAAGGAGTACAGCAAGAATGTATATTGTCACCCTGCTTATTTTTACATATATGCAGAGTACATCAGGTGAAATGCCAGTCCAGATGTAGCACAAGCTGGAATCCAGATTGCTGAGAGAAATATCAATAACCTCAGATATGCTGATGACACCACCCATATGGCAGAACCCAAAGGGAAACAAAAGATCCTCTTGATGACGGTGAAAGAGAAGAGTGAAAAAGCTGGCTTAAAAAACCAAAATTTAAAAACCTAAGATCATGGCATCTGGTCCTATCACTTCATGGCAATAGATGCAGAAAAAATGGAAACAATGACATACCCTTTTATTGGGCTTCAAAATCATTGTGGATGGTGACTGCAGCCATGAAATGCTCCTTGAAAGAAAAGCTATGACAAACCTAGAGAGCATATTAAAAAGCAGAGACATTACTTTGCCTACAAAAGTCCATATAGTCATAGCTATGCTTTTTCCAGTAGTCATGTATGGATATGAGAGACTGTAAAGAAGGTTGTGCATGGAAGAATTGGTGCCTTCGAGCTGTGGTGTTGGTAAAGACTCTTGAGAGTCGCTTGGACCACGAGAAGTTCAAACCAGTCAATTATAAAGGAAATCAACACTGAATATTCATTAGAAGGACTGATACTGATGCTGAACCTGAAGTTCCAATACTTTGGCCACCTGATGTGAAGAGCTGACTCACTGGGAAAACCATGATGCTGGGAAAGAATGAAGGCAGGAGGAAAAGGGGATGAGAGAGGATGAGATGAATGGATGGCAGCACAGACTCTAGATGCCAGAGTACACACTGAATGATTCTCATTTATGCTGTGATCTCAAAGAGGTAACAAGAGTCAATGTCTATTCCTGAGCATACAAGTTTCTCAGCAGGCAGTAAGGTGGTCTAGTATTCCCATCTCTTTAAGAATCTTGAACAAGCTTTGGAATATGGTGAACGATAGGGAAGCTGAGAGTGTTGTGGTCCTTGGGGTTGCCAAAAGTCCAACATGACTCAGTGACTGAACATCAACAATAAGGATATACATACAAGGATTTATATGTGTATGTGTGTGTATATATAATGTTCCTATGAATATATATATATATGTATGTGTATATATATTTATATAATCTTGAAGTGGGAAAGGCAATTATAGGCAGAGCATCAGTGAAGATTCATAAAGGAAATGCTATAGCTATGATTACACTTATTCTAAAACATCTCTATGCCAAAGATTGAATAATATAAACCAAAATAAAAGGCAATTACAAACAAAGACAAAAACTGCAGCATATATGACAAAGTTTTAATAACAAATATATAAACTCCTACAAGTCAGTAACATGAAATGTATAAAAAGAAAATGGCGTATTAAAAGTAATACACATGAAATAAACATGTCTATTTCTGAGTATAATACTTGGGCTTCAAAATCATTGTGGATGGTGACTGCAGCCATGAAATGCTCCTTGGAAGAAAAGCTATGACAAACCTAGAGAATATTAAAAAGCAGAGACATTACTTTGCCTACAAAAGTCCATATAGTCATAGCTATGCTTTTTCCAGTAGTCATGTATGGATATGAGAGACTGTAAAGAAGGTTGTGCATGGAAGAATTGGTGCCTTCGAGCTGTGGTGTTGGTAAAGACTCTTGAGAGTCGCTTGGACCACGAGAAGTTCAAACCAGTCAATTATAAAGGAAATCAACACTGAATATTCATTAGAAGGACTGATACTGATGCTGAACCTGAAGTTCCAATACTTTGGCCACCTGATGTGAAGAGCTGACTCACTGGGAAAACCATGATGCTGGGAAAGAATGAAGGCAGGAGGAAAAGGGGATGAGAGAGGATGAGATGAATGGATGGCAGCACAGACTCTAGATGCCAGAGTACACACTGAATGATTCTCATTTATGCTGTGATCTCAAAGAGGTAACAAGAGTCAATGTCTATTCCTGAGCATACAAGTTTCTCAGCAGGCAGTAAGGTGGTCTAGTATTCCCATCTCTTTAAGAATCTTGAACAAGCTTTGGAATATGGTGAACGATAGGGAAGCTGAGAGTGTTGTGGTCCTTGGGGTTGCCAAAGTCCAACATGACTCAGTGACTGAACATCAACAATAAGGATATACATACAAGGATTTATATGTGTATGTGTGTGTATATATAATGTTCCTATGAATATATATATATATGTATGTGTATATATATTTATATAATCTTGAAGTGGGAAAGGCAATTATAGGCAGAGCATCAGTGAAGATTCATAAAGGAAATGCTATAGCTATGATTACACTTATTCTAAAACATCTCTATGCCAAAGATTGAATAATATAAACCAAAATAAAAGGCAATTACAAACAAAGACAAAAACTGCAGCATATATGACAAAGTTTTAATAACAAATATATAAACTCCTACAAGTCAGTAACATGAAATGTATAAAAAGAAAATGAAAGTTACGTATTAAAGAAGTAATACACATGAAATAACAAGAGCCAATGTCTATTTCTGAGTATAATACTTGGTCCTTATACCAAGTGTTATGCCCAGAAATTTATAACAATTGCCTTATTTAGTCTTCACAACAATCCTATGAAAAATGTATTATAATCATCTATATTTCACATATGAGTAAATGGAGTCTCAGGAAGAGTAGTAACTCAATTACCTGGATCACAGAGTGCTGATACTTGAGCCCAGGTCTTCTACTGCTGAACTTCAGCTTTTAATCACTATAGTGTGTTGTATTTCCAACATGGCTTTGATTTCTGGGTTAGGAAGATCCCCTAGAGTAGGAAATGGCAACCTGCTCCAGTGTTTTTTCTTGGAAAATTCCATGGACAGAAGAGCCTGGAGGGCCCCAGTCCATGGAGTGGCAAAGAGTTGGACACAGCTGAGTGACTAAACACATAGACAGGTGGCACTAGGGGTAAAGAGCTCACTGCCAAATGCAGGAGTCATGAGGTATGGGTTCTATCCCTAGGTCAGGAATGACCCGTGGAGGAGGGCATGGCAACTCACTTCAGCGTTTTTGGCTGGAGAATCCCATTGACAGAGGAGCATGGTGGGCTATAGTCCGTAGGGTTGCACAGAGGTGGACAGGACCAAAGTGACTTAGCATACACACATATAAAATGGCATACTATTCAGCAATAAAAAAGAATGAGCTACAAATGCATGCAACAGTTTAGATAATGCTGAAAAACCACTGTGCTGAGTGAAAGAAGCTGAATGTCAGAGTACACACTACATGATGTCCATTTATACTGTGATCTCAAAGAGGTAAAACTAATCTAGAAAGACACAAAGTAGATATGTTGTTGCTTAGGGAAGGCGATGGGGAATGGACTACAAGGGATCTTGAGGGAAGCCTTAGAGGTGATAGAAATGTTCTCTGTTATCACTGGGATGATAGTTACATGGTTGAATACATTCATCAAAACATATGAAGCTATAAAATCTGTGCCATTTCATTGTATGTAAATTATACCTCATCAAAGTTGATATTTAAAGTAATAGATATAACTATCATACACCTTTTCTTGGGATTATGAAATCTAATTCTTAAATCTAGGGAGACGGTGTTATTATTCAATGCCTTGTTTCTAGTGGAGAGAAATAGTTGCCCGTGAACCCACAACAATTATGCAGTGATAGTCATTAAAATTAGTAACAAAGGAAGAACAATTTTAAAGAGAAAGATGGTAGATTTTGTTACTGGCACAGACCTTTGGTACTACAGCAAATAGGTCAAAACTCTATGGCAGCAGTAGCTATCTCTGGAAAAGAAGAAACAAGGAAAAGAGCAATCTGCTAACCAGAGGCGGTATCTCCCTTGCTCTTTGTCAACTTGACCTGGCTACATGGCCGGTTAATAACCCTACAATTCAATAGGGAAGCTGCAGCAGTTGCAG
Organism: Tragulus kanchil; assembly: GCA_022376925.1. Classification (NCBI taxonomy): domain Eukaryota; kingdom Metazoa; phylum Chordata; class Mammalia; order Artiodactyla; family Tragulidae; genus Tragulus; species Tragulus kanchil. The sequence continues at coordinate 26,389,185 of JAIOJX010000001.1, forward strand.
CATGTGTACCAAGGACTGCTGAGTCATTCTCTGGGCAGAAAGCACAAAGGTATTGATTTTTACATTTAGATTTTCACCCTGGATCCTATAAACTTTATTTTGGTAAAATCTCATTATATAAGATATTCTTGCATGATTTTCTCATTAAAACTTAATGAAAAACAATTCTCAACATTGGAATTTGTCCATGGGCATCATTTGAAAAAACTAATCGATTATGAATCTCTACTTATGTTAAAGATAAGATCCTGAAAAAAATTTAGGTTGTGAATATTAAGTCAAACAAAATGGAATTGTCCAAAGTGACTTAGCATACACACATATAAAATGGCATACTATTCAGCAATAAAAAAGAATGAGCTACAAATGCATGCAACAGTTTAGATAATGCTGAAAAACCACTGTGCTGAGTGAAAGAAGCTGAATGTCAGAGTACACACTACATGATGTCCATTTATACTGTGATCTCAAAGAGGTAAAACTAATCTAGAAAGACACAAAGTAGATATGTTGTTGCTTAGGGAAGGCGATGGGGAATGGACTACAAGGGATCTTGAGGGAAGCCTTAGAGGTGATAGAAATGTTCTCTGTTATCACTGGGATGATAGTTACATGGTTGAATACATTCATCAAAACATATGAAGCTATAAAATCTGTGCCATTTCATTGTATGTAAATTATACCTCATCAAAGTTGATATTTAAAGTAATAGATATAACTATCATACACCTTTTCTTGGGATTATGAAATCTAATTCTTAAATCTAGGGAGACGGTGTTATTATTCAATGCCTTGTTTCTAGTGGAGAGAAATAGTTGCCCGTGAACCCACAACAATTATGCAGTGATAGTCATTAAAATTAGTAACAAAGGAAGAACAATTTTAAAGAGAAAGATGGTAGATTTTGTTACTGGCACAGACCTTTGGTACTACAGCAAATAGGTCAAAACTCTATGGCAGCAGTAGCTATCTCTGGAAAAGAAGAAACAAGGAAAAGAGCAATCTGCTAACCAGAGGCGGTATCTCCCTTGCTCTTTGTCAACTTGACCTGGCTACATGGCCGGTTAATAACCCTACAATTCAATAGGGAAGCTGCAGCAGTTGCAGCATGTGTACCAAGGGACTGCTGAGTCATTCTCTGGGCAGAAAGCACAAAGGTATTGATTTTTACATTTAGATTTTCACCCTGGATCCTATAAACTTTATTTTGGTAAAATCTCATTATATAAGATATTCTTGCATGATTTTCTCATTAAAACTTAATGAAAAACAATTCTCAACATTGGAATTTGTCCATGGGCATCATTTGAAAAAACTAATCGATTATGAATCTCTACTTATGTTAAAGATAAGATCCTGAAAAAAATTTAGGTTGTGAATATTAAGTCCGACCCAACTAGAAATAAGGCTAAAATAGGGGAACTCGAGGGAAGGTCGACTTGTTCTCATGCAAGTGTTATAATCATACAATAGCCTGGATCTGTTTCAAAGAGACTCTCTGCAGCTGACAGTTCAAAGAAGCAACAACAGAAAAACTAGCTCCCACAAAGACCCCAAAACCAGTTACAAGTGACCTTTGTTGGCCTTTGAACACCTCTAGCTTTTCGTTCTCAGATTTGATAAGCCTATAACTACATTATAAGTGTTATCTAATTTCATTTCCTGGACATTCAATTTTATTTTTCATTTTCACACGGTATGCTAAGCATATTACAATATTTTCCACACTGAAAGCCTTTAAATAAACTGAAAGGAGCAAGCCAGTTGCAGTGAAATAAGAAGAATAAACTTTCAGAAACAAGAGTACAGAGGAAGGAAGGGGAAAGACTACATCATATTCATAAGCGTGAAAAAAAGAATCTGCATCTTTAGGATGCCAAATGGTGCAGTGCAGGCTGTATCAAAATAAAAGCTCTCACAGAAATGTTCATGGTCTGATCCAAACCCTGTAAATAAAAACAGAAGGAACAAAGACAATTGTTGAAAGAGGAACTAGCATGTTAATATAATAGGTTACATAAAACTAACTACAAATTTCAATCAGGAAAAATATTTCCCTTCGTTATGTTTTCTCCTTTCAGCAGAAAAGTGAATGAGTTAAATAGTAAAAGATGTGATTTCAGTTCATCCTAAAAAATTGAGATAAATCAAATGAATCATTTTGCTTGGCTTGCCTGTTCCCCATCCCAGCCTCTTCTAATCCTAGCAGGAGCGTTTATTTTATTTTTTATCTCAAAACAACTCAGTCCTACTTGAGCTCCTAGTTCAAAAGATCTCTGACTCAGCTCCAGATCACTCAGACTGCTGACTTCCTCTATCCCTGGTGAACTTGACTCTCAGTCCTTTGTGCCTCTGCCTTTCAAGGGCTGCATTTCCATGTGCCATGGCTAGATTTGTATTCTCTGCAGCTCAACCTCTCAAAGGCTGACCACTAATCTCAGTGGAGTGTAAGTTTAGCTGACCTTCAGAATTCTTGGGGTTCTATCTACCACTCTCTTTCTTCTCCCTGGCAATCTTAAATAATGTTTAGGGCCAACTCTGAGGATCTAGATATATTTAAAGCTTCCCAAATGATTATAATTTGCATAAATGTTTTGGAAACACTCTCCCAACACTTTAGCTGGGTGCCTGACACCTACCTCTGGAACAAACTTTGCGCATTTGCCTCTTTTCAAGCTCTTTGACTCAAACCTCTATTGTTGTCGTTCAGTCACTAAATCGTGTCAGACTCTTTGCAACACCATGGACTGCAGTGTACCAGGCTTCCCTGTACTTCACTATTTTGCAGAGTTTTCTCAAACTTATGGCCATTGAGTCAGTGATGCTATCCAACCATCTCATCCTCTGTTGCCACCTTCTCCTCCTGCCCTCAATCTTTCCTAGCATCAGAGTTTTTTCAGTAAGTCAGCTCTTTGCATCAGGGGGCCAAATATTGGAGCTTCAGCTTCAGCATCAGTCCTTCTGGTGAGTATTCAGGGTTGACTTCCTCTAGAACTGACTGGTTTGATCTACTTGCATAAAGGACTCTCAAGTGTCTTCTCAAGCACCACAACTTGAAAGCAGCAATTCTTTAGTGCTCACTTTTCTTTATGACACAACTCTCACATCTGTACATGACTACTTGAAAAACCAAAGCTTTGACTATATGGATCATACACAGTGATTTTGGAGCCCAAGAAAATAAAATTTGTCACTGTTTCATACCTCCATGCCATCTGACTATTCACTTGGATCTTGCCTTACCACTGACTCTATATCTTCCATAAAATCTTCTGGACTCAGACTTAACATGTTGGCATAGTTGGTCTTTCTCAATATGTAGTCTTTGGAATAAATGCATTAGATTGGAAAGCATAAGGTAGGGTAGTGGTTCTTGCTAAAATGCAGATTCCTGGAATGTCACACAGATCTACTGAATCTCAATCTATCCAAATAGGGCTCAGTAATTTGCATGTCAAACACAATAAGTAACTATTATGCACACTGATGTTGAAGGAGTACTAGCTTAGTCTTTCATGACTTAATAGAATGAGATCATATAGCAGAAAGATCTGCAAATAAGCTCCTTCTTTTATAAGGTGAGTTGCTTTTCTTGACTGAAAAAAATGATAAAAATAGGGCTTCCCTGTTGGTCCAGTGGGTAAAGAGTCCGTCTTGCAGTGCAAGGGGCACTGGTTTGATCTCTGGGCCAGGAAGATCACACATGCTGCAGAGCGGCTGGACCAGTGTGTCTAATTACGAGACAGGGCTCTGAAGTACATATGCCCAGAGCCGGTCCTCTGCAGCTGGAGAGGCCGCTGTAATGGGAGGCCCTCATAGGCCAAAGAAATACGATGGATGAAGATAAATAAATGAAGGACCAATTTGGACTGCAGTGTACCAGGCTTCCCTGTACTTCACTATTTTGCAGAGTTTTCTCAAACTCATGGCCATCGAGTCAGTGATGCTATCCAACCATCTCATCCTCTGTTGTCTCCTTCTCCTCCTGCCCTCAATCTTTCCTAGCATCAGAGTTTTTTCAGTAAGTCAGCTCTTTGCATCAGGGGGCCAAATATTGGAGCTTCAGCTTCAGCATCAGTCCTTCTGGTGAGTATTCAGGGTTGACTTCCTCTAGAACTGACTGGTTTGATCTACTTGCATAAAGGACTCTCAAGTGTCTTCTCAAGCACCACAACTTGAAAGCAGCAATTCTTTAGTGCTCACTTTTCTTTATGACACAACTCTCACATCTGTACATGACTACTTGAAAAACCAAAGCTTTGACTATATGGATCATACACAGTGATTTTGGAGCCCAAGAAAATAAAATTTGTCACTGTTTCATACCTCCATGCCATCTGACTATTCACTTGGATCTTGCCTTACCACTGACTCTATATCTTCCATAAAATCTTCTGGACTCAGACTTAACATGTTGGCATAGTTGGTCTTTCTCAATATGTAGTCTTTGGAATAAATGCATTAGATTGGAAAGCATAAGGTAGGGTAGTGGTTCTTGCTAAAATGCAGATTCCTGGAATGTCACACAGATCTACTGAATCTCAATCTATCCAAATAGGGCTCAGTAATTTGCATGTCAAACACAATAAGTAACTATTATGCACACTGATGTTGAAGGAGTACTAGCTTAGTCTTTCATGACTTAATAGAATGAGATCATATAGCAGAAAGATCTGCAAATAAGCTCCTTCTTTTATAAGGTGAGTTGCTTTTCTTGACTGAAAAAAATGATAAAAATAGGGCTTCCCTGTTGGTCCAGTGGGTAAAGAGTCCGTCTTGCAGTGCAAGGGGCACTGGTTTGATCTCTGGGCCAGGAAGATCACACATGCTGCAGAGCGGCTGGACCAGTGTGTCTAATTACGAGACAGGGCTCTGAAGTACATATGCCCAGAGCCGGTCCTCTGCAGCTGGAGAGGCCGCTGTAATGGGAGGCCCTCATAGGCCAAAGAAATACGATGGATGAAGATAAATAAATGAAGGACCAATAAAAAAAAAAAAAAAGGCCAACATCTTTCTTAAAAATGGTAAAAATACCATATAGTTCATAAGACAGTTGATGGCTATTTTAATCTGGAATATTTCAACAGATTCAGCCAATCCATTAAAAATGCATTCAGGAAAAACAACTGCAACAGAAAGGTCTAGTGGAGATCATCTTTAGTTTTCAACCCACTAACCTGTACCACTCAACCTCATCTCCCCTCATTTACCACCTGCCAGGCACAACTGCCCCCCTCCATGCTTTTGCTCAAATTCCCTAAGAAAACTATAGTAATTTTAAAGCCGCTACATGTTTCTCTACACAGCTTGGAAGACTTAACACATGGGGGTGATTCGCTCAGGGTTTCCCAGGTATCCCTAAAGGTAAAGAATTCGCCTTCCAATGCAGGAGACATAAGAAACATGGGTTCAATCCCTGGGTCGGAAAGATTCCCTGAAGGAGGGCACAACAACCCACTCCAGTGTTCTTGCTTAAAAAATTCCATGGACAGAGAGGCCTCAGGCTACGAGAAGCAGGAGTCCAGACATCACTGACCATGCACATGCATGTGAATATGCAAATATACAGTAAATGTATAAAAATACAGAAAGGATAGAAATCAACTTCAAGATGGTGCTTACAGGGGAGAGAGTGGGTGGAAATAGTTTGGAGTATGTAGTTTAAATGCTATTTCTTGCTTTTTTTTTTTTTTTTAAGAAGACTCTTTTTTCAAAATTTTGGCCTCTTTTATTGTTTGTTTGTTTGTTTGTTTTCATCCTTCTTTTAGTCTTTGGCCTGTGTGGACCTCCAATTGTAGTGGCCTCTCTCCTTGCAGAGCACTGGCTCTGGGCACATGTGCTCCAGCGTGCTGGCTCACAGTTGGACACACTGGTCCAGTTGCTCTGTGGCACGTGGCAGCTTCTTGGGCCAGGGATCGAACCAGTGCCCCTTGCACTGCAAGGTGGAGTCTTTACCCACTGGACCACCAGGGAAGCCCCTGTTATTTCTTGTTTAAAGTGTGATGCTCACAGCAGATTGTTAACATTTGTAATAGTTGGGTGGGTGAGCATATGGTAACTCCAATGCTATTCAAACATGAGTTTAAGCAAGCTCCAGGAGATGGTGGCTGGATGGTATCATTGACTCAATGGACAGGAGAGTAAACCAACTCTGAGAAATAGTGAAGTACAATGAAGCTTGACGTGCTTCAGTCCATGGGGTCACACAGTCTAAAAGATGCCATACAACAGCTACTTAACAGCAACAAAAGTGCTGTCCCATCCATCCATTGTATGGAAATTCCTTATAGTATTTTATCTGTAAAAAGGGGGAAAAAAGCCTTTGGCCAATATCTCCAAAAAACTTTTTCATTAGGAAATATACTATAGAGTTTCTCTAGCCTCTCTTGATCTTTGATTTTTCTCTAATATTTCATACACCAACTTCTTGGCTACCTTTGTGTTTTTCTGTGGTTTCTATTTTGAAAATGAGCCAGGTTCCAACATTGCTGTGTTGGTTATAAAGTAGACTTTGAAGCCAACTGTAGCACTTCAAAGTCAGTATGTTTTCATTTCTAGAAATGGGCATCAATCCAGAAAAGTCTCAGTGGATAAACTTACATCTTGTTGCAAAGTGCAAGATTGTGATTTTTTTGGCTTCTTAATATGTTACTAGACGTATTATTTTGAAAGGTAAATCCTAAAGCCCGCTACGTAAAGTCAGGAAAAAACATATACATGTTCTGACTGAACTTAACCACATTATAAGTTTAAGGTTCTTCTATTCAGTTCAGGCCTGGTATGGCTTGTCCTAATACTTGCGTTTTTAAAATTAGCTTCTGTGAGTCACAAAACAAAATGATTCAGATCTACCTACAGATTCAGTCATCCTTAAATCTATCTAGTCTACTCTGACTGTTTGATATCTAGGAAGAACATATGACTAAATAATAATTTTTGTGATTCACATATCACATGATTTATAATTCTGTTTAAAATTTTAATTTCCACTTAGGTGCCAAGGCTTAAAGAAAAACTATGTTATATTTATTACTTTTTAATGCATAATGCTGTGGGCGTTACTGCAAGGTGGAGTCTTTACCACTGGACCACCAGGAAGCCCCTGTTATTTCTTGTTTAAAGTGTGATGCTCACAGCAGATTGTTAACATTTGTAATAGTTGGGTGGGTGAGCATATGGTAACTCCAATGCTATTCAAACATGAGTTTAAGCAAGCTCCAGGAGATGGTGGCTGGATGGTATCATTGACTCAATGGACAGGAGAGTAAACCAACTCTGAGAAATAGTGAAGTACAATGAAGCTTGACGTGCTTCAGTCCATGGGGTCACACAGTCTAAAAGATGCCATACAACAGCTACTTAACAGCAACAAAAGTGCTGTCCCATCCATCCATTGTATGGAAATTCCTTATAGTATTTTATCTGTAAAAAGGGGGAAAAAAGCCTTTGGCCAATATCTCCAAAAAACTTTTTCATTAGGAAATATACTATAGAGTTTCTCTAGCCTCTCTTGATCTTTGAGTTTTCTCTAATATTTCATACACCAACTTCTTGGCTACCTTTGTGTTTTTCTGTGGTTTCTATTTTGAAAATGAGCCAGGTTCCAACATTGCTGTGTTGGTTATAAAGTAGACTTTGAAGCCAACTGTAGCACTTCAAAGTCAGTATGTTTTCATTTCTAGAAATGGGCATCAATCCAGAAAAGTCTCAGTGGATAAACTTACATCTTGTTGCAAAGTGCAAGATTGTGATTTTTTTGGCTTCTTAATATGTTACTAGACGTATTATTTTGAAAGGTAAATCCTAAAGCCCGCTACGTAAAGTCAGGAAAAAACATATACATGTTCTGACTGAACTTAACCACATTATAAGTTTAAGGTTCTTCTATTCAGTTCAGGCCTGGTATGGCTTGTCCTAATACTTGCGTTTTTAAAATTAGCTTCTGTGAGTCACAAAACAAAATGATTCAGATCTACCTACAGATTCAGTCATCCTTAAATCTATCTAGTCTACTCTGACTGTTTGATATCTAGGAAGAACATATGACTAAATAATAATTTTTGTGATTCACATATCACATGATTTATAATTCTGTTTAAAATTTTAATTTCCACTTAGGTGCCAAGGCTTAAAGAAAAACTATGTTATATTTATTACTTTTTAATGCATAATGCTGTCAGATTCATAAATGGCTTTATGGATAAGTTTTCTAGTTACTAAAGATAACCCATCCAAGTACAAAACTCTGTTCATTTTTTTTCCAGAAATAAGCAGAAACTTTATTATTTTAATTACATATTTTTAAATTGAAGAATAGGCTTTACAGAGTTATGTTGTTTACTGCCAAACAACAACATGAATCAACAATAGATATACATATGCTCCCTCCCTCTTGATCTTCCTCCCATCTCCCTCCCCGTATCACCCCTCTAGGTTGTTACAAAACCTCTGTTTCAGTTCCCTTAGTCTTACAGGAGATTCCCATAACTATATAAAATTAAACTATATTAAACTATATTAAATTAAATTAACTATATAAAATTAAAATTGATAACATTAAAATCATAATTCCAGTAATGAAGATAATCAACTGTTTTGCTATCTGATATCCATATTATACTTTTATTATTTTGCTTAAAATATCATGGCTATAAAGATGTTAGAAATTAATCACCTGATGGATAAGTGGCTAAGAATCCACCTGCCAATGCAGGGGAATGGGGTTTCATCCCTGGTCTGGAAATATCCCCCATGCCATGGAATAAGGAAACCTGTTTACCACCGCTACTGAAGTACACATGCCTAGAGCCCATGCTCTGCAATAAGAGAAGCCACTGCAGTGAAAAGCCCTTGAGCTGCAACTAGAAAGTAGCCCACAGTCACTGCAATTAGAGAAAGCCCACCCACAGCAGCAAATACCCAGCATAGTCAAAAATAAATAAAATTTTTAAAAAAGATATTTAAAAAAGCAATTAGTCACTTAATCATTCTTTGATTTTTCAAATAAGGGAAAAAATCTAGAAAAGTAAAATGATTTGCCTAAACTCACCCAGACTTCCTTCGGCTCACTGCTTGTCATAACACTCTACCCACTGGCATTTTAGTACTATTTATACATTGAATCAAGGCTAACTTCTTCTTTAAGAGAAGCATTTATGATTACAAATCAACTTATTTTAAAGAATAAAAAAAATTAATCTAATCTTATAAGTCATTTCTTGACTCTGTATCTGTACTATATATTATCTATATTATTTGTATAGTTGAGATATGTATTATAAAATATCTACATGAGTTGTTGAAGAAATAAGTGGTTTGTCTTCAAGGGCAGGCATATAATTACCATGCATATTACTATCAGCAGGACATATGAGTTTGTATGACATCTGAGGAAATTATATTTCATTTGTTCATGAGGTGAATCAAAACAGAAATGGCAATTCATAGGATATATTTGAGAACATTGTTCCTTTGAAATTAAAAACAGTCATATAAACATTACAAAAAAGTAAAAGTTACTGAATTTTTATTAGAAGTAAGAAAACAATTGAGAAATAAGAATCTAATGCATATTTGGAATGAAATTTTCCTGTTGAACACATAAAGAACTAACTTTTTTTGGGGGGGGGCCTCTTTTATTGCTTTATTTATTTATTTTCATCTGTTTTTATTCTTTGGCCTGTCTGGGCCTCCCATTACTGTGGCCTCTCTCATTGCAGAGCACTGGTTCAGGGAGCATTGACTCCAGAGTGCTGGATCTCAACTGGACACACCGGTCTAGCCGCTCTGCAGCACCTGGGACTTCCCTGGGCCAGAGATGTCACCAGTGCCCCCTGTACTGCAAGGCAGACTCCCTACCAGCTGGACCACCAGGAAGCCCATGAATTAATCATTTTAAATGAATTAATGCCACCGCTACTGAAGAAATGCCTAGAGCCCATGCTCTGCAATAAGAGAAGCCACTGCAGTGAAAAGCCCTTGAGCTGCAACTAGAAAGTAGCCCACAGTCACTGCAATTAGAGAAAGCCCACCCACAGCAGCAAATACCCAGCATAGTCAAAAATAAATAAAATTTTTAAAAAAGATATTTAAAAAAGCAATTAGTCACTTAATCATTCTTTGATTTTTCAAATAAGGGAAAAAATCTAGAAAAGTAAAATGATTTGCCTAAACTCACCCAGACTTCCTTCGGCTCACTGCTTGTCATAACACTCTACCCACTGGCATTTTAGTACTATTTATACATTGAATCAAGGCTAACTTCTTCTTTAAGAGAAGCATTTATGATTACAAATCAACTTATTTTAAAGAATAAAAAAAATTAATCTAATCTTATAAGTCATTTCTTGACTCTGTATCTGTACTATATATTATCTATATTATTTGTATAGTTGAGATATGTATTATAAAATATCTACATGAGTTGTTGAAGAAATAAGTGGTTTGTCTTCAAGGGCAGGCATATAATTACCATGCATATTACTATCAGCAGGACATATGAGTTTGTATGACATCTGAGGAAATTATATTTCATTTGTTCATGAGGTGAATCAAAACAGAAATGGCAATTCATAGGATATATTTGAGAACATTGTTCCTTTGAAATTAAAAACAGTCATATAAACATTACAAAAAAGTAAAAGTTACTGAATTTTTATTAGAAGTAAGAAAACAATTGAGAAATAAGAATCTAATGCATATTTGGAATGAAATTTTCCTGTTGAACACATAAAGAACTAACTTTTTTTGGGGGGGGGCCTCTTTTATTGCTTTATTTATTTATTTTCATCTGTTTTTATTCTTTGGCCTGTCTGGGCCTCCCATTACTGTGGCCTCTCTCATTGCAGAGCACTGGTTCAGGGAGCATTGACTCCAGAGTGCTGGATCTCAACTGGACACACCGGTCTAGCCGCTCTGCAGCACCTGGGACTTCCCTGGGCCAGAGATGTCACCAGTGCCCCCTGTACTGCAAGGCAGACTCCCTACCAGCTGGACCACCAGGGAAGCCCATGAATTAATCATTTTTAAATGAATTAATGCCTGAGTCCTCAGGAAGGAAAGTATGTATGTGTATTGTTCATAGTCCTCAAACCAATATTTAATCTGAAAAATTCTCCAGGTAATTTACTTCAGGGACTGTTGCCTGAGTCAGAGATTCAACTCACACATTTAATCAGAAAATCTGGAGTGTAATAAGTTTATTGTGTAAAAGCTGGTTGAGAAGGAGCACATTGGGGAAAATAGGCTGAAGGTAAATAAATAAAAGTGAAGATGTGTGCAGTTAGAATCAGATAATATAAAAATGTCCTTAATTTTGTACTGATTCTCTTTTGCTGATTTGATTTCGTTCTAAATATTGCTTTTTTCTGTCACTTATAAAATATTTTTTATAATTAATAGTTGAGAGAGATTGAAAAACTGACCTAAATTATGGCTGTAACTTAGGTCATTTATGCATTCGATTCTCATGTAACAAATACTATGAAATGAAATTTCAACATTTCTGATGATATATCACACACAGAAGAATTACTGCATTTTAGTGAAACTGCAGATATGTTAGGATAAATGATATGATTTTCATTCGTAATAGCTGAAGCAAGAACTATAAAGGGGTCAGTTTCTTACAGAGTAAGAACATTATCAAAGCTAGTTTTGTTGAGGATTAGTATAGTGTATCATTTGTTCTGATAAGAACTGCAGGGGCTTCCCTGGTGGTCCAGTGGGTAAGGACACCACCTTGCAGTTCAAGGGGCACCGGTTCAATCCCTGGCCTGGGAAGATTCCATGTGCCCCAGAGCTGCTAGGCAGATGTGTCCAACTACCCAGCCAGAGCTCTGGCACACATGAACCCAGAGCCGGTGCTCTGCAGTGACAGAGGCCACTGTGATGAGAGGCCCACATGGGCCAAAGAACAAAGATAAATGAATGAAAGATCAATAGAAGTGGCCAAAAAAAAAAAAACTTCAAAGTTTGATTCTCATTTGAAGAGTGTGTATGAAATCAAGGTTATGAGATCAAGGGCTATGGAGAAAAAAAAAAATTGATTTATACTGAAATGTAATGACTAGCAAGTGCTGTATCACCATGCTTCAAGCAGTCCTATGTTGATAAAATTTTACACCTATCAGAATGAGGAGAAAAGAGGCATACTCTTTAATTTCAAACTGATCAATCCAGCAGAATCAAAGAATTGTCATAGAATATTTTGATAGCATTTCATCATAAAACATTTTACCCATTTGGGAAATAGGGAGCTGCCTCTTGAGTCAGTATAATAATTTATTTCTAATAGAAGTTGGAAGTATTTAAATGTCTCCACTCTTGGCATCCAGAGACGAATGGCTAAGCTAAAGAAAAATACTGTCAAGCTGCCTCATTTTTTGAAAAGGAGTATGTCTATATTTGGTCTCATATTCTGAATATTTCATGATTCTAAGATTTTTTTTGGTTTTTGTCACTTATAAAATATTTTTTATAATTAATAGTTGAGAGAGATTGAAAAACTGACCTAAATTATGGCTGTAACTTAGGTCATTTATGCATTCGATTCTCATGTAACAAATACTATGAAATGAAATTTCAACATTTCTGATGATATATCACACACAGAAGAATTACTGCATTTTAGTGAAACTGCAGATATGTTAGGATAAATGATATGATTTTCATTCGTAATAGCTGAAGCAAGAACTATAAAGGGGTCAGTTTCTTACAGAGTAAGAACATTATCAAAGCTAGTTTTGTTGAGGATTAGTATAGTGTATCATTTGTTCTGATAAGAACTGCAGGGGCTTCCCTGGTGGTCCAGTGGGTAAGGACACCACCTTGCAGTTCAAGGGGCACCGGTTCAATCCCTGGCCTGGGAAGATTCCATGTGCCCCAGAGCTGCTAGGCAGATGTGTCCAACTACCCAGCCAGAGCTCTGGCACACATGAACCCAGAGCCGGTGCTCTGCAGTGACAGAGGCCACTGTGATGAGAGGCCCACATGGGCCAAAGAACAAAGATAAATGAATGAAAGATCAATAGAAGTGGCAAAAAAAAAAAAAACTTCAAAGTTTGATTCTCATTTGAAGAGTGTGTATGAAATCAAGGTTATGAGATCAAGGGCTATGGAGAAAAAAAAAAATTGATTTATACTGAAATGTAATGACTAGCAAGTGCTGTATCACCATGCTTCAAGCAGTCCTATGTTGATAAAATTTTACACCTATCAGAATGAGGAGAAAAGAGGCATACTCTTTAATTTCAAACTGATCAATCCAGCAGAATCAAAGAATTGTCATAGAATATTTTGATAGCATTTCATCATAAAACATTTTACCCATTTGGGAAATAGGGAGCTGCCTCTTGAGTCAGTATAATAATTTATTTCTAATAGAAGTTGGAAGTATTTAAATGTCTCCACTCTTGGCATCCAGAGACGAATGGCTAAGCTAAAGAAAAATACTGTCAAGCTGCCTCATTTTTTGAAAAGGAGTATGTCTATATTTGGTCTCATATTCTGAATATTTCATGATTCCAGTGTGAAGCCCTTGCAGTAATGTAACAGAATTTCCAAGTCACATTGAAAGTATAACAAGAAAATACTTATTTTAAAATATGCACACATCGCTATAAATATAAATATACATATCTATATCAGTAAGAGGACTTCGTTGGTAACTCAGACAGTAAAGAATCCACCTGCAATGTGGGAAACCTGGGTTCGATCCCTGGGTTGGGAAGATCCCCTGGAGGAGGGCACAGCAACCCGCTCCAGTATTCTTGCCTGGAGAATCCCATGGACAGAGGAGCCTGGCGGGCTATGGCCCATGGGGTCACAAAGAAAGAGTTGGACATGACCGAGTGACAAAGTATATGCGTAGGAATGGTGGTGGTGGTGGTGATTTAGTCACTAAGCCATGTCTGATTCTTATGACCTGAGAAGCCCCTTCAGTAAATGGTACTTGATCTTATTCAAACTATATGCATTTCATATAATAACTTTGCATTTGAATTTTTCTCAAAATTTTGTAAAAAACAAAAAACAAAAAACTGTGTCTTTAGGTTGATACCCATATACCCAAAAGTGCAGAAAAATCAATGCAATGAATAATAACATTCAAGCTTTGCAATCGAAATCAAATAATAAATTCATATAGTCTTTTTCTTTGCTTTTAACTTGTTTTAAAATCATTATCGACCAATCCCCAACATAGTTAAGTATTAGAAAATGTGGTTGAAGATAAGCTAAACAATCTAATATGGTAGAAAAATACTTGATATAGTATAGTACCTCAGCTTGTGTTCCTAAGGGAGATTCTAATTTAATCACTTGAACTATAATCATTATTCACAACTCACTTAGCTGCCAGTTGTTCAAAGGAAATAAACTTTTTTTAAAAGTAAACATTTCTAGACACTGAAGAGTTTAATTTAGTAGTTATTTCTCAGTTGCAAATTGTGGAGACCTAAGTATATAGCCAAGGGATGGTAAGGTACTTGCTACAAAACTGAAATGTTAAGTGGGCAAATAAGTAGTCCAGCTGGTTTGTCTTTTCACAGAGAATAACATTGCATTTTCAGTAAAATCATTCTGAGTTGTTAATTGTCAAATCCACAAGTTGCAATATTTGTTTCATTTGTAAAACTGTTTTAAGTGTATGTCGACTTGGTAAAACATCTCCACATATGAAGGAGAGGATGAAGTGAGACACGTGAATATTATGGAATTTAAATCTTTCTAATTTCTTGTTGAGCCATATGCTAGACATATTACATGCTTTGTTTCATTAAATTCTCCCAGGAAACCTTGAAAGACTGGGTTCTGATCTTCAGAGAGTTTAATTGAGTTTAGGAAATATTATACACCTAGTTATCTGTAGAGCTGAAACAAGAACACAGGTTTACATAAGGTGTCTAGTAAATATTGGATCTAATATCCAAACCCAGATCTGTTCCTTTTAAGAATCTCATCAAGTGCAGAAGGCAGAAATTTTGGATATTGTTAGAGGAATACTGTTGGAGGAATTTCCAAGTAACTTGCTAATGACAAAACCAATCTTAGAACCCTAAGCTCTGCACTCACTGTCCTAGATGATAGCAGATACACATTTAGTTAAGGAAAATAAGAGATTTTAGGCAGAATGTAGATATTTATCTTAAAGCTTAGACTGGATGATCAGAAACCTTGACTTATAGTCTCAACTTGCCTACTTACTAACTCCCCTAACTTCAAGAAGTAACCTGAAAAATAATCTAAAAGAATAACCAAATTACAGGTACCATGTTTTTAAAAATGAAGATAATAACTAATTGGTGCACATTCTTAAGAAATCTGTTTTAAACATAAGGTTAGAAAAATGAAAGCTTTCCAAAAACTATCAGTTCAAGTAAAACTTTTCTTCATTCATTTTATTGGAGTATAATTGCTTTACAATGTTATTAGTTTCTGCTGTATAGCAAAGTGAATCAGCTGTATGTATACATATCTTTTTAGATTTCCTTCCAATTTAGGTTACCACAGCGCACTGAGTAGAGCTCCCTGAGCTATAGTAGGTTCTCATTAGTTGTCTGTTTTAGTTCCAGTAAAGTTTAAATATAGTTATCATATAACTCAGCAATTCTAGTCCTAGGGATATACCCAAGGGAAGTGAAAATATAGGTTTACACAAAAATGTATGCACAAAGCTCATAAGCAGCATATTCATAATAGCCCCAAAAAAAGTTTTCAGTAAAATCATTCTGAGTTGTTAATTGTCAAATCCACAAGTTGCAATATTTGTTTCATTTGTAAAACTGTTTTAAGTGTATGTCGACTTGGTAAAACATCTCCACATATGAAGGAGAGGATGAAGTGAGACACGTGAATATTATGGAATTTAAATCTTTCTAATTTCTTGTTGAGCCATATGCTAGACATATTACATGCTTTGTTTCATTAAATTCTCCCAGGAAACCTTGAAAGACTGGGTTCTGATCTTCAGAGAGTTTAATTGAGTTTAGGAAATATTATACACCTAGTTATCTGTAGAGCTGAAACAAGAACACAGGTTTACATAAGGTGTCTAGTAAATATTGGATCTAATATCCAAACCCAGATCTGTTCCTTTTAAGAATCTCATCAAGTGCAGAAGGCAGAAATTTTGGATATTGTTAGAGGAATACTGTTGGAGGAATTTCCAAGTAACTTGCTAATGACAAAACCAATCTTAGAACCCTAAGCTCTGCACTCACTGTCCTAGATGATAGCAGATACACATTTAGTTAAGGAAAATAAGAGATTTTAGGCAGAATGTAGATATTTATCTTAAAGCTTAGACTGGATGATCAGAAACCTTGACTTATAGTCTCAACTTGCCTACTTACTAACTCCCCTAACTTCAAGAAGTAACCTGAAAAATAATCTAAAAGAATAACCAAATTACAGGTACCATGTTTTTAAAAATGAAGATAATAACTAATTGGTGCACATTCTTAAGAAATCTGTTTTAAACATAAGGTTAGAAAAATGAAAGCTTTCCAAAAACTATCAGTTCAAGTAAAACTTTTCTTCATTCATTTTTATTGGAGTATAATTCCTTAACAATGTTGCATTAGTTTCTGCTGTATAGCAAAGTGAATCAGCTGTATGTATACATATCTTTTTAGATTTCCTTCCAATTTAGGTTACCACAGCGCACTGAGTAGAGCTCCCTGAGCTATAGTAGGTTCTCATTAGTTGTCTGTTTTAGTTCCAGTAAAGTTTAAATATAGTTATCATATAACTCAGCAATTCTAGTCCTAGGGATATACCCAAGGGAAGTGAAAATATAGGTTTACACAAAAATGTATGCACAGATGCTCATAAGCAGCATATTCATAATAGCCAAAAAGTAAAAACAATACAAATTTCCATCAAATAATGAATGAATATATTGTGGTATATACAAACAATGGAATACTGATCAATAATAAAAATGAATGAAATATTGATATATGTGGCAATATGAGTGAACTTTGAAAACATTATGTGAAGTGAAAGAAGCCAATCACATAAGGCCGCATAGCATATGATTGCATTAATATAAAATGTCCAGAATCATTAAATCCACAGATATAGAAAGTAAATTAGTATTTGCCAAGGAATGGTGAGAGAGAGGATTGAGAGGTATAGGCTTGGTTTCAGGTGTGATGGAAAGATTCTGAAAGTAGATAGTGGTGATAATTGCACAACTCTGTGAATATAATTAAAAACCACTGATCTGTAAAATTTAGAAGAGTAAATTGCATAGTTTGTGAATTATATTTCAACAAAGCTGTTAAAAAAGGAAAAGTAGAAACATCTTATGAACTAGAAATACCTATAAATTTCAACAATCATTACTGTTAGAGTAATGACAGCCTGAAGAGTAGATGTTTTATAAAGTCAAACTACCTCTGCTCTTCTAATGTCATCTGGGTTTCAACCTGCCTAGTATATGCACTGCTTGTGCTAACAATGGAACCAGACCTCCGTGAATACTTTTTCACCAGCTGAAGCTCATCCTGCATATTACTGCTGAGAACATATTTCCTTCTGCTTGATAATGAAACTGATTGCAACAAAACACAGATTTTCTGCAGGCATGGCTCCTCTACCATGAAGGCAAATGATTAGTAATGAATCAAAGTAGTTATGTACCTAAGCAAAACAGATGCATTTAAAACCCATCAATCTGATAGAACGAAAAGTTAAAAATTATAATCAGCCTCTCAAGGACAACATGCTTTCCTTCCAATTTAGGTTACCACAGCGCACTGAGTAGAGCTCCCTGAGCTATAGTAGGTTCTCATTAGTTGTCTGTTTTAGTTCCAGTAAAGTTTAAATATAGTTATCATATAACTCAGCAATTCTAGTCCTAGGGATATACCCAAGGGAAGTGAAAATATAGGTTTACACAAAAATGTATGCACAGATGCTCATAAGCAGCATATTCATAATAGCCAAAAAGTAAAAACAATACAAATTTCCATCAAATAATGAATGAATATATTGTGGTATATACAAACAATGGAATACTGATCAATAATAAAAATGAATGAAATATTGATATATGTGGCAATATGAGTGAACTTTGAAAACATTATGTGAAGTGAAAGAAGCCAATCACATAAGGCCGCATAGCATATGATTGCATTAATATAAAATGTCCAGAATCATTAAATCCACAGATATAGAAAGTAAATTAGTATTTGCCAAGGAATGGTGAGAGAGAGGATTGAGAGGTATAGGCTTGGTTTCAGGTGTGATGGAAAGATTCTGAAAGTAGATAGTGGTGATAATTGCACAACTCTGTGAATATAATTAAAAACCACTGATCTGTAAAATTTAGAAGAGTAAATTGCATAGTTTGTGAATTATATTTCAACAAAGCTGTTAAAAAAGGAAAAGTAGAAACATCTTATGAACTAGAAATACCTATAAATTTCAACAATCATTACTGTTAGAGTAATGACAGCCTGAAGAGTAGATGTTTTATAAAGTCAAACTACCTCTGCTCTTCTAATGTCATCTGGGTTTCAACCTGCCTAGTATATGCACTGCTTGTGCTAACAATGGAACCAGACCTCCGTGAATACTTTTTCACCAGCTGAAGCTCATCCTGCATATTACTGCTGAGAACATATTTCCTTCTGCTTGATAATGAAACTGATTGCAACAAAACACAGATTTTCTGCAGGCATGGCTCCTCTACCATGAAGGCAAATGATTAGTAATGAATCAAAGTAGTTATGTACCTAAGCAAAACAGATGCATTTAAAACCCATCAATCTGATAGAACGAAAAGTTAAAAATTATAATCAGCCTCTCCAAAGCCAAGGGAAATCGGATTGAGTGTTAATTATACAGTGTTTCCAGAATGTTGGTTATGGTTTGACCACTTGTAGTAGAGTAGAAACTTAAAACCTTAAAATCCATTCACTCACCAAGCCAAAATATTCAGTTAGGTTGGTTGTTTCTAGTGCTCTTACTTCAAAGGACAAAAAACAGCTAGCTCATAGGTTGGACTACAGCCTCTCAAGGCTAGTAAACTATACATGCATAATAGGAGATTAACTGCAGTGCTAATCTGCTTCTCTGGGTTGAACATAATAAAGTTCATTATTGTAAAGCAGTTAATCAAAAGGTATTAGAGAAATAATCAAGACTGCTATGTTTTTCCTCAGCAGCAACATGTTCCCTCTTTACCAAATTATAATTTTCTGACTCTTGATGCAGGCATTCTTTGCTGATTTTGTTGATATTATTCCCTCATAGCAAATTTACTAGTCCTTCTGCTCTTGATATAAAAAAGGTTTCATCTCAGAGATAAACATAAATGACCCCCAATTGCACTTAATGGTAACAGAATTGTACTTGCCCTATTTCAGGAGAAAAAAACACTACTGAATATGGGTGTTAATATTCATGAAGCCATTGAGGCACTGTGTCCAGTTAAGCATAACCAAAATATATTATGCATTCAGGCTCTGTTATTTCCAAAGGCAGAGTAAAATTTAAAAAGGAAATCAACACCACAGTCTTCAAAAAGGATTCCAAATAGGTGAAAAATTCAACTTTTTGTGACAAACAGGAAAATGCGAAACAAAAATTGACAACACAAACATATTTTCTAAAGTCAGAGCAATAATGATAACAAAGTGATACAGAAATATGTAACTCTTTCTGAGCATCTACATGTTATATGAAGAATTAAGAAACAGAAACCATAAACCCAAAAAGCACCTCAAAATGAAAAAAAAAGAAATATTACAAAGTTCAGTAGCTCAATCATTTTGTTTCTTACACAAACCTTAGGAAGACTATATTTTACTAAATTAAAATACCATGGTGATAGTTACAGTGCTTACTACATGCCAAGTATTGTTTTAAATGTCTTAGATGAATTAGTGTAATCATTACTACAAACTGATAAGGTAAATAGCTGTTTAAAAATGAAGAAATTGATGCACAGAGAGGTTAAGTAACCTACCAAGGTGACACAGAGCATCATAATTCAAATCTGGACAAACCTGGCGCTAGCATCAGGACTATTGACTTTTAACTATATGGGTAGATAAGTACCTCACAAATGTTGTGTTTTCTCTCTATTATACCAATGAGTTAAACTTTTCTAGTGATATATGGCAATTTTTTATTTTATGTGGATGGTAGTCAATAGAATTTGTATCATCAAGATTGTTAATTAAGCTATAAATGCAACGTTTAAGTGACATATGAGACAATTCCCTGAGTTCAACATGTCATGATTTGGTTGGCTTCATTATCTTCCTCTTAATGGAATGTTACACCATTCAGATTCCACTTATATGTCACCTAAATTCAATAGGTTTCACTAAAAAAATATGAGACTATGATTCATGCACTCATTGTCAGCCATGCTATTTTAGATTCCGAAAATCATGCACTATCTCAAAAATGCTAGACTAATTCCTTTCTTTTCAGTATGCCCATCGATATAGATTTTAAAAAGAGTGTCCACTGGAAAATCAGCTGGCATAGGTTTGTCATGCTGGCACTAAAAGCAAGAGTCCAGGAAAGTTTGCTAGGGTGGTGACTCAGCTGGTTCTTATTTACTTTTTAACTCTATCTAAATTCTGGCTGATAATATAGTAGGGGTTCAACAGATATTAATACTTGTTGGTATATGAGATTTGAAATCTTTTTTAAAAATTAATTATTTATTTATTTTTTGGCTATTCTGCATTTTCACTGCTGTTGTAGGCTCTTCTCTAGTTTCAGGGAGTGGGGCTGCTCTTTAGTTGAGCTGAGCAGGCTTCTTGTTGCAGTGACTTCTCCTGTTGTGGAACTCGGGCTCTAGGGTACGTGGGCTTCAGTACTTGCAGCACATGGGCCCCAAAGTTGCAGCCCTGAGGCTCTAGAACACAGGATCCACAGTTGTGGCTCACGGGCTTAGTTGCTCCACAGCACATGGGATCTTCCCAGATCAAGGGTCGAACCTGTGTCTCCTGCAATGGCAGGCAAACTCTTTACCACTGAGCTACCAGGGAAGCCCTGAGATTTGGAATCTTTGATTACAATATTTCATTCTGCATGGGCTCCCCAGGTGGCATGTAGTTCAGTTCAATTCAGTTGCTCAGTTGTGTCTGACTCTTTGCAACTTCATGGACTGCAACACACCAGGTTTTCCTGTCCTCCACTATCTCCTGGAGCTCAAACTCATGTCCTTTTACACAGTGATGCCATCCAACCATCTCATCCTCTGTCATCCCCTTCTCCTCCTGCCCTCAATCTTTCCCAGCATCACGGTCTTTTCCAATGAATCATATCTTCACATCAGTTGGCCAAAGTGTTGGAGTTTCAGCTTCAGCATCAGTCCTTCCAATGAATATTCAGGGCTCTTTTCCCTTTAGCATTGACCGGTTTGATCTCCTTGCTGCCCAAGGGACTCTCATGAATCTTATCCAACACCACAGTTTGAAGGCATCAATTCTGCACAGTTCAGCCTTCTTTTTGATCCAGCTCTCACATCTATACACGACCACTGAGGGAAACATAGCTTTGACTCTATGAAATTTTCTCAGCAAAGTGATGTCTCTGGTTTTTAGTACACTGTCTAGATTTGTCATAGCTTTTCTTTGAAGGAGCAAGTGTCTCTGTAAAGAGGCTCTATGGTTCCTATTCGCTTTCTACCATAAGGGTGGTATTGTTTGCATATCTGAGGTTATTGATACTTCTCCTGGCAATCTGATGTATTCTACATACAAGTTAAATAAGCAGGGTGACAATACACAGCCTTGATGTACTCCTTTCCCAATTTGGAACCAGTCTGTTGTTCGAAGTCCTGTTCTAACTGCTGCTTCTTAACCTGCGTATAGGTTTCTCAGGAGGGCGATAAGGTGCTTTGGTAGTGGTAAATAATCTGCCTGACAGTTCAGGAGACATAAGAGATGCAGGGTTTGATCCCTGGGTCTGGAAGATCCCCTGGAGGAGCAAATGGCAACCCACTTCAGTATTCTTTTTTTTTTTTTTCTTTTTTTTTTTTATTTATTTATTTATTTATTTATTTATTTATTTTTGTACATGTATGTTCCCAGATCAATCAGATGCATATCCCTTGGCCCTCCCCCCACCCAGGTTCCCCCCCCCATCCCTCCAGACCATTGCTCCAAGTGGTTGTAGGTACTCCTATTCCCCTAGCACAATGACAATAGCTATCCTTTCTACACATGACAGTAAAGGTTCCCATGTTACTCCCTCCCATTGTTCGGTCTCCACAATGTCTTTATGTCTATTCTTTTTTTTCATGAGTTCACTGTGTATGTTATCATGACCATCTTACTAGATTCCATATATATGAGTTAGTATACTATACTTGTCTTTCTCTTTTTGACTTACTTCACTTTTTATGATAGGTTCTAAAGCCAGCCACCTCATTAGGACTGAGTTGAGAAATCCCATGGACAGAGGAGCCTGGCAAGCTACAGCCCACGGGGCCTTAAAGAGTCAGACGCGACTAAGCAGGCACACAGACTCGACATAGTTTGGAAATAATATTACTGAACTGGAAAGCACAGTTGGCTAATACAATCTAAAACATTAATCTGCTTCTCAGAAAACATATGAAAATAATCGAGGCCTGGTATATTCTATTATTCTTTGATGTATCCTCTCCCCTGCTTCATCATGCATATAAACAGCAGTATAGTGCACTGGATAAAGGCATAGTTTATGGAATCAGCCTATCCAACTTCAAATTCTGACTCTGCTACTTAACACCTCTGTGACCTCGAACAAGCCGCTTAATCTATTTTTATTTCCATTTCTTGAAATGCTAGTGATACACGTCTCATTTCTGTGACTGTTGTATTAACTAATATTTCAAAAATTCTGAACAGAGTATATGGCACATGTTAAGGGTTCAGTTAATATTAGCCATTTTTACTATGTTGTATGATCAGGGATGGTTTATAGGAACCTGCACAAGGGTGACCTAAACTTCTTGCCTTTGTCAATCCATAAAAATACATCACATTCTGGTGCTTTGGTAGTGGTAAATAATCAGGGTTTGATCCCTGGGTCTGGAAGATCCCCTGGAGGAGCAAATGGCAACCCACTTCAGTATTCTTTTTTTTTTTTTTTCTTTTTTTTATTTATTTATTTATTTATTTATTTATTTATTTATTTTTGTACATGTATGTTCCCAGATCAATCAGATGCATATCCCTTGGCCCTCCCCCCACCCAGGTTCCCCCCCCCATCCCTCCAGACCATTGCTCCAAGTGGTTGTAGGTACTCCTATTCCCCTAGCACAATGACAATAGCTATCCTTTCTACACATGACAGTAAAGGTTCCCATGTTACTCCCTCCCATTGTTCGGTCTCCACAATGTCTTTATGTCTATTCTTTTTTTTCATGAGTTCACTGTGTATGTTATCATGACCATCTTACTAGATTCCATATATATGAGTTAGTATACTATACTTGTCTTTCTCTTTTTGACTTACTTCACTTTTTATGATAGGTTCTAAAGCCAGCCACCTCATTAGGACTGAGTTGAGAAATCCCATGGACAGAGGAGCCTGGCAAGCTACAGCCCACGGGGCCTTAAAGAGTCAGACGCGACTAAGCAGGCACACAGACTCGACATAGTTTGGAAATAATATTACTGAACTGGAAAGCACAGTTGGCTAATACAATCTAAAACATTAATCTGCTTCTCAGAAAACATATGAAAATAATCGAGGCCTGGTATATTCTATTATTCTTTGATGTATCCTCTCCCCTGCTTCATCATGCATATAAACAGCAGTATAGTGCACTGGATAAAGGCATAGTTTATGGAATCAGCCTATCCAACTTCAAATTCTGACTCTGCTACTTAACACCTCTGTGACCTCGAACAAGCCGCTTAATCTATTTTTATTTCCATTTCTTGAAATGCTAGTGATACACGTCTCATTTCTGTGACTGTTGTATTAACTAATATTTCAAAAATTCTGAACAGAGTATATGGCACATGTTAAGGGTTCAGTTAATATTAGCCATTTTTACTATGTTGTATGATCAGGGATGGTTTATAGGAACCTGCACAAGGGTGACCTAAACTTCTTGCCTTTGTCAATCCATCAGGAAAGATACATCACTGAAATTCTCAAAGATATGCCATACATGATACACTCAGGGAGATATACAGCACCAAATGTGGACATTGGTGTTTGGAAATGAGGGAATACACAGAGATGCTGGTTGCTGAACTCTTGACCATTCCTAAAAAAAGAAAGCATAGTTCAGTGGAAAATAGCATGCACTAGCTAGTTTTAAGATACAAGATCTGAAACTCATGGGGCAATATGATGATCAAATTGCAAATTAGTTAAGACTTTGTTAATGGCAGATAGAAATATCTAATCACAAAGATACTTTGCGAATGATATATTATACATAAAATGCTCAGCACTCTGGAAATGTTTGATCACTTTCCCTCATTTCATGGATAGCTCTGGTGTGACTACAAAGATGTTTTTTTCCAGCCTGATTTAGAAGCTAAAGTTATTGATTCCATAAGAGGTATGCCTTCTCTTCTCACCTCCTTGCCAATATATCCTATCCTCCTCAAAGAAAATATCCTTAAAGTAGAAACTGAAAAGTAAGTGAGCAATTTCCTTATGAACCTAAGAAGTGAGAAAAGCATAAATCTAATCACTAGGGCTGCCCAACTGTAACTCCAGAGCTGTTGAAGAATTAAAGACATTTCTTAATCTCCTACTGCTATCAATTCCCCAACCTTGGTAAGCCTTCCACTAAGAGGCTAAGAAAAAAGAAAAAGAAAAAGAAAACTTTTTTCTTTCCTTTTGACCAGCAAATAACAGAACAGCAGCCTAAAAGAAGTAAACTGTTCTTTCACTCTATGAAAAGAAAAAAAAAAATCTTACAGTATGATGGACCATGTCAAATAAAATGAAACCAAACTATAGAGTTAAGCCCAAAAGGAAACTTTTCTTCTAAATTATTGCATTCCCCTTTAGCTATCAGAGACTTTTTCCATGGCCATTGCTAATGATCTGAATCAAAAGGAAGCACTTTGAAAGCACATTGGAAAGAAATATATGTGTGTGTGTGCTTATATGTGTGTATGTGTGTATTTGTGTGTGTGTGTGTGTTTGAAATCTCAGTACATCTTAGGCATTAGGTTCTAGGGAGGAAAAAAAAAAAAAGGTTTCATGTACTACAAAGCAAATCTTTAAAGAATGTGAAAGGAGAAATGTTGCCTTTATGGTAGAGAAGGTTACCTTTTCATCTCAAGATACTCAAAGAAACATTTTGTCCTTTTTAACTGATATTTAGACACTTTCATCTCTTTGGCAAAAGAGCTTCTGAACCACTGGAATTTAAAGTAAAGTTAAGGTACAGGTTTAATGGAAACTCTTTGAGAGACGTGGTTTGGAGCTGATATCACATTATGCAGGCAGTTGTGTCTCATAGCCTAGACAAAAAAAAATGTGTTCACAGAATTCTTTCACGAAGATATATTTCTGGTGTTCTCCAAAATCATATGGTATCACTGACATTAAAATTCTAGAACCAAAGAATAAAGTAGCTTCTAACCTACTTTTTCAACATTTCAATGAGTATACCCTCCCTTACTTCAGTTTTATGGATTCACTGTGCTTTCAGGAAATAATCTTAAGAATAAAAAAAAAAAAATTCACCAGAGTGAACTTAGATATTTCAGAAAGCTACAGAAAGAAATGTCTCATTCACAGGGAAAACTATACCACGTTCACCAATTTGGATACTGGTGGAAAAGTAGGCTCCTAGGATCAAGTAGGTCAAGTAGGTGGCATCTCATTCTACAACCTAAGTAACTTCATAAGACTTTGGAAGGTTATTTTTGCTTCAAGACAAAGGGCTGGCTAAAGGTGAGTAGTTTCTATATAAGATTTTCCTCCTCAATTATCCCTTCTTTAAAACCATGTGATGATTAATTGCACTCGAGACACATCCCTATGTGATCTGCCCACCTTCTCCTTTTCCAACCTCATATCCTTCCATTTCCCATTCCCTTGCATACTACACCCCAGTCACACTGATCTGTTTCGTGAACACATAAAACTGATTTATGCCTCAGAGCCTTTGTGCTTACTGCTCCATCTACCTGGAATTCTTTCATCATTCAGAGCTCAGGTCAGACATCAGCTTTTCCAAGAGACTGTTTAAAACCAATCTATCTAAAATACCCCACCCTGGGTCCTATTCCTACCTCTATCATTCTCTGCCACATTACCTTGTTTTGTGCTCTTTTTAATTTTTTTTATTGGGGTATATTTGCTTTACAATGTTGCATTAGCTTCAGGTGTACCACAAAGTTATTGTTATAATTTTTACAGAGTTTTCTTGTTTACAGGTATACATGTTTTCTTTCTAACAGAAGATGTTCAACAAGTATTTATCTAATAAAGAAACACCTCTACACTAATTCTTCACTTTCAGGTAACAGTGTAGATCTCAGACTAATGCAAGATTGAGACCAGGATAAGGATTACCAAGGAAACTCAGTAAGTTTTATGTTCCCAAATATTGGTATATATAGTATCAAAAAGAAAAAATATTCAGGTCACAAATTGAATGCTTTCTTTACTTTCATCCAATAGATGTGACAGCAAAAACTCTGTCGAGATTCTTATCAAGAACTGTCTTCTTCTGGGAGCAAGAGAGGAAATGAAATCAAGCATTTCTCCCATGAGGAATGCCTTACCTGTCAGATCTCACAACGACTTGGCACTTACAAGTTGAATTACACTGAGTGGACAGAGGGCATAAGATCTGCCACTAAATGGTTGGGTGAACTTGAACAAATCACTTTAGTATTTTTACCTGTTCCATGGGAATTAGAGTTTCTGTCAAGTCTAACTCACAAGCCTGTTGTGAACTTCAAATTAAATAATGCTTATAAAAGCACTTTCTGCTGTCAAGTATCATGGAAATGTAACATAAGGTTTTTACAAAAGTTTTACATTTGTTCAAAAGGAGAATCAGAATATTTCTGCATAATATTCAAGTATTTACAGAAAAGAACTGTTTGGTTGGTTATTAATATTCAAGCACAGCCAATACTCCACCCTTCCATATCTCTAATACCCTTGCTAGATCCATACAGACTTACTCTGCAGTACTAAGAACAAATGGAACTGTGTTCCATGTGTACAGTAGACGATAAATACCCTTGCTGAGGGTTATGGAAAACTAAACTAAAGTGGGGATAAGGTAGCGATCAGGTCAGACATCAGCTTTTCCAAGAGACTGTTTAAAACCAATCTATCTAAAATACCCCACCCTGGGTCCTATTCCTACCTCTATCATTCTCTGCCACATTACCTTGTTTTGTGCTCTTTTTAATTTTTTTTATTGGGGTATATTTGCTTTACAATGTTGCATTAGCTTCAGGTGTACCACAAAGTTATTGTTATAATTTTTACAGAGTTTTCTTGTTTACAGGTATACATGTTTTCTTTCTAACAGAAGATGTTCAACAAGTATTTATCTAATAAAGAAACACCTCTACACTAATTCTTCACTTTCAGGTAACAGTGTAGATCTCAGACTAATGCAAGATTGAGACCAGGATAAGGATTACCAAGGAAACTCAGTAAGTTTTATGTTCCCAAATATTGGTATATATAGTATCAAAAAGAAAAAATATTCAGGTCACAAATTGAATGCTTTCTTTACTTTCATCCAATAGATGTGACAGCAAAAACTCTGTCGAGATTCTTATCAAGAACTGTCTTCTTCTGGGAGCAAGAGAGGAAATGAAATCAAGCATTTCTCCCATGAGGAATGCCTTACCTGTCAGATCTCACAACGACTTGGCACTTACAAGTTGAATTACACTGAGTGGACAGAGGGCATAAGATCTGCCACTAAATGGTTGGGTGAACTTGAACAAATCACTTTAGTATTTTTACCTGTTCCATGGGAATTAGAGTTTCTGTCAAGTCTAACTCACAAGCCTGTTGTGAACTTCAAATTAAATAATGCTTATAAAAGCACTTTCTGCTGTCAAGTATCATGGAAATGTAACATAAGGTTTTTACAAAAGTTTTACATTTGTTCAAAAGGAGAATCAGAATATTTCTGCATAATATTCAAGTATTTACAGAAAAGAACTGTTTGGTTGGTTATTAATATTCAAGCACAGCCAATACTCCACCCTTCCATATCTCTAATACCCTTGCTAGATCCATACAGACTTACTCTGCAGTACTAAGAACAAATGGAACTGTGTTCCATGTGTACAGTAGACGATAAATACCCTTGCTGAGATTATGCTGGATTCATGGGCTCAAATACAGTACTAGAAATGAAAGACTAAGTAGCTTAGCTGAAAAGAGCCAGTCATAACAGGGACTACAGCATATGAATGAGGAAACAATGTTTACCACTCCCAGTCTATCACATCACCTTAAATTTCCAATATTAGAAGAAATTCTTTTTATGAATCTGAGCACATTTTAATTTGTTCAAGGCGTTCATTATCTTCTTTGCATGGGATAGCCTACGAGCTCACTAACACTGCAGCAGGGACTTATTTATCTTATAGATCCACTCCTACCCACTTCGCTTAGTGAAAAATTCTAATGGAGTCTGAGGAAACCAGAAGCAGAGGATTAGGTAAATTTTGTTTGGGTTAAGAGGCCAGAGGCATGGTGTTCTGATCTGAACATTTAAGGCTTTCAAATGGGTCCTGAGCAGCTAAGAGACAGAAAGTGGGGTATCTGAAGGAGACAGGAAAAGTCAATTTGGCCACACGACTGGCAAAAATTCAAAAATTGCAGCCACTCAACCCAAATTACCATGTAGTTGGGCTTCAATTCAACTAAATCTAAAAAGATTCTTGAGACTCTTCTGCCTTATCAAATTTTAGTCCTATTTACACATGGACTTTTTTTTATTATTATCTTAACAAGATCTTTACCAAAACAAACCAAAAATTTGTCTTCAATTGTGCTTTGTAGTTACAAGCAATATCCTTTTTTTTTTTTTTTTTTTTTGCTAAAAAGTATTCTTGATAATGTTTACTTCCTTTAATTAGGGATAATTCCAATTTAATAAAGAAGAAAAGTTACAGTATGAGTTACAGTATGAGTCCAATTCAAATACCTTTACAAGTGACTCCTTTATAACAACCTGACTCTTATTTCATCCCAGTTATTGTTTTATCAAAAATAATCTTATTTATAATTTTATGGCTCTGTTTTAAAAGAAAATTCTATATAAACTGACTTCAAGTTGGCCTACTTATTATTAAAAAAAAAACTTGAGAATCTAATGAGGTTATAATTTCCCCAAACTTTATGATCTTTGGCCAAGAATATTACAAAGGGTAAAGGTCTTGTTTGGCATCTAATGTAAAAAGCTGGCATAACATTATGAAGCTTACTTGGGTGACTATAATTTCCTTACTATTCATCAATATTTCAAATATTTTCTGCCATAAACCATCATTACTGTGTCATTGCTGCCATATTTGCTGTAGTAATAAATACGGATGATTATGAACCGAGGTAGTCATTGTATGTGCGGTGCTCAGTCGCTCAGTTGTATCCAACTCTTTGTGATCCTTTGAACTGTAGCCCAGCAGGCTCGTCTGTGCATGGGACTTCCCAGGCAAGAATACTGGAGTGAGTTCTCATTACCTCCTCAAGGGGACCTTCCAGACCAAGGGGTTGAACCCACATCTGCTGCATCTCCTGTACTACAAGGTAGATTCTTTACCAATGAGCCACCTGGTAAGTCCCTAGGTAGTCATTTAAACAAATATGAAATCATTACTGTAAAATGGAGAGCATATCTCTAAGGATTTTCTTTAATACCACGTGTGAATGCTGAAAGAGCAGGGTGGGAAGGTAGAATAGTTTTGTCTGAGAAAGGAAGGCATTTGTGCATGGCACACTTAGTGCTCAGAAATGCTTCTTATCAAAAAGCTCATTTCCAGGACTGCAGCAATAGGTAGCTGACTGATACATAACAATTTTTGAGGTGGCAAGGGGATGTTTTAGAGGAATGGTAACGCAAGCATGATAGAGAGGACCTAGATGAAGGGCAAACCCATTTTGCTTGTGGCACTGCCTAAAAGCCAGTCATTTCCCATTCAAATCATTTCTTCTGTGTAGAGTCAGATTCCAATGAGAAGGATGCCAAGTATAGAGATAACAGAGTACTTTAATGCAAGAGCCCTGACTATATGGAATATTCAGTAATCATTAAAAAATACAGCAAATTAGTCGTGAATATATGGAAGCATAGTGTAGAGAGAAGACTACAACAGAGTAAGTGAAGATAATGTGAGATGCATTAAAAAAGCCCAAAAATAAATGCAGGGAAACAGCCTAAGATGAAGATCAGTTATTTATTAGCAAACATTTAAGAAGATATTATAATTAATTGAATACATTCTGAACTTTCCTATTAAATTGTTAAAATATTTGTCAAACTACCCATATCATAAATGGTTAAAAACAAACTAGGAGAATATTTAGAAATATAAGACAAAAATTTTCTAACCTTATGCACAATAAACCATTACAGATATATGAGGAAAGGATGAATCTCCACTTAGGTCCATGTTCAAACGGAACAGTTTGAACAACGGGCAGTTCAAAAAGAGAAACCTTGGGAATTTCCTGGGATTCAATCAATAGCTAGGACTCCATGCTTTCACTGCAGAGACTGGAGTTTTGATCCCTGGTCAGGAACAAAGATTCCAGAAGCCATGCAGAGTGGCCAAAAAAAAAGGAAAAGATCAAGAAACCCAAGTGACAATAAATACATGGAAATGATTTTTCCCTAAATGAAGATCAAAAATACCAAATCAAAAAATGGTATTGATGGACTTATTTGCAGGACAGATATAGAGGCACAGAAATAGAGAACTCATTTAATGGACACAGCAGGGAAACGATAGGGTAAGACAAATTAAGAAAGTGCCATTGACTTATATACACTATCATGTGTATGATAACTACTGAGGAGCTGCTATTTAGCACAGGGAGCCCAGTCTGGTGCTCTGTGATGATGTGGGGGCAGGGGTGGGTAAGAGGGAGGTTCAGTAGGGATGGGATATATGTATACATATGGCTGATTCACAGTGTTGTACAGCAGAAACTATCACAACATTGCAAAGTAATTATAGTAAAAAAAAAAAAAATGCCTCCAAGTCAAAATAAACTGGTAAGATTCTGAGAAATTTCCCAGGACAAGCAACTTAGATTCTTTGTCAGATAAATTGTACAGACACGGTGGGGATATCAAGGAGGAGGAATTCATGGTCTCAGAGAAAGTCAAGAGAACATGAAGCAGATGCAATATGTGTGCCATCTCGCTATCCCTCAAACAAACTGCATGTGTTTTAAGACATTTATGAAAAATCTGGAAAATATGAACATTGCCAAGATAGCTAGTAAATTAAGGAATCACTATTGGGTTTCATTTTTAAACTCTGATAACAGTGTTGTGGTTGAATATATTTCTAAGAGTTTTCATCTTTTTAAAAAATTTTTGAAATATTTATAGATGAAATAATGCAATGTTTGGGATGGCCTTTAAAATAACCCATTTGGGACAGGAGATTGAAGTGAGTAATGGTGAAACAAGATAGAAATGGTGAAACCAGATTGCCAATATGTCCATGATTATCATGATTCAAAGAAAGATACATAGGGTAAGAAAGTCTTCACATTTTTTCATCTCCTTTTTTATATGTTGAAAATGTTCTGTAATAAAAGGTTAAACTAGTCCAATCTTTGCTTATAGAAGTTTGGAAATATATATCAAAAGGCATTTATCATGAGAAAATATCCAGATAAGTGTGAAAATATGTATGAGTGAAGATGATTTTCCAACATTGTAAAACTGATAGAGAGTAACTGGTTAAATAAGTTATAATATATCCTTAAAATGAAGGATTATGCAACCATCAAAATTTATGATCTCTCTATACATTTAGTAAACTGAAACTTCATGATATATTATTAGAAAGAAAAAAATACATGATTATTGGAAGAACAGCATGGCCCATGAATGAAAAACAAGCATATAAATACATTTGTTTTAAAGCAATTTGGCAGTGTCTACCAAAATATAAAGGTAATTCAGTAATTGAAGTCTTGCTTACAATAGTGAAAAAACAAAGAAACTAGAAAGAGGTTCAATGTCCACAAAAAGGAAACTGATTCTATACAATGGAATGCTAATGCAGTTATCAAATGGTCAGAGATAAGAAGGAAAATAATTTAATTAAAAATAGACAAAAGATTTAAGCAGGTTTCTAAAAAGAAACTACATTAACAACCAATGAGCACATGGAAGGATGTCCAAAATCACTAGTCATCTGAAAATGCAAATTAAAACTCCAATGAGACATATTTACCCATTTACTGGAATGCCTAAAATTAAAGATTGAAAATGCTAACTTTTGGCAAAAATATGGAGAAACTGGAACATTCATGCATTACTGCTGGAAATGGAAAATATTATAACCACTATTGAAAGCAGTTCCATTCCTTGGTATTTACCAAGGCAAATGAAATACATGTCCACAGAACAATCTGAATGTGACTGTTCACAGCAGCATTACATTTAACAGCCAAAATGTGGAAGCTACCCAAATGAACCTCAACTGGTGAAAAGGTAAACTGTGGTATGTTTATACCATGGAATACTACTCAGGAGCAAAAAATACAATAAAATGTCAGTAATTGAAATAACACTGATGGATACCAAAATCAACACACAAAGTGAAAGCAGTCAAACACAAAAAACTATGATTTAATTTATATGAAATCCTATAGAGGGCAAAGCTATGTGACAAAAAATAAGTCAACGGTTACTTATGGTGCTGGGTGGAAGAGGATGTAGATTTGGATGCAGAAGTCAAAAGAGGCACTTGGAAACTTCTTAGTGTGAAGGAAAAGTTCTATAGCCTAATCCTCATGATGTGTACATGCTAGGTTGCTTCAGTGAAGTCTGACTCTTTGCAATCCCATGGACTGTAGCCTGCCAGGCTCCTCTGTCCATGGCATTCCCAGGCAAGAATACTGGAGTGGCTTGCCACACCCTCCTCCAGGGGAGCTTCCCGACCCAGAGATCAAACCCACATCTCATGTCTCCTACATTGGCAGGTGGGTTCTTTACCACTAGCGCCACCTGGGAAGTCCAATTATCATGATAGTTACAATTTTGCATACAATTACCAAAATTCATCAAATTATGCATTTAAAATTAGTGAGTCATATAATAAGTTCACATACCATAAATGAGCAAAAATCAAAAGTTGGATATTTTCCCAAACTCTGGCCCCTAGTGGAAGTGAAGAAAGCAAAGGTACTCCTCTAGTCTTTTCCCCATCATCAAAATCTTCTGGTTAAGTTGTATGTTATTATACGCCTAAAATGGTTTCTCTGGTGGCTCACTGGTAAAGGATCTGCCTGCAATGCAGGAGACCAGGATTTTGGTCCCTGGATAGGAAATATCCCCTAGCGTAGGAAATGGCACCCCACTTAAATATTCCTGATTTAAACATTCCATAGACAGGGGAGCCTGGCAGACTACAGTCCATGGGACCATAAAGAGTAGAACATGACTGAACACACACATACACACACACAGAACTTTTTTATTATTATTATTATTATTTTAATTTGGGGGGGGATGGGTGGGGTGGGGAGGAGGGGATGGGTGGGGTAGGGAGGGAGGGGGATGGGCGGGCCACTTCTATTGGTCTTTCATTTCTCTATTTTCATCCGTCTTTGTTCTTTTTGGCTCCTGTGGGCCTCCTATCGCGGTGGCCTCTGTTGTCGCAGAGCGCCGGCTCTGGGCGC
Source organism: Tragulus kanchil (assembly GCA_022376925.1). Classification (NCBI taxonomy): domain Eukaryota; kingdom Metazoa; phylum Chordata; class Mammalia; order Artiodactyla; family Tragulidae; genus Tragulus; species Tragulus kanchil. The sequence goes on from JAIOJX010000001.1 coordinate 26,423,034, forward strand.
ATGCGCTCCAGAGCTCCGGCTCGGTAATTGGACACATCGGTCCAGCCACTCCGCGCGGCACACAGGATCTTCCCAGGCCAGGGATCGAACCGGCGCCCCTTGCATTGCAAGGCGGTGTCCTTACCCACTGCGCCACCAGGGGAAGCCCACACACAACTTTTTAAAAAGGATAGTTCCTATGAATATAAGATCCTCTCTGAGTTTCCAGCATCCAGGCTTTTTTCACAAAATGGAAAAAAAAAAATAGAGAGAAAAAAGCGGAAAGAAGTTTTGGCATTTGTGGAAAACAGAATGAGTCAGTCTGGTGGTTCACTACAAACTGAAGGAATTTCAAGGATATTTCAGCTAAGCTCTGAGATTAAAATTTTGGTTTATATGACCTGGCAGAGTAAATCCAAATCACTTGATGTTAACTCTATAGAAACAGCCTCCTGACTATTGACAAATTATCTTATAAGCACACAGATCAAAGGGTGTCATCGTTAGATGTTGTCCATCAAAATAATACTCAGCTATCTATGAAATGATATCAATGGTATGTTTTTGCATTGGAATTGTCCTAGGTAATTAAAACATCACAGAAAGAGACTAAAGAGTGGATAAACAAGGTCTTTAAAAAGCAGTAAGTTTGTAGACTAAAGAAAGATTCTTGGTAATCTAATGAAAGTAGTCTCAAAGTCTACAAAAGAAATGTTTAGGACAATCTATTGTTTGAAAGTCACAGCATCAACACCACTGAGAGCTATTAGAAAATTAGAACTGCTTCAGATATTAGGAAGATTATTCAAAAGGAGAATGATATATCATCAAAACTTAACAGTAAGACAGAGGTCATCCTCCTGGAAAGTACTAAAAGAGCAACAGAGAGAAACAGTGGAGTCTGAAACATACTGAAGAAAAGATTCAGGCCTTATAGTTCTCATTCTTGTCTGGCAGCCGGACTACAAGGGAAACTTTTTTCTGAAAATTCTTGTCTAGGTGTAACTGTTATTTCTAGCCAGAACTCCTCTGTTCACTCTTCCATAAATATGGTTAGGGTTTCACTTTCAGCCAGTCACTTTCCATATTTATAAGCAAAACCGAAAAAAAGTATAACCAGCATCACACTGAATGGAATAAGCCAGGGGGACACTTTCCACTCACCTACAGCAACAATTTCAAGACTGGTTTTAGAAATGTCAGCTTTATGGATGCTATTTTAGAGTCTCTGTTTTCATTTTAGTCATGTTCCAATGATTTACCTAAGCAAGATATTTCATGGAAGAAAATCCCACTCAATGCCCTTATCAGGCTTTTGCACTCTTGCTTATTAAGAAGGATGTCTGTAGCTCTAAAACTAAGCAAGGTTTACTTCAGAAGGTTAAACACACATTTTCAGCTGTTGCCAGAGATTCTCTGGTTATATACAGAATAATGCTTAAGATTTTTAAAATTTTTATTATGGAGATTTTCAAACACACATAGAAGTAGAGCCAAGATTACAATGAATAGCCTCACATCCAACACACAGGTTCCACATTTATCAACTCCTGTCCAATCTTGATACATCTATGCTTCCATTTTTTGCAGACTTATTTAAAGCCAATCCTAGATGTTGGATCATTTATAAATACCTTGATACTCATGAGTTTTCATTCAGTTTGTAGAACTTAAGACACAAAAATAAATAAAATTTGAAAGATCAAATCCATAAATGGCAGAAAATTTATCCAATATTTCTGATACCTGAAAACACTGATATCACTAATTTGAACTCTGACCTGGATAACCTGAGAAACCTGTTATCCTGCGAAACTTGTATGCAGGTCATGAAGCAATAGTTAGAAGCAGACATGGAACAACAGACTGGTTCCAAATTGGGAAAAGAGTATGTTAAGGCTGTATATTGTCACCTTGTTTATTTAACTTATATGTAGACTACATCATGTGAAATGCTGGTCTGGATGAAGCACAAGCTAGAAGTCAGAAATATCAATATCGATGCTGGGAAAAATAGAAGGCAAAATGACAAGGGGACGACAGAGTATGAGATGGTTGGATGCCATCACTAGGTCAATGGACATGAGTTTGAGGAAGCTCCAGGATATGCTGAAGGACAGGGAAGGCTGTCATGCTGCAATCCATGGGGTCGCAAGTAGTTTGAACTGAACTGAACTGAATGAAGTGGATTAATGAGTCCTTTGCCATACATAAATTTAACTGACATTTAACTGACATTGCAATGTTCTTTATTGTTGTTGTTCAGTCATATCTGACCCTTTGTGACCCCATCAACTGCAGCACACCAGGTTTCCTAAACTTCACCATCACTTGGAGTTTGCTCAAACTCATGTCACTGAGTCAGTGATGCTATCCAACCATTTCGTCCTCTGTAGTCCCTTTCTCCTCCTGCATTCAGTCTTTCACAGCATCAGTGTCTTTTCCAATGAGTTGCCTCTTTGCATCAGCTGGACAAAGTATTGGAGCTTCAGCTTCAGCATCAGTCCTTCCAATCAACAGTTAGAGTTGATTTTCTTTAGGATTCAATGGGTTGATCTCCTGGCAGTCCAAGGGAGCCTCAAGAACCTTCTTCAGCACCACATTTTGAAAGCATCAATTCTTCAGTTCTCAGCCGTGTTTATGATCCAAATTTCACATCCGTACATGACTACCAGATAAACCATAATTTTGACTATAGAGACCTTTGTTGGCAAAGTGATATCTCTGCTGTTTAATATGCTGTCTAGGTTTGTCATAACTTTTCTTACAAGGAGAAATCATCTTTATTCTGCATCTAAATTGTTATAACATAAATGTGGCTCTCTCTCATTTTACAGAGCTTGCCAGAAAGTCATCATTCCAGGGTATCCTACTCTAACATTTCACTGCATTGAAAATATACATCTGCCGTTTATCCTTGGGAACACACATACTTCAGGTTCTTGATCACTGAAAGCCTCTCACACTGTGAATATTTTCCCTATTGCACTTACATGTGTTCAAAGAAATGTAACTTCAAATTCCAGCATTGAGTGGTTTTATGCATTGATCCAAAGAGTAAGAATGAGTGGCCCTTAACCAGAGTCTATGTAAAATGTCAATCAGAGCAGCAGCAGAAAAACTGCAGGAAAAGGTTTTAATATGATGAATACAGTCTGACATATTCATATTAGAAAATTCAATATTTAAAAAAAATGAGCAAGAATGAACATGCAACAGCTGTTTTATAGATAAGAGAAGCACTATTCCCACTGTTTGGGCTATAATGACAATGATGAACCTGTTAGCAGAGGGATTTGCAGAGGCTTTTTTGGCAAGTAATGCCTGAAAATCCAGAACCTATGAAACTTAGGAGTCCAAAGAAGTCACCAAGCCAGATTCTGACAGTCTGAATGAGATAAAACTTTGGATTAGGGTACAGTAAAAAAGTGACATCAGGGAGAAGTTGACTAGCACATAAGACAGTATTGGAATAAGAGCAGTGTAAGCACTTCAGGAAGCACTTGGCTTAAAACTCTCAGGAGTAAGAAAGAAGATGATAACATTAAAATTGGTACAGAATATGCCTACAAGTATGTTCATCAACTCTTTTCTGAGTGCTATGGGTTCTGATGAGAGTCCTGGATATTTATCATTAGATATAGTACACAAAGACTGAAAGTGAGGAACAGAAATACAATCTGAAACTCCATGGTTTCCTTATTCCTATTGCCTCCTTGGTGTAGTCATCCATTGATTCTTCCCCTTCTGGTCATTACACCAGTGATGCATACAACATTTAGAAGCAGACATGGTTCAGTTATAACTATCTAGAATTATCTAACATTTGAGAAGGCTCAGTGAAGAGCAATTGACATTGGAGTGGTTACAACGTCTTGTACATTCACAAGGAGATATTTGATATACTACTGGAAATAAAGTCATTCATCATTTAAAAAGTTGGTAGATCCAATCATTAGGCCTTGTGACAAACAAAATATTGGGTTTGTGTGCACCCTGAAATCTCTTTTATTCTTTCCCCCTCTCAAGACACACACATATACACATTTCCTCTACCCGATCAAATCTCTGAATTCTACCTAATATAGGAATGATCATCAAATCAGGGTCAAACAAATAAATAAAACAACACTTATTTTGGGCTCACACTAAAAGTTCACTGATCTCCTTTCCTTCTACGAGATGAGAATGTCACATTCTATAGTTCTGGAACTCTGTGGGTTTATATAGGTGCAGATGTGGGTGTAGACAGATATAAAGATAGATAGATGATAGATAGATAGATATGAGGAAAATAGAAACCTATTATTAGGTATGTGTACGTGCATGTTAAGTTGCTTCACTCATGTCTAACTCTTTGCCACTATGGACTGTAACCTGCCAGGCTCTTCTGTCTATGGCATTCTCCAGGCAAAAATAGTGGAGTAGGTTGCTACACACTCCTCCAGAGGATCTTCCCAAGCCAGGGATCAAACTGGTCTCTTACATCTCCTACACTGGTACGTAGATTCTTTACCACTAGAGCCACCTTGGAAGCCCATTAGCAAGTATATACATGCACAAAGACTAAAAGGACTGCAGTATGGAGAATAAATGAAATAAGAGCTGAGTAAGATAAAATCCATTCATCAAGCAAATGTGTGAAGATTCAAAATTATTTGGCTTTCTACCTTTATATTTCTCAACTTAGTAATACTCTATAATTATTCTTCTAAATTGTCCTATGTATTTTTCATTTATTGAGTTTATTGGAAACACCATTCTCCATGTTACATTAATGACAGTTTGGCCTACTTAACCGAGAATATTTTTTGGTCACTTAAGAAGACTATTTTTCCATGAGATTTTAAGTCTTTCTCTGCTTATATATAATGCAAATAAAGGTATATGGATACTTTGTGAGGGTGAGAAGTGACTAAGGAAAATTTATATGTGCTAATAAGAAAGTATCTCGACAATGATAAATAATATTACTAATTTTAAAATTTTAAAATGTAAGGTACCTAATAGTTGGATTGGCATTATCTCATTCTTGTGAATAATGTATGTGTGCATTTGGGTGTGTATGATGATATATGTGTGTGTGTGTATGTATATATATATATATATATATATATATATATATGTACATATATATATATATATATATATATACACACATAGTATTTTTAAATAGATTTAAAACATTAATGACTATGTCTTCAGAGTAAGCCTAGGTAGCTAGACATCTAATTTTCATGCTATGTCTTGCTATACTATTTGAATTTTTAATTATAGGCACATATGACTTCTACTTTTTAACTAAAAGACCAAAACCATTTCAGAACAATATGAATAGGATGCTGTTTTTGAAAAACAAAAAAAGCCTGATTGTATTTCTATAAGAAATGCCTACAAAGATATTCCCCAATATGCAGTCAGTAATCATCTTGTGGTAGAGAAGGAAATGGCAACCCACTCCAGTATTATTACTTGGAAAATTTCATGTATGGAAAGGCCTAGGAAGCTATAGTACATAAGGACACAAGTATGTGCATATATATATATATATATATATATATACATACACACACACACACACACGGGCTTCCACTTGTGGCTCAGTGGTAAAGAATCCACTTGCAGTGAGTGAAACCTGGGTTCAATCCCTGGATTGCAAAGATCCCCTGGAGAAGGGCATGGCAAACCACTCCAGTATTCTTGCCTGGAGAATCCGATGGACAGAGGAGCCTGGTGGACTACAGCCCATAGGATCGCACAAAGTCAGATATGACTCAGCGATTAAGCAGCAGTCATCTTGTGGTAGAGACTTTTTGTGTGTTTTTAACTTAATATTTTACTATTGCTTATTTTTATTTCTTATATTTTTACACTGAATATATTTATTACTTGTATAAAATAATTTGTATAAAATATTGTTATAATTGTATTCAAACAGTGACTACTGGATCATGCTCAAGAACTCTCATTTTGATTTAAAATCTTAATTGTAATTCTAAATTAATATTCCTTTTATTATAAACAACAATCTAGTGTACAGACTGACAGACTATTCCTCATTGGTCACAAATTTTAACCCCTAGTATACAGTGGAAATTATGAATGGGGACTTTGGATCTTATAAAGATCAATTGTTTTATCTTTGCTTTTGTTTTTCTTTTTAATTTTTTATTACAGTATACTTGATTTACAATGCTGTGATAATAAAGATCAATTGTCTTAAATATGATGTATTACAGATGAGACAGATAATGGACTAATCCAATATTTGAACATGAAAAAGACACTAAGGTTAACTAATGATTTATGATTTATAACCTTGTGTGTTATTCTTGGACATTAGTAATGTCTCAGTACTTAACAGTCACAGCTATTTTTTCACTTCCCAAGACATCTTATCTGTAATGACACAAATAATCTTCCAAATGTAAGATGAGGCATAAGGACCAGAAATCCACATGAGTCAACTTGTTCTAAGTTCTCAGGAACCAACATTATCAAATGTGCTGCATAACTTGCTGACTATCAAGGATTAAATGATAACCTCTTTTGTACAATAATCAGTGCTATTTTCTTGCTTCACTTGCTTTTTTGTCCTCTAAGCTACTTTAAAATGATAAGCCTAGGAGAAGAAAAGAAATACAATGAGATAGGTCACTTTCTTTTTACTGACTATGATCAATTTTGCTGAATATGTAAGTTAAAAGCAGTGTTTAAAAATAAGAATCTGAATTGATCATTCATGGATTTCACTTCTTACATGTTCTCTTTTTCCAAAAGTATTGAATGATGAGAAATTAGCTTAGAGCCTCAGAATTTTAATAAGCTTTGGGCTTTGTATCTTTTATGGAATTTTCCAAAAGCACTTAGAAGACTGATCATGGAAGAAGTAACTAGGAATCTCCTCTTTGAGATGAAAATTAAATGGTCGCCTAATCTCAGACTTGCTCATATTTGATATCAATTCCAATTGCTCCTAATATTCTAGAACAACCAACATGAAAGATTTACTTTATCTTTTCGTGTAAATGAGTGATTGTATGTGCGGTGGGAGTAGGGAGAGGACATGAGAGGAACAGTCAAAAGGGGGCATAGGTCTGAGGTATGCTCACTGAGCTTTTGCTTATTTTCTGGATATGTTCCAATAAATCTCTAGAAATCTTTCACCTTTAATATGTTCTCCGTGAGGCATTCTCAGTATCCCAGGCCTGGGTCATCCCTTCCTTTCTCTTTCTTAAAATAGTACTCTTGAATCCTTGTAGAAATGAGTGATTTAAGGCAAAAAAAAAAAAAAAAAAAAAGAACATACAAAATGAATCTGAAACATCATATTGACAAAAAGATAAGGAAAACACAAAGGACTTGTCTGGTCTTTCAAAAGCCACTTTGAAACGTTCTCACTAACCAAAATGGGACAAGTTGACCATTAACACTATTATATTAAATGACTACACATCAAATATGTTAAAAGTCAATGATTTCATGATTATAAATTTTTTTAATTGACTTAAAATTCTACCAAGCAATAGTGACTGGATTTATCACCCTGTCTGAAATAACAAAAACATAAACAAAAGATACTGAATATCAGGCAAAAGTACTGATTACTGGAAGACAGAAAACAAATGATCCTTACAAATGTCCCAGCTTACTGCCTTCAATGAGTTTTTAGGTCATGTGCAGTGAAGCAGAATTTGGGTAGATTTCAGTAGCTTTCCTGAGTTAAGTCAATGGAGTTTAGAGACAGGGACACCAGGATGGATAATTTCCAACATAATGTCTAAATTATAGAGAATAAAGTACAGGTGAGGAGAGAGCTGCATAGAGAAAGCACTTCATACACATGTAGAGCCTGCTCTCTTTGAGTATCTAGGTTTATACTGATAGTGCATGGAATTCTTGCAGATTAAGCTTTGGGCTTTGTATCTTTTATGGAATTTTCCAAAAGCACTTAGAAGACTGATCATGGAAGAAGTAACTAGGAATCTCCTCTTTGAGATGAAAATTAAATGGTCGCCTAATCTCAGACTTGCTCATATTTGATATCAATTCCAATTGCTCCTAATATTCTAGAACAACCAACATGAAAGATTTACTTTATCTTTTCGTGTAAATGAGTGATTGTATGTGCGGTGGGAGTAGGGAGAGGACATGAGAGGAACAGTCAAAAGGGGGCATAGGTCTGAGGTATGCTCACTGAGCTTTTGCTTATTTTCTGGATATGTTCCAATAAATCTCTAGAAATCTTTCACCTTTAATATGTTCTCCGTGAGGCATTCTCAGTATCCCAGGCCTGGGTCATCCCTTCCTTTCTCTTTCTTAAAATAGTACTCTTGAATCCTTGTAGAAATGAGTGATTTAAGGCAAAAAAAAAAAAAAAAAAGAACATACAAAATGAATCTGAAACATCATATTGACAAAAAGATAAGGAAAACACAAAGGACTTGTCTGGTCTTTCAAAAGCCACTTTGAAACGTTCTCACTAACCAAAATGGGACAAGTTGACCATTAACACTATTATATTAAATGACTACACATCAAATATGTTAAAAGTCAATGATTTCATGATTATAAATTTTTTTAATTGACTTAAAATTCTACCAAGCAATAGTGACTGGATTTATCACCCTGTCTGAAATAACAAAAACATAAACAAAAGATACTGAATATCAGGCAAAAGTACTGATTACTGGAAGACAGAAAACAAATGATCCTTACAAATGTCCCAGCTTACTGCCTTCAATGAGTTTTTAGGTCATGTGCAGTGAAGCAGAATTTGGGTAGATTTCAGTAGCTTTCCTGAGTTAAGTCAATGGAGTTTAGAGACAGGGACACCAGGATGGATAATTTCCAACATAATGTCTAAATTATAGAGAATAAAGTACAGGTGAGGAGAGAGCTGCATAGAGAAAGCACTTCATACACATGTAGAGCCTGCTCTCTTTGAGTATCTAGGTTTATACTGATAGTGCATGCCCAAGAAATTGCCAAAGTCCAGGAGAGTACCACCTGATTAGAGGAAACAGTGCACAACTTTCAAACATGATGGGAAACAGTTCCTGTTCCTACTAGTTAGATTGCAAAAATCTCAAGATTTAATGGCACTAGGTAGAGTATTAGATGGGTCTTGCCATAGTAGCGAGGAATAATTAGCCTAGACTCAACTCAACAGTATTCTGAGTTTCCCAGGTGGTGCTAGGCAGGTAAAGAACCTGCCAGTACCAGAGACATATGAGACATGGATTTGTTCCTTGGGTCAAGAAGATCTCCTGGAAGAAGCAATGGAAACTCACTCCAATGTTCTTGTCAGAGAATCCCATGGACAGAGGAAACTAGGGTTTACAGACCATAGGATTACAAAGAGTCAAACACGACTGAAGTGACTTAGCACACACACAAACACTACTCTGGTCTGACCTAAAAATCTTAAAAGTATGAGAGGATAAAACCATTACCAAGTAAATTAACTGTGTTTCATAACAAAGCCAAAGAACACTTGTAGGAATACCAAAATAAATAAAAATAAAATCTAACACATAACAGGGTAAGTTTAAAAATGTCTGGTATTTGATCAAAGATTATGATGCAAGAAGCAATGATTAGGGCTTTCCTGGTCATCCAGTGGGTAAAGAGTCTGCCTTGCAGTACAGGGGGCGGTGATTTGGTCCCTGGCACTGGAGGGTCTCATGTGCCACGGAGCGGCTGGACCAGTGCGAGTCACTGCTCTGGATCACATGTGCCCAGAGCCAATGCTCTGCAGCAAGAGAGGACACTGCAATGGGAGGCCCACACAGGCCAAAGAATAAAGATGAATGAAAATAAATAAATGAAAGACCAATAAAAGAGACCAAAATTAAAAAAGAAAAAAAAAGAAGCAATGATCATCATGAAATCAGCATGCGTGAAGACTGCAAAGATTATCATGCAATAAGCCTGCAAGAAGCTAAAATAAAAAAAATGACCCATAATGAGGATAAAAATCAATCAGTTGAAATTGACCCAAAACAGATCCATATCTTAGAATACAATGCATGAAAACAAATTGTTATAACTGTATTCTATATAGTATATACTGAAGTTAGTAAAAGCATGCCAAATCTAAAACATCCCTAATGAAATACCTAAAGGGAAAGACTACAATGTCAGATAAAAATCACACTAGATGGGATTCACAGTGGATTAGATACTGAAAAAGAAATTAATAGAGATGTTGAAGACATACCAATGCAAACTATCCAAAATTGAGAGGAAGAAAGAAAAAAGTATCAGTGAGATGTGAGACAATTTCGTATATATGGAATCTCCACAGGAAAGAGGTGGAGGACTGAAAAAAACCATTTGAGGCAAAAAAACATTTAGGCAAAAAGTATAAATTAGTAGATTCAGAATCTCATTGAAACGTAAACACAAGAGAGGGGAAGAATGCCACATCATAACCACATTGTTCCTATGAGTGATAAAAAGAAAGATCCATTTAAAATAGCCAGAAGGAAAAGGAGACATATACACAGAGGCACAAAGATGGGGGCAAAAACCTATTTTTCATTGCACATAATACAAGTGAGAAGACACTGGAGCAAAATCTTTAAAGTACTGAAAGGGAAAACAGGTCAGCCTAGCATTCTGTACCCAGTGAAAATATTTTTCAGAAGTTAAGGTCAAATAAAGACATTATCAGACACATAAAAACTGAAAGAATGTATCACTGGCAGACATACACTACAAGAAATAACAAAGGAAATCCTTCAGATACAAGGCAAATGATACCAGAGGGAAACAGCATTTACACCAATGAATGAAAAAAAAAAAAAAGGAAATGATCAGTATATGGGTGAAAATATGAAGTTTTCAAATAATTACCTTTTAAAATTTTATTGATGATTTTTCAATGATGCAAAAAACAAATACATTATTCCAAAGACTGGTGAAAAAAGAGAAAGCAAGCATTTATCCAAGTTTGTTTTTTTTTTTTGATAATTTATATGTCAAGAAACCATAGAGTTGATAGGAAAATTTCTCCTAAAACGAATTTCTTAAGAATTTTTTGAAAGAACCCTTGTCAATAAATGAAGTCACTATGAACTCAGAATACCATCAATTTGATTCTCTTCATAAAATAATGAAAATCTGATGGAAATTTTATAATTTGGTGATCAACATGCAATACCTGACTTCAATGATCAATCCTAACATGACTAGAGGAGAGATAGTAAGACGTTATATATACTTTTAATGTGATACAAAAAGTAGGTTAAAATATCACTCATTAGATTGGATTAACAAGCAAACAAAATCAAATAATCCTGAACCTGATACATATTCTAGACTAAACTCTCCATTTCAGACATTATAAAGGATGGTGAGACATTTTGGTTTGTTTGTAAAATACTACAGAGCCGCAATTAGTAAAATGCAGGATGTCAAGAGTTCTATGATATGAAATAAATTTGATTTCTTAAAAAGTACACAACAAGGAAAAAAAAATGAAAAGGGAATTTTTCAGACTAAAAAGAGATTTATATGTATATGTGTGCTCCATTGTATCTGACTCTGTGTGACTCAATGGACTGCAGCATGCCAAGATTCCCTGTCCTTAATTATCTCCCAAAATTTGCTTAAAGTCATGTCCACTCAATTGGTGATGCCATTCAACCATCCCAACTTCAGTTGCCCATTTCTCCTGTCCTCAGTCTTTCTCAGCATCAGGATCTTTTACAAGGAGTCAGCTTTTTGCATCAGGTGGGCAAAGAATTTGGAGCTTCAGCTTCAGCATCAACCCTTCCAATGAATGTTCAAGGTTGATATCCTTTAAGATTGACTGGCTTGAACTTCTTGCTGTCCAAGGAACTCTCAAGAGCCTTCTCCAACACCACAATTTAAAGGATACAGGGCTCAGCCTACTTTATGATCCAAATCTCACATCCATACATGACTATTGGAACAAAAAAGAAAACTTTGACTATATGGACCTTTGTTAGCAAAGTGATGTCTCTGGCTTTTAATAGACTGTCTAGGTTTGTCATAGGTTTCCTTCCAAGGAGCAAGCATCTTTCAATTTCATGGCTGCAGTCACCATCCACTGTGATTTTGGAGCTCAAGAAAATAAAATCTGTCACTGCTTTTACTTTTTCACAATTGATTTGCAATGAAGTAATGGGATCAGATGCCATGATCTTAGTTGTTAGAATATTGAGTTTTAAGCCAGCTTTTCACTCTCCTCTTTTACCCTCATCAAAAGGTTCTTTAATTCCTCTCTGCTTTTTGCCATCATAAGGGTGGCAATCTTGATTCCAGCTTGTGATTAAACCAGCCTGTCATTTCTTATGATGTACTCTACATAGAAGTTAAATTAGAAGGTTGGAAATATACAACCTTGACAATACTCCTTTCCCAATTTTGAACCAGTCCATTGTTCCATGTCTAGTTCTAACTGTTGCTTCTTGACTTGTATAGAGGTTTCTCAGAAGGTAGGTAAGGTCATCTGGTATTCCCATCTCTTTCAGAATTTTCCAGTTTTTTTGTGATCCAAACAACCAAAAGCTTTAGTGCAGACAATGAAGCAGAAGTAAACATTTTTTTGTGTGCAATTTCCTTGCTTTTTTCTATGATCAAATGGATGTTGGCAATTTGATCTTCTGCCTTTTCTTAGTCTAGCTTGTATATCTGGAATTTCTCAGTTCACATACTGTTGAAGTCTAACTTGAAAAATTTTGAGCATTAACTTGCTAGCATGTGAAATGAGCACAATGGAAAATAGTTTGAACATTCTTTGGCATTGCTCTTCTATGGATTGGAATGAAAACTGACATTTTCCAGTTCTTTGGCCAGTGCTGAGTATTCCATATTTCCTGGCATACTGGGTGCAGCAGTTTAACAGAATCGTCTTTTAGGATTTGAAGTAGCTTAGCTGGAATCCCATCACCTCCACTAGCTTTGTCCATAGTAGTGCTTTCTAAGGCCTACTTGACTTCACACTCCATAGCATCTGGCTCTAGGTGAGTGGTTAACCAGCTCATTAAGACCTTTTTTTGTTTATTGCTTATGTGTATTCTTACCACTTCTTCTTAATTTCATCTTCTGTTATGTCCTTGCCATCTTTGTTCTTTATTGTGATCATATTTACATGAAATATTCCCTTGATATCTGTATTTGCACTTGCACCCATTTCCTGTGAGAAAATCGCAACTAACTGTTGTACATCCAGCAACAGAAGGATGTTGGAATCCACCAGGAAAAGATGCCCCATGTTCAAGGACAAAGGAGAAGCTGCAATGAGATGGTAGGAGGGGCACAATCATGATAAAATCAAATCCCATACCTGCTGGGTGGGTGACCCACAAACTGGAGAACAATAATAACAAAGAAATTTTAAGTGCTGAGAAGGTTCTTGGCTCTGCATCAGACTTCCCAACAAAGGCATCTGGCAAAGGGAATCCCCAGAAAATCTGATTTTGAAGGAACGTTGGATTTGATTACAGAACTCGCACAGGACTGAGGGAAACAGGCTCTTGGAGAGTATAAACAAAACCTATGTGCATTAGGACCGAGATGAACGGAGCAGTGACCTCACAAAAGACTGAGCCAGACTTGACTTTGAGTGTTTGAGTGTCTCCTGTGGAGGCGTGGGTCAGCAGTGGCCTGCTACAGGGACAAGGGCACTGGCAGCAGAAGTCCTGGGAGGCATGTGTTGGTATAAGTCTCTTTGGAAGTCACCAGTAGCCCTATGATAGAGCTTATAGATGCTAGGAATGGATTGCCTCAGGCCAAACAACTAATAGGGAGGGAGCACAACCCCATCCATCAACAGAAAGTTACATTAAAGACTTACTGAGTTTGACCCTGACCACCGAAAACAGACTCAGTTTTCCCCACAGTCAGTCCCTCCCATGGAAGCTTGCACAAGCTGCTCATCCTCATCCATCAGAGAGCAGAAAGAAGCAAGAAATAATCCCACAGCCTCCAGAATGAAAACCACAGTCACAGAAAGCTAACCAAAATGACCACATGGGGGCTTCCCCTGGTGGTCCAGTGGGTAAGGACACCGCCTTGCAGTGCAAGGGGCGCTGGTTCGATCCCTGGCCTGGGAAGATCCCACGTGCTGTGGAGCGGCTGGACTGATGTGATCCAAGCTTTCTTATGTTCTTTTTTTAATTTCATCTTCTGTTATGTCCTTGCCATCTTTGTTCTTTATTGTGATCATATTTACATGAAATATTCCCTTGATATCTGTATTTGCACTTGCACCCATTTCCTGTGAGAAAATCGCAACTAACTGTTGTACATCCAGCAACAGAAGGATGTTGGAATCCACCAGGAAAAGATGCCCCATGTTCAAGGACAAAGGAGAAGCTGCAATGAGATGGTAGGAGGGGCACAATCATGATAAAATCAAATCCCATACCTGCTGGGTGGGTGACCCACAAACTGGAGAACAATAATAACAAAGAAATTTTAAGTGCTGAGAAGGTTCTTGGCTCTGCATCAGACTTCCCAACAAAGGCATCTGGCAAAGGGAATCCCCAGAAAATCTGATTTTGAAGGAACGTTGGATTTGATTACAGAACTCGCACAGGACTGAGGGAAACAGGCTCTTGGAGAGTATAAACAAAACCTATGTGCATTAGGACCGAGATGAACGGAGCAGTGACCTCACAAAAGACTGAGCCAGACTTGACTTTGAGTGTTTGAGTGTCTCCTGTGGAGGCGTGGGTCAGCAGTGGCCTGCTACAGGGACAAGGGCACTGGCAGCAGAAGTCCTGGGAGGCATGTGTTGGTATAAGTCTCTTTGGAAGTCACCAGTAGCCCTATGATAGAGCTTATAGATGCTAGGAATGGATTGCCTCAGGCCAAACAACTAATAGGAGGAGCACAACCCCATCCATCAACAGAAAGTTACATTAAAGACTTACTGAGTTTGACCCTGACCACCGAAAACAGACTCAGTTTTCCCCACAGTCAGTCCCTCCCATGGAAGCTTGCACAAGCTGCTCATCCTCATCCATCAGAGAGCAGAAAGAAGCAAGAAATAATCCCACAGCCTCCAGAATGAAAACCACAGTCACAGAAAGCTAACCAAAATGACCACATGGGGGCTTCCCCTGGTGGTCCAGTGGGTAAGGACACCGCCTTGCAGTGCAAGGGGCGCTGGTTCGATCCCTGGCCTGGGAAGATCCCACGTGCTGTGGAGCGGCTGGACTGATGTGTCCAATTACCAAGCCGGAGCTCTGGCACGCATGCGCCCAGAGCCGGTGCTCTGCGACAACCGAGGCCACCACAATGGGTGGCCCACAGGAGCCAAAGAACAAAGACGGATGAAAATAGAGAAATGAGGGCTTCCCCTGGTGGTCCAGTGGGTAAGGACACCGCCTTGAGGTGCAAGGGGTGCTGGTTTGATCCCTGGCCTGGGAAGATCCCACGTGCCGCAGAGCAGCTGGACTGGTGTGTCCAATCACCGAGCCAGAGCTCTGGAGCTCATGCGTCCAGAGCCAGTGCTCTGCAACAACAGAGGCCACCGCGATGGGAGGCCCATATGAGCCAAAGAACAAAGACGGATGAAAATAGACAAATGAAAGACCAATAGAAGTGGTCCGCCTGCTCCCCTCCCTCTCCACCACACCCCCTCCAAAAAAAAAAAAAAAAAAAGGAAATAGAGAAATGAAAGACCAATAGAAGTGGCCCGCCAGTCCCCCTCCCTCCCCACCCCACCCTCCCCAAAAGATAAATAAATAAAAAATAAGTGTTTAAAAAAAATGATCACATGGATGATAGCCTTGTGTAACTCAATGTAGGTATGAACCATACCATACAGGACCAGTCAAGACAGACAGGTCATGGTGGAGCGCTCTGACAAAACATGGATCAATTGCATATCTGATATCAAGTAATTTACTGCTATTTGTTTCAGCTGTGATAATGGTATCTACCTTTTTCTTTACAAAGAGTGACTTTATTAAATAATGCATACTGAAAATTTGATGGACAAATCAATATGACGGTTGAGATTTGCTTCGACATAATCCAAGGAAAGGAAGAGTGGAATTCAGGTGACATATGATTGGATATTAGTTAATAATGAATGATTGAAGCTGTGTAAGGTTCACACATGGTTTATTATACTACACTTTTTACTTTTGCGAGTGGTTGTAATGTTCCATGTCTTAAAAAAACACCGTCTTGGGCTTCCCTGGTAGCTGAGTGGTAAAGAGTTCACCTGGCAATGCAGGAGACACAGGTTTGAACCTTGATCCGGGAAGATCCCACATGCTGCAGAGCAACTAAGCCTGTGAGCCACAACTGTGGACCCTGTGCTCTAGAGCCTCAGAGCCCCAACTATGGAGCACATGTGCTGCAAGTACTGAAGCCCACGTGCCCAAGTTCCACAACAGAAGTCACCACAAGAAGCCTGCTCACCTCAACTAGAGAGTAGCCCTCACTCACTGTAGCTAGACAAGAGCCTCTGACAGTAGTGAAAACTCAGAATAGCCAAAAATAAATAAATAAATTAAGTTAAAAAAAAAAAAAACATGTTTAGGTTCAACTCCAGATTAAAGGCTTCAGAAGGCTGTGAGAATAAGGAAATGAGTAGCAGAATGACTAGTGTTCCAATAAAAAGTTTACTTCCTTTATAAAAAAAGAGAGAATAATAAGAAATTCAAGCATGATGACTTTAGAAGCTAGATTAGCATATTTTGAACAATTATGTGATTCATATTCTATAAGGAATTAAACTTTAATACAGCAAGGCTTTGAAGATAAATATGAGTTTACTTATGTAGAAATAACTACCTTAGCTAATTCAGTTCTGAAAGTCCAGGAAGAATACTTCTAAGGTTTAGGAATTTCAATAGTCAGAAAATGTTATTTCATTTACTAAAGTCTATGATAAAAACAGAAGGTAAGCTTCTGATCTTTTACTATATTATGATAAATTGGAAATCTATGAAAATTGGATTGTTTTGAGCTAAATGTATGCTTTCTTACTATACTGCTTTATTCCTTTTTTTTGTTTTAATTAATACTTTTTTATCTGGTATTTCATTACAGATCTGGAATATAGTGCAGAATAATGTAGGCCATGACCTCAGAAGCTAGCACAAGAAATATTGTGTTAGAAAACTAAAATCTATGGGAGAAATATTAGTTTAATTTTAGCCCACTTACCAAAGTCAATCCTTTCCAAAACTGTTTTCATTTGATTTCCCTGATCTGAGTTTATATTTGGTCAAACTATAAAATGGAAAAATAGGAAATAGTTGTCAGTATCTAAGCTGTCTTAAATTAGGCTTAGTTAGTAGTCTGGATGTACTAGACAAGTCTAGACAAGAGCAGTGAGCAGATTTTGGCTTGGGACGAGGAGGAGGAAAGACTACTAAAGCAGATGAGAACAATGTACATCATGGTTGCCTTTAGTCTAGCCACAGTGCCAAACACATGAAGAAAATAAAAATTTCAGTTTGGTCCCACAGTGAAAAATATTCAAATATTTCAAAGGTTTTGCAACTTTCAAATTGCAGGAAGATATTAGGTTTACTCAGCTCCCATGAGTGATTCTATAGATAAGACTATTAGTCTATCATTTGATACAATTTGTTTCATCCAGCTCGGTATTTTGCATGATGTAATCTGCATATGTGTTACATAAAAAGGGTGACAATATAAAACCTGTCATGTTCCTTTACCAGTTTTGAACCAGTCAGTTGTTTCATGTAAGGTTCTAACTGTTGCTTCTTGACCTGCATACAAGTCAAAATAGGGAGAAAAAAAACCTTCCACGGAAACATACAAAGGACGGTTAAGAAATACTGGTATCTAGCTGGACTGTGACTTTTGGGAACAAATACATTTGTAACCCACATGGTTTCCAATTCCTTTCTTTCAAAAAAAAATTGAAAAAGTACTCAATCCAATTTCAGCTGATAGGTCATTAAAAATAATTCTTGATGATAGATCACTATGTTATTTTTCCCATGTATGGCTGAAGGAAGTCAAAGACTTGAGTGATATTACTGTATCTTGCGTTATCACCTACTGAGCAAATTTCTTCATCACTTATATTTATAAAAACAAAAGAGATGTAAGTTTGATAACAAACTGTCTTACTATGCCAATAACTAATATTAATGCATGTACATAAGTTAGTGAAAAATTCATTAAATTTAAAAATGCATTTCAAATTGCATAAAAGTGAAAGTGAAGTTGCTCACTTGTGTCTGACTCTTTGCAACTCATGGATAAGGCATGGAATTCTCCAGGCAAGAATATTGGAGTGGGTAGCTTATCCCTTCTCCAGGGGAAATGGAGAAAAATGTTTTAATATAGAGCCTTATAATGAGATGATATATGAAAAATTAAATGCGAACATATAGTTTTGTTGCATAAAAGTATGCTATTGAAACTGTTAGTCACTTAGTCATGTCTGACTCTTTGTGATCCCATGGATTATAGCCCACTGGGCTCCTTTGTTCATGGAATTCTCCAGGCAAGAATCCTGGAGTGGGTTGCCATTCCCTTCTCCAGAGGATCTTCCCAACCCAGATATTGAACCTGGGTCTCCTGTACTGCAAGCAGCCTTTTTACCGTCTGAGCCACCAGGGAAAGCCATGATAGGGTAATCAACATATAATGTAATAAAATTCTGAGGAGGTAAGTGTATGGCGGTAGAAGTTCAAGGAGGTAAAGAGATCATGTAGAATTTTCAACCATTAAAAAAATAGACTTTTCATAAATTTTAAACATATAATCATGGGTTTCATTCCAATATTTGACTTCTATTTGGTACATCTATAATACTACTAAAACATTATGTTTGTTTATACACTGTCGTACACATAGTTCATGAACAGTAGGAATACTAATCCTTTGTGATGAAAGCTAAAATTGTGGTTATCTCTGAAGTGTTCCAACTGGGAGGCATATGAGAGAACTTTCAGAGTATGGAAATACCCTGAATAAGTGGATCTACAGGCAGGGCTGCAGAGTGGTATGCATGTTCACCTAGCAGTCCATTCAATATCTCTGGACTTTTTTGTATTTACTTATACCTCAACAAATGAATTAAAATACAGTAGTGTATTTACAGAAATTTAGAGATCTTATACTTCGCAATTATTTAAATTCATGAATTAAAAAAAAAAATGGACCATCTCCAAAACATGCAAAGGCATATAGGGTTTTTTCACAGTTCTTTTAGGATGAATGAGAGAGAAAATTTACCACTGAATTTACCTACCTGACTGGAAGACCTGTATTCATCTCCTCCACTGTTTAAGTGCAGTTCTTTGTAGTTTTACTCTGACCTCCAAAGCTGCCCTCACGTCCACTTCTAACCTGAGCTTCTCCAGCAATCCATAGTTCATTGTCCACCTTCATTCCGGGACTACAATTCCCAGCAACGCAACTTGGCTCCTGGTGGAAGTTTACATTTCTCACATTGCATTCTGACTGTGAAGTCATTAATTCAGTACTAGGAAGGGGAAGAATCAATTTGGGAGCTTTGTTTTCTGGGAGTTGTAGTTTTTCCCTGAGCTCATTTCTAGCTGGGAAAGCACTACATACCATTTCAAATCTGCTGGACGCGGGTGGGAAAAGAAGCTGACTTCTGTCTGAAAGAAAAAACGGCACAGAAGGATTACTGTTAAGTAAGTCTCGGTAGAACCTAGCAATCTAGCTAAGCACTCTAAATGGCCTGGCATCACCAGATTAAAAATTAAACACAAATAATAAAAATAACTGTATAGTTTATCTGGTTATAAAGGAAATGATTGCCTGTGGTAGAAAATATTGTCAATTATGCCTATAAAAACTAAAATCATAGGCAAGCATAGTACCCAGAAAAATACATTTATATACACACAGTGGAGTGTGTCTTGCCAAACTCACACAAATGCAATTAAAATCTGCATAAATATTGAAATGGAAAAGTTATGCTATTGAAAATAAAGAGACAAAATTGTTTGTTGATATTGTTATGTATACCTAGAAAATCTACAAACATCAAATGAAAAACATGTCTAATAAGAGAGCTTAGTAAGGTGGCTGAATATGAAATGCAAAATAAGCAAAATAGCTTTCTTCTTTGCCATGAATAGGCATTTAAACATTATAACAGTGTGAAACAGGATTCCACTCATAAAAAATAGAATGTAAATAAGAAATATATAGGTCTTATATGAAGACACCCATAATTAATTGAATATCATTAATGTGTAAAAATACAATGTTATTGAATGGAAATTTTGAAATTATAAACTGTTAATTTTTCCAAAATATGTTTGATTAACCATCTCTACTGTGCTTTCTGTAGTCTCATCACCGATACCTTTTGGTGTCTGGTCCTAATAAACACAATAGTGCTTTCTAAAATTTTTATTTTATTCTTCCAATTTCTTCCATTTCTTTAATGTTGGAAAAGGAGGTGTATTGGGGTTTTTTTTTTAATTATTAATTATTTTCATTTTACTTTCTGCTCTTACAGAGTTTTGCTGTTTACAGATGAAATTGGTATTTGTTGGATTTCTATTATGTATATACTAAGCACATTCAGGAAAACGTATAGTTTGCCTACATTAATTCTGACAAATTCTTATAAAATAGATAACTTCATTTCATAAAAGAGAAATTTAAGGTTATGGGAAATTAAATAAATGTTACCAAAGGTCTCATCACTAATAAGTGGTAGAGATGAGAGTAAAACCTACATCTTAGAATAAATCCATGCCGTTTCTACTGAGGGAGGCCTGGTCTTTTCACATGCTAGCTTCATAAGGTTGGATATGTTACTTAAGTGTCTCAAATTCCTCACCTTTGGAATCGAGATAAGAATATTACTATACCTACCCCATAGGGTTTTCTTGAGGATGGGTTAGACTGATCCATGTAATAAGTGCCTAGGACATAGTTAATGTTCAATATGTGGTTGCTATGATTATTAAATTTATTATTACTAATACATGTTTGGAGAATGAAATCCATTTGTTTTTTTCAGATGTTTGTCAGTGGTATAGAAACAGGTGGTTTGTAACTATGTTGTTTACTAAGTATGAACTGAGCATTTTCTTAGTAAAAATGTTGTTCTAGGCACTTTTACATGTACCATTGATAAAATATAGAAACAAAAAGAAGTGGAAGCTAGAGATAATTTACAAAACCTAATGGCTACTATTTACCAGCAACTTATTAAAGTAACATGAATTTTCACCCTATTCACATGGTCATGTGTCTAAATAGCACTGAAAGTCAAATTTTCTATTTTTTTACTTGCACTTGGTAACAGTCATTTTATTCATTTATCTGAAACATTTCAGAATCTGTCTTTTAAAGAGGTGTTCATTCAACTATATAAAATTTTCATGTGAAAAACTGAGAATGTTTTTAAATGTTTTCCCATAAAAGAAATAATCTGTAATTATCTTCATTGTGTTTTCTCTGCTTGCTTCACAAACTGTCTTAGGAGAATATATCTTACATGCATGAAATCTCTTGGCAAGTACTTTCTAAAATTTTATTTTCTTCCAATTTCTTCCATTTCTTTAATGTTGGAAAAGGAGGTGTATTGGGGTTTTTTTTTTAATTATTAATTATTTTCATTTTACTTTCTGCTCTTACAGAGTTTTGCTGTTTACAGATGAAATTGGTATTTGTTGGATTTCTATTATGTATATACTAAGCACATTCAGGAAAACGTATAGTTTGCCTACATTAATTCTGACAAATTCTTATAAAATAGATAACTTCATTTCATAAAAGAGAAATTTAAGGTTATGGGAAATTAAATAAATGTTACCAAAGGTCTCATCACTAATAAGTGGTAGAGATGAGAGTAAAACCTACATCTTAGAATAAATCCATGCCGTTTCTACTGAGGGAGGCCTGGTCTTTTCACATGCTAGCTTCATAAGGTTGGATATGTTACTTAAGTGTCTCAAATTCCTCACCTTTGGAATCGAGATAAGAATATTACTATACCTACCCCATAGGGTTTTCTTGAGGATGGGTTAGACTGATCCATGTAATAAGTGCCTAGGACATAGTTAATGTTCAATATGTGGTTGCTATGATTATTAAATTTATTATTACTAATACATGTTTGGAGAATGAAATCCATTTGTTTTTTTCAGATGTTTGTCAGTGGTATAGAAACAGGTGGTTTGTAACTATGTTGTTTACTAAGTATGAACTGAGCATTTTCTTAGTAAAAATGTTGTTCTAGGCACTTTTACATGTACCATTGATAAAATATAGAAACAAAAAGAAGTGGAAGCTAGAGATAATTTACAAAACCTAATGGCTACTATTTACCAGCAACTTATTAAAGTAACATGAATTTTCACCCTATTCACATGGTCATGTGTCTAAATAGCACTGAAAGTCAAATTTTCTATTTTTTTACTTGCACTTGGTAACAGTCATTTTATTCATTTATCTGAAACATTTCAGAATCTGTCTTTTAAAGAGGTGTTCATTCAACTATATAAAATTTTCATGTGAAAAACTGAGAATGTTTTTAAATGTTTTCCCATAAAAGAAATAATCTGTAATTATCTTCATTGTGTTTTCTCTGCTTGCTTCACAAACTGTCTTAGGAGAATATATCTTACATGCATGAGAAATCTCTTGGCAAGTACTTAAATTTTAATTAAAAACATTTACTAATAAGGTGGTAAGGGAAGAAATCACACAATTGATTTGACGCCAACAGTTCATAAACAACAAATAAATCCATAATAAGTTCCAAGAAGAGTAAATTCAACATACAGAATTAGAAATCCAGTCACCTGTTAGCAATAAAAAGTGATACCTAAGAAAGTCTTAAATATCCACTATGCCAGAATGATATCAGTGCTCCCTTTTGATTCATTTTAAGAAACATCTGTTAGAGGAGCATCAAAATATACTGTCTGTGGAATAGTTTTGTTCCTTTACAGCTTTATAAATTTTAAAATGTTTCTTAAAATCTCATCATCTGAAAATTGCCCTATATGAAATCGATTTAACTGTTCAGAAATCTCTTAGGTATCTAGTTTTAAATAGTTGGATGGCATCTCTGACTCGTTGGAGATGAATTTGAGCAAGCTCTGGGAGATGGTGAAAGACAGGAAAGTGTCTCATGCTGCAGTTCATGGGATCACAAGAGTCAGTCACATCTCAACAACTGAACTAAACTGAAATGAACCTTCTGGTTGCATGGAGCATCTGATCTTCTTTCAAAGATAGATTATGAGTTAAGCTTTAGAAACAAACTTAAAATATCCTTTTAATAATTTAATTAAGCCTTATGACAATATAACATAATAGCAAGGAATTAGCTGAGAAGTGAGTTTTTGTCAATATACACTGCAATAAACAGAATTAGATTTTGATGCCCATTAAAGCATATTTCTCTCTAAAAATTCCTCTCATTTCTATCAAATATAGTCATATAAAGATATATTTGTTAGGACCTCCCTGGTGTCTCAGTGCTTGAGAGTACAGGAGACACGGGTTCAATCCCTGGTCCAGGAGAATTCCATATGCCACAGGGCAACTTCACCTACGCGCTATAACCACTGAAACCGATGCACTACAACTACGCCCATGCTCTGCAACAAGAGAAGCCACTGCAATAAGCAGTCTGCACACTGCAATGAAGAGTATCCCCTGCTTGCCCCAACTAGAGAAAGCCCGAGCACAGCAGTAAATACCCAGCACAGTCAAAAATAAATAATAAAATTTTAAAAATTAATTTCTCTGCAAATAATTTCTGATTAATTGATAAATGGCCTCCCTCTCCCTTGACCAGTAAACCCACACCAAGGGTTTGACATGGATTTCACCTTAGATACTTAGGTTAATTTCTCTCTTTTTTTAGATCTATAAAACACATTGATTCTTGCACCTGTTAGAAGATGGCCTTCCTGTTTTATCTTATAAAACTGCTGGGAAGCTAAGAAGGTCCAGTTTTTTGAAGAATCAAGTAGAGAGAAAAGACATCATTTCAGTGCTGCTTACAAAGGTCTAATTTACCAAATTGGTACGCCATAATTAATTTGAGGGGAAAAGTTTCTCTATATCTGAAAAACACAGGTTAAAAGCTAGTAATGTTTCAGACAAAAACCATAAAATTATAGCCATATTCATTAGTTCTCTCAGAAACTAATCCTCTTAACTTTTTATGAGGTCATCAGGTTTTTTCCTTAAGATCCTTTAATTTTGTACCCAATTCAGCATTATGGTCTGAAAGTCAGAAACTTATATTTATTCAAAGTCATTTATATAAATCTTCTTGAAGAGGAAGCAATTTTGCAAATGCATCAGAGTGAAACCATACCTGTCTATAATTAAGGCACGTTTAGATCTGATTATAATGCAGTTGACAAAGCAATTGGGTTACTTCTGGGCATACAACACTTTCAGATAACAATTAGAATTTTGAATGATAACATTTTACCAGGACATATCAGATTTCTAGGAACTGCATGCAATTTCTATAATTTCTATCTTATTAATAATATCTACCATACTATATAACCTAAGATTTATTACTCATTTGACAATACTTCCCATGTGATTTAACATACCAAATGACCCTAATTAGCTTAATATCTCTCTTTGGGATGTTTCAGGGGCCCTTTGAAGCAACCCAAAGTTAGCTAGTGGTCAAAAGGATTTCATTAGAATTTGTTTTAGAAAGTTATGTCAAAAAATACATCAGAAGGGTTTAGAACACTCAGTAAGACAGGATCATAGGCCATTGTGAGACAATAGATACTCAGCTAAAGTGATTATAAAAGATTTCAAAGGCAGATATAACACAGATCACTTAAAATATAAAGCGACTTAAAATCTATTATCAGATGCTGCTCAACATTTTTTAAAAAATGTATATTTTTAACAAAGATAAAAGCCAAATTTGAGCTTTGTGCTAGTTTACTTTTAACATCCACTTTCTCAATTAACTTCAGTCTAAGTAGAGGCAAACCTGATCATCCACAAACCTCCTATTCCTTTCAGTACCCGTCTATTCCCCCATTTTCTTCTCCATCCAGAAATAATCAGCTACTTTATTTTCCCTCAATAAAATGCATCTCTATTCCTCATAACTTCTTTACTGAAAACACATATCCTAGTTTCCTATTGTATACTGAAACGTTTCTTTTGTTATTTCTAGTTGCTTTAGTTGCATACTTAAATTAAAATCTTCAGCTCCTAAAACCTTAGTTTCTTGTGAAAACTAAGAATTAAGCAATTATGAACTATTTTTTACATTAGCATTCTGTGGATTGGTAAGCATAAATACCAGTAATAATTGCTAAAAACATTTCTTAACAGAATATCTCAGGTCAGCAGCAAAAATGTTAACTAAGACTATGAAATACCATTAGTTTCTCTATTTGGTAGCTGATGTCTTTAACTTCTATTAAACCTAGCTACAATAAAGATATTGTGCTTAATGTTGAAAACTCTAAAGACATGTCTGTATCAAAACAAGAAATTAACTTAATGTTGAATACTCCCTAGAACATATGAATCCAAAATTTATTCTTGCCATTTTTTTTTCTTAATTCCTGGGTATTAATATGAATGTTTAACTTAAGTCAATTAAGTAGAGCTCTTTTGAGAACTAATTTTAGTAGTACCATACATTGACAACACGCATAGATACATACAAGCACACAAACTACACAGTTCTCATTTCAAATTTTCAGCACCAAATCAGGTACCACAATGTAAAATCTGTCAGTTACAAAGGGTTGGATTCAGATTGAGCTTCAGACAGGTGGAACAAATAAAGGTCACCTGTCTAGATAGCTAAACCCTTTTAATACTAATGTTTACATAAAAGATACTTAGAATTTATACTTTTAATTGACATGTCAAGGTATAAATTGTTGTTCAGTTGCTAAGTCATGACTGACTCTTGAGCACCTTATAAATGTCACAGTAATAATTAAATAAAATATAACTGACATTGTACTTGGCATGTAGTTGTTTCTTAATGAATGCTATGAATCTTATTAATCTTTTTTTGAAGGTCAAACTGTAAGTTGCCACCTTGGCAGATAGAAATGAAAACCGACATTTTCCAGTCCTGTGGCCCCTGCTAAATTTTCCAAATTTGCTGGCATATTGAGTACAGCACTTTAACAACATCATCTTTTAGTATGTGAAATAGCTCAGCTGGAATTCCATCACCTTCACTAGCTTTGTTTGCAGTAGTGCTTCCTGAGGCCCACTTGACTTCACACTATGGAATATCTGGCTCTAGGTGAGTGACCACAATCTCATGACTATCCTGGTCTTTGAGAACTTTTTGTACAGTTATTCTTTATAACTACCTCTTAATCTCTTCTGACAATCAGCCTGATTCAGGGTTTTTCCTTGTGGCACACACATTAATCAGCCAGGATGGATTCCAGCAAGGATTCTGGGAGGTTGATAGGACTATGGACTGGCATCGCCTGTCTCCTTTTGACCTCACCAGAATTCTTCTGATTAGTGGTAGTTTGATATTTCCTCATTCCTTACCAGGACCTCCTGTTGTAAGATAACTCATGCAAGTCTTTTCCCCTAATAGCTTCAAGGTCACAACAGATAAAACAAACACTTGATGATATCATCCTTCTCACCTCCACAGTCAACTGTCCTTCAGAAATGTGGTACAATACAGTGAAAATGTATACTGCATTTGGATTTAAATTACCTTAGTTTGACTTTAGTCTGCCATTTACTGGTCATATCAGAAATCAGGTACCACAATGTAAAATCTGTCAGTTACAAAGGGTTGGATTCAGATTGAGCTTCAGACAGGTGGAACAAATAAAGGTCACCTGTCTAGATAGCTAAACCCTTTTAATACTAATGTTTACATAAAAGATACTTAGAATTTATACTTTTAATTGACATGTCAAGGTATAAATTGTTGTTCAGTTGCTAAGTCATGACTGACTCTTGAGCACCTTATAAATGTCACAGTAATAATTAAATAAAATATAACTGACATTGTACTTGGCATGTAGTTGTTTCTTAATGAATGCTATGAATCTTATTAATCTTTTTTTGAAGGTCAAACTGTAAGTTGCCACCTTGGCAGATAGAAATGAAAACCGACATTTTCCAGTCCTGTGGCCCCTGCTAAATTTTCCAAATTTGCTGGCATATTGAGTACAGCACTTTAACAACATCATCTTTTAGTATGTGAAATAGCTCAGCTGGAATTCCATCACCTTCACTAGCTTTGTTTGCAGTAGTGCTTCCTGAGGCCCACTTGACTTCACACTATGGAATATCTGGCTCTAGGTGAGTGACCACAATCTCATGACTATCCTGGTCTTTGAGAACTTTTTGTACAGTTATTCTTTATAACTACCTCTTAATCTCTTCTGACAATCAGCCTGATTCAGGGTTTTTCCTTGTGGCACACACATTAATCAGCCAGGATGGATTCCAGCAAGGATTCTGGGAGGTTGATAGGACTATGGACTGGCATCGCCTGTCTCCTTTTGACCTCACCAGAATTCTTCTGATTAGTGGTAGTTTGATATTTCCTCATTCCTTACCAGGACCTCCTGTTGTAAGATAACTCATGCAAGTCTTTTCCCCTAATAGCTTCAAGGTCACAACAGATAAAACAAACACTTGATGATATCATCCTTCTCACCTCCACAGTCAACTGTCCTTCAGAAATGTGGTACAATACAGTGAAAATGTATACTGCATTTGGATTTAAATTACCTTAGTTTGACTTTAGTCTGCCATTTACTGGTCATATGACTAGATAAATCTGTTTAATATCTCTTAAAAATGGATATTACATCACATCTAGCTAGCCTTTCTCATAAGACAGGTCTTGAAATAATGTACATGAAATAATTATCATGCCATATAGATGGAAATCATTAACAATCTGAATATATCTCTGTTCAATACTGAATTTATGCTCTATTTCTCTTACTAATGTTTCTTTGCCTCTTGTCACTGGCTATCATTCACCTGTGTTAAAGACTATACTACTTGACGAAAGGGATTTTATTTCAACTACACAAACTCACTATATATCCCAGTCTGGCTTTTTAGAAGAATCAAAGGTAATCAACTCATTGTTCTATAACATGTAGCATTTACTTGTTCTAATATATTAAAAAGTTAAAACATTGCAATTAATATATATATTAATATATTTCTTATAACACATGAAAATATTGATGTAGTTATTAATATTTTTATAGGATGAACTAAAATGCATTTCAGGGAATTTTCTCTGTAATAAACCATAAATACTGCATTTTAAGATGTGATTGTGAGCTATTTATCAGAAAATATATTTCAAGAAATAAGTATTACCAATATCTACATAACATAATTCATTTGAAAAAATAATCCATTTAGCATTTTGTTTTGGACAAAGACTTAAAATTAAACTTATAGTGTTTCCTGATACCCATATTACATGAAATTTGAGGCAAATCTGTCTAACATTTTGAAGTTAGAAAAAGGTCACAGAACTGATAAAAGCAAAATTTCAAGAGGCTGAGTTCAAAAGTCAACTTCACTTTGCTTAATTTAATGCATTCTTATTTATCTATTATGGCAATTCCCCTTATTTAAATTGTGGTGTTTCTCAGTCATTTTTATGTCACCTTATAAATTGCTAAGCTTTATTTGTAAATCATATTTGTAAATCAATGAGTATTACTGTCAAGCTGTTCTCAAATTAAAAAGAAAAAAAGAAAAGAAAACCTAGAATCTGAAATATTGTTTTGCAGTCTTTCATTTTCAGTGAAATAATTATGCAAATATTGTCATATCTTTCTAATATAGTGAATAGTATTTTCATGATAAGTAATCCCATGAAGATCTATTAATATAATTTGGATTTCAGAGAGATTTTTAAGAAATATATGGAAGAACTGTGGAATAATTTGACTATAGAAAATAACCGGCACATAGCATGTCCTCACAAATCAAAATCTCAGCTTTTTATATTTCAGTATCTATTATCGAATGATTTGCTTGTTTGGTGGAGAAATTAAGGGACACTCAGTTACTAATGATTTCTTTATTTGACAAATATAAAATAAATGATTGAAACACTTGGCAGAGTTCTTAAATAAGACCTTGCATATTATTGATTTGCTTTGTCCTAACACTGTAATGACAGATATAATTAATATTCAAAGCATGGTTAATTATAATTATACTTCACAGATGTTTGGGAAAAATTAAGAGCTGTAGTGATTTGGGGTTGAATTGACATGCAGAAATTCTAATCCTTTGACTCTTTACCTTTCTCTAAAGAAAAAAATATCAGTTTTGGATACAGATGTTCAAATGCTTGGGCATATGAAATTTTGACTAAATCCTAAATATATAAATAAGGTAGATAAAATTACTAAAATATGACTCCAAATATACAGAAAATAAGTCAAATACTTAATTAATTTCTACTATTACTGACTAACTATAGCAGTACTTCTCAGTTATGAATATATGAATTAACTGGATCTTGTCAAATTGTAGACTCTGTTTCAATCTAGGGCGGAGCTTGGGATTCTGCATTTCTAACAAGTTCCCAAGTGTTGCAGATGCTGCTCATTCCAGTTACAGTTTGATAATGGACTAAACAGTCTATTAAGTGTTGTGAAAGCAAATTTAGGCCATCACAAAAGTATCTGAACAAAAAGTGACACAATTATCTATATATTCACTGTACTTGATTTTGCATCATGGATTACACAGATGGAGGCTTGATTCGAACTGGATTGGATGTTTTGGCTTCATGCTTTTCTTCTGGGAGACCAATAAAATGCAATCTCTGAAACAAGATGAATTAACCAAGACCTCCCAAGAGGACACTCAGGTATAGAAAATGGGAGTCCTGGAATCCAAAGACCTGGTTTACAACTCCAATTCTGTTTTCTAGCCAGGTGGCTTTTGGCAAGCCACATGTGTTTTCTGAACCTCTGGACCTCTACTATTGGTCCTTCATTTCTTCATTTTCATCCGTCTTAATTCCTTGGTCTGTGTGGGCCTCCCATTGCAGTGGCTTCTATCATCATAGAGCCAGCTCTGGGTCATTCCAGAGCACTGGCTCTTAATTGTACACACTGGTCCAACTGCTCCATGGAATGTGGGATCTTCCTGTGCCAGGGATTGAATCAGTGTCCCTTGCACTGCAAGGTGGACTGTTTATCCACTGGACCACCAGTAAGCCCCTGAATCTCTGATTTTTATGTCCATAGTGGAAATGATAATACCAAATAACTGAGTGCTTCTAAGTTCCAGGCAAAGATATGTGTTTTAAATCAATTACATCATTTCATCTAAATAACCGTATGTGGTAGGTACTATTATAATCTCCATTTTATAGCTTAAGAAATTTAAGGACAGAGAAGTGAAGTAAAATTTAGGTCAAAATCACAAAGCTATTATGTGGGATAAGTGTCATTCAAAGTCTAGCAATTTAATTCCATGGCCTACTCTTAACCACTGTGCCACATTGTCCTTGTAGGTCTGCTGGCAACATCAGAATGAATTAAGAAATAGAAGCAGAGAGGTGCAGCAGATGGACATCTAAAGATCCCCTCTATAACTTATAAAATTGATATTGGAGGTCATGGCTTCCATGAGAGGAAAATTATGCTTCTTAACACTGAAGCTCTGAAATGTGCAGACTTATCTACCTAGGCAACAGGTAACTTTGGAACACTAGACCTTGCACACAGGGGCTTGGCCTTTACTGCAAAGCAGGTGCAGACAAAATCCAGACAGGATGTATTAGTTAATCACTGAGCTGCCCAAGCTCAGTTCCTTTTCCTGAACTCATCATTCATAAAATCACTAATGGAGCTTCCTCCACATAGATGAAAGCAAAGGCGGGTAGAAAATAAATGTCCTTTCCCCCAAATAAGATCTAGATTTAATCTCTAGCTAAATTTATATAAATATCAATTTAATTTTCGGGAGACCAATAAAATGCAATCTCTGAAACAAGATGAATTAACCAAGACCTCCCAAGAGGACACTCAGGTATAGAAAATGGGAGTCCTGGAATCCAAAGACCTGGTTTACAACTCCAATTCTGTTTTCTAGCCAGGTGGCTTTTGGCAAGCCACATGTGTTTTCTGAACCTCTGGACCTCTACTATTGGTCCTTCATTTCTTCATTTTCATCCGTCTTAATTCCTTGGTCTGTGTGGGCCTCCCATTGCAGTGGCTTCTATCATCATAGAGCCAGCTCTGGGTCATTCCAGAGCACTGGCTCTTAATTGTACACACTGGTCCAACTGCTCCATGGAATG
The DNA here is from genome assembly GCA_022376925.1 of Tragulus kanchil. NCBI lineage: Eukaryota > Metazoa > Chordata > Mammalia > Artiodactyla > Tragulidae > Tragulus > Tragulus kanchil. Next base: position 26,454,286 of record JAIOJX010000001.1, read on the forward strand.
TGGGATCTTCCTGTGCCAGGGATTGAATCAGTGTCCCTTGCACTGCAAGGTGGACTGTTTATCCACTGGACCACCAGTAAGCCCCTGAATCTCTGATTTTTATGTCCATAGTGGAAATGATAATACCAAATAACTGAGTGCTTCTAAGTTCCAGGCAAAGATATGTGTTTTTAAATCAATTACATCATTTCATCTAAATAACCGTATGTGGTAGGTACTATTATAATCTCCATTTTATAGCTTAAGAAATTTAAGGACAGAGAAGTGAAGTAAAATTTAGGTCAAAATCACAAAGCTATTATGTGGGATAAGTGTCATTCAAAGTCTAGCAATTTAATTCCATGGCCTACTCTTAACCACTGTGCCACATTGTCCTTGTAGGTCTGCTGGCAACATCAGAATGAATTAAGAAATAGAAGCAGAGAGGTGCAGCAGATGGACATCTAAAGATCCCCTCTATAACTTATAAAATTGATATTGGAGGTCATGGCTTCCATGAGAGGAAAATTATGCTTCTTAACACTGAAGCTCTGAAATGTGCAGACTTATCTACCTAGGCAACAGGTAACTTTGGAACACTAGACCTTGCACACAGGGGCTTGGCCTTTACTGCAAAGCAGGTGCAGACAAAATCCAGACAGGATGTATTAGTTAATCACTGAGCTGCCCAAGCTCAGTTCCTTTTCCTGAACTCATCATTCATAAAATCACTAATGGAGCTTCCTCCACATAGATGAAAGCAAAGGCGGGTAGAAAATAAATGTCCTTTCCCCCAAATAAGATCTAGATTTAATCTCTAGCTAAATTTATATAAATATCATTTATTATACATCTATCTTATTTGAGACTCTCCAAAAAGACCTACCATACTTGTTTCTGCTACCAATTAGTCAGGCATTAATCATAAAAAAGTCAAGGGATATAAATGATCATGGCAGGATACAAAATGCTAGGAGGCAAAGAAACTTGTCTAATATTATATATAAAATGAAATAATTGCTCAATTTTAAAATTAGGAAGCAATATTTGTTAGTGAAATCTTTTATACTTAGGGACTATTAAAAGTGACACAATATCTTTAGCATTACTACAATATGTTTTAAATTTTATAAATAGCTAGAATTTTGAGAAAACATTCATATTAATAGCATCATGTAAATATTTATCCAGGTAGAAAATAGTAAAAAAAAAAAAATACATGAATTGGTAAATAAGAGCCTCTAAGCAATATAAAGAAAACAAGAAAGTCTAAGTTAGCATAGTACTAATTTGTATGCTTTGTTAAGTCACGTTTATTTATCAATTGCTCGTCATACCTTAGACCATGTCAGTGTTTATGGCTGCCTCACAGGAAACCAACTAGCCAATATTGCTTTCAGTGTTCTGTTTTTCTTATTTCCACTATGCTTGTTATTTAAGCTTATCTAGCTCTTGTTGACTGAGAAAAATGCACAACCTAAAAACTGAAAATTGTGCTTTCGTTGTTGGAATTTCTGAGGTCTTAAGCCCACAGTGCAGCCTCTCAGGTATCTCTGAGGGATTGGTATTAGGAGTAAATGAGGATCCAGGATATATAAGAGTTTTGTAAAAAAGAAGTCAGGTAGTCAGAACATAAAAGATTGTTGTTAATTAAAGAAAAACCAAGTATCTCAAGTTATTGAATTTATTGCTTTCCTATGTATGGGAGGATGCAATAATCTGGGCCCATAGAAATCATTCTTTTTGATTTTTTTTTAAATTTTGGCTGCTTTTATTGGTTTTTGATTTTTTTATTTTCATCCATCTTGTATTCTTTGGCCTGTGTAGGCCTCCCATTGCAGTGGCCTCTCTCGTTGCAGAGCACCGGTTCTGGACACATGTGCTCCAGAGCACTGGCTCTTAATTGGAGTCACCGGTCCAGCCACTCCATGGCATGTGGAATCTTCCCGGATCAGGGATCGAACTGGTGCCCCTTGCACTGGAAGGTGGACTCTTTACACACTGGACCACCAGGGAAGCCTAGAAATCATTCTTTTGATACACATCTTGGTTATGTGAACCCAAGATCTTTTCATTCTGAGTCTCCTCAGGTTGCACCAATGAGGGGTGACTGCAGTAACTGAGGGCTTAAATTTTTGTAAAAAGCTATGGATCTGAGAAAAAGTTCATATGAACAGCATCATATACCTATTTATCCAGATAGATAATAGCAAAAATACATGAGTTAGTAATAACAGTCTCTAAACAATATGAAGAAAACAAGATAGTATAAGCAAGACAGCACATTTGTCACTCCCAGGACTCACTGGAGCAGACGTGGATGACGGCTTGATGACTGAATCATTCTTTGTTGGCTGATACAGCAGGCAACATTTTTCATTTACACTCTTTAGTTCCTTCATTCTTTTCCCCTTTTCCACAAGTCATCTGCTCCCTTCTAATCTCATTTTCCTCCTTAATCAACTCTTCCCCTATGAATCATCTCTTCAACTATTCTCATGTGAGTATCTACTACTCTTGTGCACTGGTATTGACCTGCAAAATTTCAACACCTGGATCAAGTCAACTAACTCCTTCATCCCCACCTTAGGTCATGGAGACTGACCATCTACCCATAATTATGAATATCGGGATGACCACAAGTTTATAGATTCCAACCATAGCTGAGCTCTCAGAAAAAAGTTCTCAGAAAAGCAAGGTAATTTTTTCAAGTGTCCCCGGGAAAATCCTTCTTCCATTTCTAACATCATTTATTCTCCACAATTCTCTACTCATCTCAGAGGAGAACAGAATTCTTCACAATTCTCTATTCATCTCAGAGAATAGATGTCTTCAGGTAAAAGTACTGCAATTTTCTGTTCCCAACCTGCAAACTTATCTCTATCTATATATAACCTTATTTCTATTAGGTCAATCTCTTTCTTTCCAAGATGAATGTTTCTGCCTGTGCTCTGGGTTACATCTTTTATTGTCTCTTCTGAAATCTTGCTCTAACTCTAGTTTTTCCCTCTACTACATCTTCAATCTATCCTCTATTTTCTGACTGGTTCACTTTGGCCTATAAATGCTTTAAAATCTCCCACGTAGTAAAAATATTAAGCCCTTGCCCCCTCTATGGCCTATTGCAGCTACTACTTCCCCTTTTCACTTTAACTGTTAACCTTAAACATGTTTTCTGGGGTCTTCCCTGGTGGTCCAGTGTGTAAGGGCACCACCTTGCAGTGCAAGGGGTGCTGGTTTGATCCCTGGTCTGGGAAGATCCCAGTTGCCGCGGAGCAGCTGGACCAATGTGTCCAATTACCGAGTCGGAGCTCTGGAGCGCATGCACCCAGAGCTGGTGCTCTGCAACGAGCGGGGCCACAGCAATGGGAGGCCCACACAAGCCAAAGAACGAAGATGGATGAAAATAAATGAATGAAAGACCAATAGAAGTGGCAAAAAAAAAAATCGTTAAAAAAAGAGAAACATTTTCTGTATTCACTATTCGCATCATCTCATCTTCCTTTTGCTCAACATTTCCATCTAGTCTAGCTTCTGTTAGAAACCACGATTCTGTGTGCCTGATATAATGAGGCCAACTAAACTGAAACATTGGAGTTTGGAGCAGAGAAAGGTTTATTGCACAGCTATGCAAGGATACAGGGTTCATGCTCAAAATACGTGAGCTGCATGAAGGGTTTCGGTAAAGCGTTTTTAAAGACCAGGTGAGGAAGAAATGTCAAAGATTATATGATCAGCACCTACACACTTCTCTGATTGGTTGGTGGTGAGGTAACAGAGTGGTATCACAGGGGTTAACATCATCAATTCTTAGGCTCCAGGAAACCTGGTGGTTATGTACTCACAGTTGTAAAGTATTTAATATTTTCCATTTAGTGGGAGTTTTCACATCTGTAAACAACTGAGGAAATGGACATCAGACATTGTTATCTAGGTACTTCAGAGAGGAGCTAAAGCAAAGGATTTGGGGGAAAGGTTTGCCATGGAAGGTCCCATAGGGTCCTGTTTGGTTACACTTTTGTCCCCACTACTACACTGAAACTCTTTCAACCATCTCTAAGTATAAGTCAGGATTTCAGAAGGAAAGATACAAACTCTGCTTGGCACCCTGCAATAAACAGTGCACTGTCTTCCTCCACAGCCTGATGTCAATAGATTGGCTTTACTGTACATTCAGGTGAGCTGACTAAGTTGGGCTTGGAAATAGTAGTAAAGTGAATAAATATCCAAATCTTACTGAGCTACTTCACACATATATACAAGAGCTCCCAACATTTGAGTCTAATTCAAAGTCCATTGATGAAGTTCATACACATCAACTGCCCAGGCATAGAGATCAGGATAGTGAATAACGGTGAAGACTGGATCTATAGGACCTCCAGGAGATAGGCAGCATGGTCATGTTTTGGGATCCAATGACCACCTTGCAGTTCTTAACTTGTTTGATTTCTGCAGCATTTGGTGCTCTGGGACCCTCTGACTATCATACTCATTCCAGCAATGTAGGCATTTTCACCCTTTATTATTTCTCTGACCTTCCTGATTGCTCTTATTTGCTTTTTTGTCTCATTTTCTTCCTCTGCCTACCTATCACATACATATCAGTGTGTCCCAGAATTTTCCCCTCAGCCTACATGTCTCAAAATGTGGTCGTTGGTTTGATTCCAGTTACAGTTAATATTTCGATCTGTGTGCTGGCACCCAAAATCTATGTCTTCCTGTCCTAGTTTTTCCAAAGAAACAACCCATATATTTTCAATTATCCCACAGATAATTTCATTTCAACAAATCCAAAACATAACTCATCTTTATCCAAATAAAATGATTCCTTTACAAGCTTACAAGCTTACTCTTTTTTTTTTTAAACATTTATTTTATTTATTTATTTTTTGGGGGGTGGGGTGGGAAGGGAGGGGGATGGGCGGGCCACTTCTATTGGTCTTTCATTTGTCTGTTTTCATCTATCTTTGTTCTTTGGCTCTTGTGGGCCTCCCATCGCAGTGGCCTCTGTTGTCGCAGAGCACCGGCTCAGTAATTGGACACATCAGTCCAGCTGCTCCATGACACGTGGGATCTTCCCAGGCCAGGGATCGAACCGGTGCCCCTTGCACTGCAAGGTGGTGTCCTTACCCACTGGACCACCAGGGAAGCCCTACAAGCTTACTCTTCATCTTATGTTTCCCATTGCAGTCAATGAAAACAATCACCCCAGTATGTGTCCAAGCTAGAAATGTGAGTGATATTGTTGTTAGTTTCACCTCCATTATCTCTCGGTTAGTCCCATCCTACATATCCAAGCAATTCTTAGGTCATTTCAACATTACTTAGTTAAAATATTTCATATCTATTTTCTTATCTCTGTTCTACTGCTACTCTCTTACGTCCTTATTTCTCCCTGGACTATTACTATAGCATCCTAACTGATTTTCTTGGCCTCAAAGATCACTCTCTACTTACTGTGCTGCAGACTTACCTTTTTAAAAGGCAAATATATTTATAAGATCTCTTTTAGTGAACAAAGTGGACAAGATCTTTTCTGGTTTGGTCATTGCCTATCTATAAAACCTTATCAGCATTCTCTGTGCAGATGTTAGTAAGGACGTATATAATAAATATATAGTGGACTGCACCCGGTTGCTTGTAATAAATGTTAGCATGCATAGAGGAATTCAGCTGTATTAGACACTGCAAAATGCTTAAGTGTGAGATTTACTTCATATAAGTAATGAAATAACTCATCAAATAAGTAATGAATTTAGACAATGCTGTGATCCAGGTATTGTTTTCCCTGTTTTATAGACGAGGAAATGCAGCTCAGTAAGGTTAACTGCCTAAAACAACAAGGCTTGTGGTTGACATGAGCTGCATTATAATCCAGAGCTGTCTGAGCCCAAAATTAATCTGTCTGGCAGTCCACACAGGGCTTTAGACCTGGAGCTCTGGAATCAGATTTCCTAAATTTGGTTCCCCTTTAAGAAACTCAGTAACAGTTATGATTATTAAAAGAAATTATCTGTGCTGAATGTAAGGTTTGCGAAAAAGAGGATTGGCCCAGTGCTGAAGTAAACAAACTCTTGTGGGCCTCCCATCGCAGTGGCCTCTGTTGTCAGAGCACCGGCTCAGTAATTGGACACATCAGTCCAGCTGCTCCATGACACGTGGGATCTTCCCAGGCCAGGATCGAACCGGTGCCCCTTGCACTGCAAGGTGGTGTCCTTACCCACTGGACCACCAGGGAAGCCCTACAAGCTTACTCTTCATCTTATGTTTCCCATTGCAGTCAATGAAAACAATCACCCCAGTATGTGTCCAAGCTAGAAATGTGAGTGATATTGTTGTTAGTTTCACCTCCATTATCTCTCGGTTAGTCCCATCCTACATATCCAAGCAATTCTTAGGTCATTTCAACATTACTTAGTTAAAATATTTCATATCTATTTTCTTATCTCTGTTCTACTGCTACTCTCTTACGTCCTTATTTCTCCCTGGACTATTACTATAGCATCCTAACTGATTTTCTTGGCCTCAAAGATCACTCTCTACTTACTGTGCTGCAGACTTACCTTTTTAAAAGGCAAATATATTTATAAGATCTCTTTTAGTGAACAAAGTGGACAAGATCTTTTCTGGTTTGGTCATTGCCTATCTATAAAACCTTATCAGCATTCTCTGTGCAGATGTTAGTAAGGACGTATATAATAAATATATAGTGGACTGCACCCGGTTGCTTGTAATAAATGTTAGCATGCATAGAGGAATTCAGCTGTATTAGACACTGCAAAATGCTTAAGTGTGAGATTTACTTCATATAAGTAATGAAATAACTCATCAAATAAGTAATGAATTTAGACAATGCTGTGATCCAGGTATTGTTTTCCCTGTTTTATAGACGAGGAAATGCAGCTCAGTAAGGTTAACTGCCTAAAACAACAAGGCTTGTGGTTGACATGAGCTGCATTATAATCCAGAGCTGTCTGAGCCCAAAATTAATCTGTCTGGCAGTCCACACAGGGCTTTAGACCTGGAGCTCTGGAATCAGATTTCCTAAATTTGGTTCCCCTTTAAGAAACTCAGTAACAGTTATGATTATTAAAAGAAATTATCTGTGCTGAATGTAAGGTTTGCGAAAAAGAGAGGGGATCAGAAACAAAGGAGATGGGGATCAGGAACAAAAAGACAGCCAAGCTTGCTGAAGTAAACAAAGTTTAAGAACCGGTGGGCTGTCTCCAGAACGGAGAACAGCACCCAATAAGCTTAACAACGGAGGTTATATACCCGAGGCTTAAGGCGGGGAAAACATTTTTGGCGGGGTAAGTGGCATGTCTCAGGAAGGGGTCTTTCTCAAAACTCAGGAACTGGGAGCACTAAATCAATGGGATGTATGTCGACGGCTCAATTGTAACAGGGGCTATTTTTAGCAAAAATATTGTCGCCCTCCGTACCGGTTTTTTTGCAGAGGTATGCAGCTCAGCTCGGCAAGGAGGGATTGGACCTTTGCAAGAGGAAATGGGACCCTAGCAGGAGCATTCAAGTTTTGCAAGGGTGACGGGAAGGGGGGGGAGTGTCTCCTGGCAGTTCTGACAATGAACACTTATAAAAGTGCCTGACACTTGGTAAGTACACCAAAAATGTAGCTGAATTTGACCTCTGTATACCAGTACTGAATTGAATCTTGGAGACAGAGCTTTAAGTGAAGTAGAAAATAACAGCTTCATTGCTTTGCCAGGCAAAGGCGACTACAGTGAGTCAATGCCCTCAAAACTGTGTCTTGACCTGGAGGTGTTAGGAGTTTTATAGTAGTGGTTCAGAAAGGAGGGCATGACCAGCTTATGGACATTTCTTCTGATTGGTTAGTGGGATGGTAATGAGCAGCTAGCAACATCAACTTGGTTCCAACTGATGTGGGGTCTATGTTTGTGGGCAGCATACAGGTAACTTCTCTCACCTGGTGGGGGTTTCAGCATCTGCAAAATAGCTCAAAGATAATTATTACCTGTATCTCTTCAGGGGAAACTAGGACCATGCCCCAGGGGTGCACTATTGTTCATTGACTGCTCCTCCCTAGTCTCCCATCCCCACCTTTCCCTGATTAGGAACTGTCTGAACCTAACCTCTGGAATTTAGGGAAGGTCATACAGGCTGAATGAAGCCTATTTTGCAAGTAAGAAACAGGGATGGAGAAAGAACTTTGTGCCAAACAGCAAAGAGTTATTATCATCAGACATTAGCCAAACAAGTGGGATCGTCAGAAACAAAGGAGATGGGGATCAGGAACAAAAAGACAGCCAAGCTTGCTGAAGTAAACAAAGTTTAAGAACCGGTGGGCTGTCTCCAGAACGGAGAACAGCACCCAATAAGCTTAACAACGGAGGTTATATACCCGAGGCTTAAGGCGGGGAAAAAATTTTTGGCGGGGTAAGTGGCATGTCTCAGGAAGGGGTCTTTCTCAAAACTCAGGAACTGGGAGCACTAAATCAATGGGATGTATGTCGACGGCTCAATTGTAACAGGGGCTATTTTTAGCAAAAATATTGTCGCCCTCCGTACCGGTTTTTTTGCAGAGGTATGCAGCTCAGCTCGGCAAGGAGGGATTGGACCTTTGCAAGAGGAAATGGGACCCTAGCAGGAGCATTCAAGTTTTGCAAGGGTGACGGGAAGGGGGGGGAGTGTCTCCTGGCAGTTCTGACAATGAACACTTATAAAAGTGCCTGACACTTGGTAAGTACACCAAAAATGTAGCTGAATTTGACCTCTGTATACCAGTACTGAATTGAATCTTGGAGACAGAGCTTTAAGTGAAGTAGAAAATAACAGCTTCATTGCTTTGCCAGGCAAAGGCGACTACAGTGAGTCAATGCCCTCAAAACTGTGTCTTGACCTGGAGGTGTTAGGAGTTTTATAGTAGTGGTTCAGAAAGGAGGGCATGACCAGCTTATGGACATTTCTTCTGATTGGTTAGTGGGATGGTAATGAGCAGCTAGCAACATCAACTTGGTTCCAACTGATGTGGGGTCTATGTTTGTGGGCAGCATACAGGTAACTTCTCTCACCTGGTGGGGGTTTCAGCATCTGCAAAATAGCTCAAAGATAATTATTACCTGTATCTCTTCAGGGGAAACTAGGACCATGCCCCAGGGGTGCACTATTGTTCATTGACTGCTCCTCCCTAGTCTCCCATCCCCACCTTTCCCTGATTAGGAACTGTCTGAACCTAACCTCTGGAATTTAGGGAAGGTCATACAGGCTGAATGAAGCCTATTTCTTGCAAGTAAGAAACAGGGGATGGAGAAAGAACTTTGTGCCCAGAAGCCAACAGCAAAAGAGTTATTATCATCAGACATTAGCCTCTAAGGTTTTCTGAGACTTGAAAGTGTTAATTGCTTTTTAAACCTCTTAACATCAACGGCTCTTCTTCCCTCACTTTCAGTTGCTTTTCTATAGGAAACTTGAACAGGAAATGGCCCGCTGATCCTCATTCTGCATACAAGGCAAGTTTTGTCTGAAAAAAGATCGCAGCATTTTCTCATTAAGAATTCAAGACCACATGTGCCTGCAGCCTCACAGTGAGAACTCGTTTTTTTGAGCGATCACTTTGTGAGACAACTTGGAAGGCACAAGTCCAGACATAGTTACTCATTTTGTAGGTATAGGGGTGAGGGATTGTTGCAGTTTTTGTTTGTCTATTAGTCTGTCTTTGGGAGAATTTAAAGGAGGAACCGACTGCCTTTATGTTTAGAAAAGTAAAACACATCAATATTAATTCAGTGTGTGGGGGTGGTACTGGCTTTATGGAAAACATACACAACACGCACACACACACACACATACACACGCACCTCTCCTTTTCTTTTCCTAAGCCCACTCTCTGTCCATACAGCATGAGTGAATCATTCAGCATCATCCTTACTGCCTACACAATAAATAGCAGTAGTCTGTGTCCCTTCTGTAACTGCCAGCAACCCTGGAGCCTCTTAGCCTTGCCCTCTCTTGGCCTGCCACCTGCTGAGAAGGCAGCACAGTTGAATGACCCTGACATTTGCTTTTTACCATAAGTGTATGTTCCATTTCAACATCTTGTTGCAGAGCTTTTTGGAAAACAGTGCATTTCAGCTTGTTCTGATGAAATAAATTAACCATGCATAGCCTTCCTCTCTTTTCTTGTTTTTGTTTTTCTTGTGTGTATGTTGGGGAGGGGGCACTTAAGAATTAAAATAGTCCTCTTTTCCCTGAAGCTTTTCAGTAAAGACTACTTTCCTGGCTCTAACTCATTTTTTAGATATGATCATTCCCTTTTATCCATTCCTCCATCCGTAAGTTCATATGAAACAGTTGACGCAGTTAACTTAAAAATATTCCTGAACTTGAATGTCAGCAACTGGGGAATTACACCTAGGAAGCTCCAGGCCTGAGATGACCAGAGCCTAACACCACCATCTCCAGAGGCAAGGCGTAAGACTGGAGAATGCTCCTAGCAGCCACAGTTCTCTCAGCATTTGTAGTCATTATGTCTCAGCCTCCTCCTCTCATTGGGAGAGCCCATCCAATCACGTGACTCCCATATATATGACATAATAAATAAGGGCAAGGAGAAGGCATTGGTCTGCCATTTCCTGGAGGCCAGGTGTGCAAGAGCATTGGGGAGCACCAGGCAGAAGGAAACTGGGAAAAGATAGCCTAGATTCTGTGGATTTGAACTTCTGCGTTTCTAACCCATGATCTCGAAATGTCTCAGGATTCTTGTGCATTGAACTGTAAAGTTTATGTAGGTAATCTTTTTAACAAGGGTAAAACGATTGAATTGAAGCAAGCTTTTGGTCATTATGGTCCACTCCAAAAGGTGTGAGTTGCTAGAAAACCTCCAGGCTTTGCTTTTGTTGAATTTCAAGATCCCTGGGATGCAGCTGATGCTGTCTGAGAGCTAGATAGGAAAATACTATGTGGCTTCTGAGTAACAGTGAAACTGGCCAATGTTGAAAAGAAAAGTCGAAATCGTGGCTCCCCTCCTTATTGGGGTCATCACCCTCGAGATGATTATAGGAGGAGGAGTCCTCCACGTCGACGCAGATTTCCAAGATCAAGACACTTTCCCACAGTCAGAGCAGGTCATTTTCTAAAGATGGAAGGAGAGAGAGATCACTGTCCCATAAGAGAGTCCACAAACCATCCCAATCTTTATCTAGGTCTTTTAGCTGACTTAGGTTAAATGAGAAGAAATAGAAGACCAGTTTTCAAGAGGAGTCTTGTATAAGAAATAACTTCATTTGACAGGAGTATGTACAGAGAATTCAAGTTCTGTTTGAGACTTCATAAGCTTAGTTCATGTTTTAAAATATTTTATCTGTTCAAATTTGTTGTTGGAACAGTGACACATAAAGAAGTAATTCTCTATGGTTTGAAATGTATCATATGAGGCATAATATATCAAGAACTATTACTTTGCAATGCCCCTTTAAACAAAATTGAGTTTTCCTTGAATTTTAGTCTTGCATCAAATGATAATAAACCTCTAACTCCTGCTCAGCTAAAGTCTAATGTTTAATATTATGGAAACAAAAACTGGCAACAATTGGAAGACATTTTCCATAGATGGGGTATGGTATGCAACTCTAGTTAAGAAAGCAGGCTTTAAAAGCTGCTGTGAACACAAAGCCAGTAAAAATTAAAAGCTGTACCCTTAAACTAGATTAGAAGATTAAAAATTCCACCAGTCTTTACACCGGACAAAAGGTTGTCCCATTGGTGTGGAATCAAAAAAGTTTCAAGAAAGTTTGTTTACCTATGCTTTAGGCTGTAAGTTCCCTCTGTGATTGCTGTATATGAATACATAGCTCTTTGTGGCATTTTTAAATATTTTTTTTAAATTTTAGCCTCTTTTATTTTTTTAAATTTATTTATTTTATTTTCATCCATCTCCATTCTTTGGGCTGTGTGAGCCTTGCATTGCAGTGACCTCTCTTGCCACAGAGCACTGGCTCGGGTCACATGTGCTCCAGAGCACTGGCTTGTAATTGGACACAGTGGCCCAGCTGCTCTGCAGCAGGTGGGATCCTCCAGGGCCAGGGATCGAACTGGTACCCCTTGCACTGCAAGGCAGACTCTTTACTCACTGGACCACCAGGGAAGCCCACAGCATTTTTTATTTAGACGTTTGAGATGACCCATGATACCAAATGTCCTTCTAGTTTAGGGTTACATTATAGAGCTGAACAATATAATCTTTTTTCATACTGTGAGTTACTGTGCAAGATTAAGCCACATATCTGTGTTACTGTGCAAGATTTTTTTTTCATGCTGTAACTTGTAATATGTTTTGTAAGAATACTTGGGATTAATGGTTTGGTTACAACAATAAAAATAAAAGCATTTCCTGCTCCCTTCCACTGTGCCAGACATTGCACTGAGCACTGAGCAAGCAAAGAAGGCACAGATGTACCCCTTGCCCTAAAGGAGCTTGTACTTTAGGAAAATGGGTTGCCATCTTTTAGGTAGCTTAATATCATGGAATCAGTGAAATTGGTTATCTTGAAGTCATTTAGAGATAGGGACATCCAGAAGAACATCTCAGAATGCTTACTTTTAACTCAGGAGATAAGTGCCAACTCTATCCAATAATAAAACAATTTTCACAGATTGAATCTATATTGTTACAATAAGATAAGCCAGAAACAGCCAAAGTTTTGTTTGTTTGACTAGAAATCTCAATTCTTATTCTATTCCAGTGATGGTTATTTTCATTGATCTCAAATAAGAGAGTGAAACAATGAGGTTTTCGAACACATCAGGATGTCATAAGAAATTTTTGACTCAACTCAGTGTTTAATTGTTCATTAGGGAGCTCGTTTTCCCCTAATGAGAATGTGTTGTACTTCATAGATAGATAGATATTATAGATGATTCTGAGTATTTCCAGTTGGTGAGTGGGATTGAACTTGGATAGAGGTATGTGAATAGTCTACTCTTTCCTAATTACCCTTGTAATCAAAAACAGATATATTTGCTTAAAGATAGCTAGTCGGTATGACTATGAGTCACAGCAAAGATCATTAGGTCCTCAGGAAAATAAATTGAACAACCCTCTAGAACTGGCTTTGTATTTAAAAAATTATGTGATACAGCCCATCTTGTGTGTGTGCTCAGTTGCTTCAGTCATGTCCAGCTTTTTTGACCCTGTGAACTGTAGCCTACTAGGCTCCTCTATCCATAAGATGCTTCAAGCAAGAATACCAGAGTGGATTGCCATGCCCTCCACCAGGGGATCATCCTGACCCAAGCATCAAATTTGTGTATCCTGTGTTTTGGGCATTGCAGGCCAATTCTTTACCCACTGAGCCACCTAGCAAGCCTGTAGCTAATCTTGCCACTTTTAAAATATTTGCCAAATGTTCTATTTCTCTTATTTTTAGATATGAAGTGCCTTTCTGTACCCACTGGACAGAATACTCTTATACCTGCTCCCTTCCACTGTGCCAGACATTGCACTGAGCACTGAGCAAGCAAAGAAGGCACAGATGTACCCCTTGCCCTAAAGGAGCTTGTACTTTAGGAAAATGGGTTGCCATCTTTTAGGTAGCTTAATATCATGGAATCAGTGAAATTGGTTATCTTGAAGTCATTTAGAGATAGGGACATCCAGAAGAACATCTCAGAATGCTTACTTTTAACTCAGGAGATAAGTGCCAACTCTATCCAATAATAAAACAATTTTCACAGATTGAATCTATATTGTTACAATAAGATAAGCCAGAAACAGCCAAAGTTTTGTTTGTTTGACTAGAAATCTCAATTCTTATTCTATTCCAGTGATGGTTATTTTCATTGATCTCAAATAAGAGAGTGAAACAATGAGGTTTTCGAACACATCAGGATGTCATAAGAAATTTTTGACTCAACTCAGTGTTTAATTGTTCATTAGGGAGCTCGTTTTCCCCTAATGAGAATGTGTTGTACTTCATAGATAGATAGATATTATAGATGATTCTGAGTATTTCCAGTTGGTGAGTGGGATTGAACTTGGATAGAGGTATGTGAATAGTCTACTCTTTCCTAATTACCCTTGTAATCAAAAACAGATATATTTGCTTAAAGATAGCTAGTCGGTATGACTATGAGTCACAGCAAAGATCATTAGGTCCTCAGGAAAATAAATTGAACAACCCTCTAGAACTGGCTTTGTATTAAAAAAATTATGTGATACAGCCCATCTTGTGTGTGTGCTCAGTTGCTTCAGTCATGTCCAGCTTTTTTGACCCTGTGAACTGTAGCCTACTAGGCTCCTCTATCCATAAGATGCTTCAAGCAAGAATACCAGAGTGGATTGCCATGCCCTCCACCAGGGGATCATCCTGACCCAAGCATCAAATTTGTGTATCCTGTGTTTTGGGCATTGCAGGCCAATTCTTTACCCACTGAGCCACCTAGCAAGCCTGTAGCTAATCTTGCCACTTTTAAAATATTTGCCAAATGTTCTATTTCTCTTATTTTTTAGATATGAAGTGCCTTTCTGCTACACTTTCTGCTCTTGTATTCCAGATAAGGAAAGCATCAAATATACTAATAATTACCAATAAAATTCTCTTTAGCAAATACTCTTAGTAGCCTCCTCAAAAATAATTGTCCTTGGAAAGAGGACTTTTGATGGAAAAGAGTGTTTAACCTGCTGCTTTTCATATCACACTATGCAGCTGAGTGTCTGTTCTTGGGCTAGTCCTTGTAAGTTCATTATCTCTGGGTTTTAACAAATAGATATTTAGGAAGTGCTGCAAAGCCTGTACTGGTCCGTAGTTAGCTCAGCCCAACTAGAATACAAATGAGTTGGTGGACATAAGTCTTCCTTACTATATTAGCTCCTCATAGAAGCATACCACGTATTTTATGATCATGCAATATTTCAGACCTTGCCATTTTCAGAATAGTCTGAGCCACAGACTCTCTTCCTTTTATCCCATTAAGGTTAGGAGAAGCCATATCAGCACTCAAAAATCTATTGCTATATAATGCACTGGCATTCAAGATTTTAAGTTTTTTTTAATTGAAATCTATTATAAAAATTTATATGTCTTGAATCATTAAATATACACATACACTCACATATGTGTGCATTTCCACTACATATGAAATATATATATTGCTTATATATGTGGAATATATATTATGATATACTATATATATGGAGATATATATATTTGATTGGCTTCACAGCAGCCGGTGGCTATTTGCTTCCACTATGGCCAACAGTTCTTGGGTGGCTATCAGCTTCATTGTGGACAGCAACTTGTGGATGGTTGATGGACTCCCAAGGGAGCCAATGGCAGCAGTGAGGGTTGGGTACCCTCTGCTCCTGGGTGTCATCCAACATCAGCTCCAAACTTCTTCAGGTCCCCTTTCCCAGCCACTCTAGCAGGGCTTTTGCCTTGATCCCTGGCTGCACAATGACCAACTCATAAAGGCCAGTGAAGGTTTAAATGCTCAACAATGACCAGCATGGGACACCCAGGGCACTAGGCATGCCATTCAGCTATGGAGGACAAGGGATGGGACACCCATAGCAAGCCTGTAGCTAATCTTGCCACTTTTAAAATACAATGTTCTATTTCTCTTATTTTAGATATGAAGTGCCTTTCTGCTACACTTTCTGCTCTTGTATTCCAGATAAGGAAAGCATCAAATATACTAATAATTACCAATAAAATTCTCTTTAGCAAATACTCTTAGTAGCCTCCTCAAAAATAATTGTCCTTGGAAAGAGGACTTTGATGGAAAAGAGTGTTTAACCTGCTGCTTTTCATATCACACTATGCAGCTGAGTGTCTGTTCTTGGGCTAGTCCTTGTAAGTTCATTATCTCTGGGTTTTAACAAATAGATATTTAGGAAGTGCTGCAAAGCCTGTACTGGTCCGTAGTTAGCTCAGCCCAACTAGAATACAAATGAGTTGGTGGACATAAGTCTTCCTTACTATATTAGCTCCTCATAGAAGCATACCACGTATTTTATGATCATGCAATATTTCAGACCTTGCCATTTTCAGAATAGTCTGAGCCACAGACTCTCTTCCTTTTATCCCATTAAGGTTAGGAGAAGCCATATCAGCACTCAAAAATCTATTGCTATATAATGCACTGGCATTCAAGATTTTAAGTTTTTTTTAATTGAAATCTATTATAAAAATTTATATGTCTTGAATCATTAAATATACACATACACTCACATATGTGTGCATTTCCACTACATATGAAATATATATATTGCTTATATATGTGGAATATATATTATGATATACTATATATATGGAGATATATATATTTGATTGGCTTCACAGCAGCCGGTGGCTATTTGCTTCCACTATGGCCAACAGTTCTTGGGTGGCTATCAGCTTCATTGTGGACAGCAACTTGTGGATGGTTGATGGACTCCCAAGGGAGCCAATGGCAGCAGTGAGGGTTGGGTACCCTCTGCTCCTGGGTGTCATCCAACATCAGCTCCAAACTTCTTCAGGTCCCCTTTCCCAGCCACTCTAGCAGGGCTTTTGCCTTGATCCCTGGCTGCACAATGACCAACTCATAAAGGCCAGTGAAGGTTTAAATGCTCAACAATGACCAGCATGGGACACCCAGGGCACTAGGCATGCCATTCAGCTATATGGAGGAACTAAAGGGCATGTCCCAGGTAGCTAGAGCCTGACAAAATGTTGTCTACTGGAAAAGAGAATGACAAACCAGTTCAGTATTCTTGCCTTCAGAACCCCATGAACAATATGAAAAAGCAAAAAGATATGACATGCTCAATATTCTACTGTGGTAGAGTGGAGAAATAGCTACAAAAAGCAAGAAGAGGCTGAGCCAAAGTGGAAACGGCACCCGGTTGTGGTTGTTTCTGGTAAGATAAATTGGATGTGGTCAAATGGGAGATGGCAAATGTGAACATCAACATTTTAGGGATCAGTGAACTAAAATGAATGGGAATGGGAAAATTTTTAATTCAGAAGACCTTTATACCTACTACTGTGGGCAAAAATCCTTTAGAGGGAATAGAGTAGCCCTCAGAGCCAACAAAGGAGTCTGAAATGCAGTACTTGGGTGCAATTTCAAAAACGACAGAAAAAATTCAGTTTGTTTCCAAGGCAACCCATTCAACATCACAGCAATCCGTCTATGTCCCAACTTCTAATGCGGAAGAAGCTGAATTTGAACAGTTCTATAAAGACCTACAAGACCTCCTAGAACACCAAAAAAGATGTCATTTTCATCATAAAACAATGGAATGCCAACACAGAAAGTCAAGAGATACCTGGAGTAATAGGCAAGTTTGGCCTTGAAGAACAATATGAAACAGGGCAAAAGCTAACAAAGTTTTGCCAAGATACTGCACTTGTCATAGCAAACATCCATTTCCAACAACACAAGAGACAATTCTACACATGGATATCACCAGATAGTCAGTACCAAAACTAGATTGGTTATATTCTTTGCAGCAGAAGATGGAGAAGCTCTATATAGTCAGCAAAAACAAAGAGGAATAAGAAAGCCTTCTTAAGTGAACAATGCAAAGAAATGGTGGAAAAAAATAGAATGGGAATGACTAGAGAACTCTTTAAGACAATTGGAGTTACCAAGGGAACATTTCATACAAAGATAGACACAATAAAGAACAAAAATGGCAAGGACCTAACAGAAACAGAAGAGATTAAAAAAAAAAAAAAAAAAGATGGCAAGAATACACAGAACTGTACCAAAAAAAAAAAAAAAGTTCTTAATGACCCAGTTAACCACGGTGATGTGGTCATTCACCTAGAGCCAAATATTCCATAGTGTGAAGTCAAGTGGTCCTTAGGAAGCATTACTACAAACAAAGCCAGTGGAGATGATGTAATTCCAGCTGAGCTATTTCAAATCTTAAAAGATGATGCTGTCAAAATGCTGTACTCATTATGCCAGTAAATTTGGAAAACTCATGACAGATGAAATCGTTTAATTCCAATCCCAAAGATAAGCAATGCCAAAGGATGTGGTCAAATGGGAGATGGCAAATGTGAACATCAACATTTTAGGGATCAGTGAACTAAAATGAATGGGAATGGGAAAATTTTTAATTCAGAAGACCTTTATACCTACTACTGTGGGCAAAAATCCTTTAGAGGGAATAGAGTAGCCCTCAGAGCCAACAAAGGAGTCTGAAATGCAGTACTTGGGTGCAATTTCAAAAATGACAGAAAAAATTCAGTTTGTTTCCAAGGCAACCCATTCAACATCACAGCAATCCGTCTATGTCCCAACTTCTAATGCGGAAGAAGCTGAATTTGAACAGTTCTATAAAGACCTACAAGACCTCCTAGAACACCAAAAAAGATGTCATTTTCATCATAAAACAATGGAATGCCAACACAGAAAGTCAAGAGATACCTGGAGTAATAGGCAAGTTTGGCCTTGAAGAACAATATGAAACAGGGCAAAAGCTAACAAAGTTTTGCCAAGATACTGCACTTGTCATAGCAAACATCCATTTCCAACAACACAAGAGACAATTCTACACATGGATATCACCAGATAGTCAGTACCAAAACTAGATTGGTTATATTCTTTGCAGCAGAAGATGGAGAAGCTCTATATAGTCAGCAAAAACAAAGAGGAATAAGAAAGCCTTCTTAAGTGAACAATGCAAAGAAATGGTGGAAAAAAATAGAATGGGAATGACTAGAGAACTCTTTAAGACAATTGGAGTTACCAAGGGAACATTTCATACAAAGATAGACACAATAAAGAACAAAAATGGCAAGGACCTAACAGAAACAGAAGAGATTAAAAAAAAAAAAAAAAGATGGCAAGAATACACAGAACTGTACCAAAAAAAAAAAAAAGTTCTTAATGACCCAGTTAACCACGGTGATGTGGTCATTCACCTAGAGCCAAATATTCCATAGTGTGAAGTCAAGTGGTCCTTAGGAAGCATTACTACAAACAAAGCCAGTGGAGATGATGTAATTCCAGCTGAGCTATTTCAAATCTTAAAAGATGATGCTGTCAAAATGCTGTACTCATTATGCCAGTAAATTTGGAAAACTCAGCAGTGGCCACAGGAATGGAAAAGGTCAGTTTTAATTCCAATCCCAAAGATAAGCAATGCCAAAGCATGTTCAAGCTACTGTAGAATTGCACTCATTTCACATGCCAGCAAGATTATGCTCAGAAGGCTTCAAGCTAGGTGTCAGCAGTATGTTAACTGAGAAATTTCAGAGAAATGTCTATTTCTGCTTTATTGACTACGCTAAAGTCTTTTACTGTGCTGATCACAACAAACTATTGAAAATTCTTAAAGAGATGGGAATACCATATCACCTTACCGGCCTCCTGAGAAACCTATATGAAGGACAAGAAGCAGCCACTAGAGCTGGAGATGGAACGATGGACTGGTTCCAAATTGGGAAAGGAGTACATCAAGGCTATGTATTGTCATTCAGCTTATTTAACTGATATGCATTATCACATCATACAAAATGTCAGTCTGGATGAAGCATGAGCTGGAAGCAAGATTGCTAGGAGAAATATCAATAACCTCTGCTGTGCAGATGGTACCACCCTTATGGCAGAAAGCAAAGAGGAACTAAAGAGCCTTTTCGCAAAGGTGAAAGAGGAGAATAAAACACCTGGCCTAAAATTCAGCATCCAAAAATCAAAGATCATGGCATTCGGTTCAATCACTTCATGGCAAACAGTTGTGGAAGCAATGGAAACAGTTACAGACTTTGTTCTCTAGGGCTTCAAAATCACAGCAAACAGTGACTACAGTCAGAAAATTAAAAGACACTTGTTCCTTAGAAGAAAAGCTATGACCAACATAGATAGCATTTTAAAAAGCAGAGACATCACTTTGCCTACTGAAGTCTGCATAGTCAAAGCTATGGTTTTCCCCCTGATTTACTATTTTCCTTTCTTTATACATTTTCTCGTTTCTCTGATTAAATTTATTATTTGATTGAAGTTTTTTTACAGACAAAAGGCAAGTAGAAGACATGGATAGAGGTCTATACTGGGTAGGCTTCATATGGTCCTGTTTGGTTATATATATACATATATATGCTTGTGTGCATACACACATGTGTATACACATACATATACATAAGCCAAAAGTTGAAAACCATTCTTATTACTTTAGATGTACTCATAGCTTTGATTCCCCTTTATTCTACTTAAGAAAATGAAAACAAATTGCCCCGACCCACTAAACTGACTCATAAACAACCAACAACCTAAATTCACATTTGTTAAAAAAATAAAACACCACTATTGCTGATATAAGATAATTCTATCTCATACAAATTTCCTTGCTCTCTTTCTTATTGAGTCATGAAATCTACAGTAGAACTATTGATAATCAAACATCCTAACTGGAAACTGGAGATGTCTCCTTAACGACCTGACTATCTGATTTATTACTAGGGAATGAAAAGAATAAAAGGCAGGGCTGTTCATTACAAGGTTACTTGTCACAGGTTTACTTCCCCCCACAATCTATAGCATTATTAAAGACTACGATCTAATTTTTTACTATCTTAGTGAGAAAATACACAATTCAAAGCAATGGTCTATTTTCTAATCTTTGAGGTATAATTTATGTAAAATAAAATGTTCTCCTTAAAAGTGCACATTTCATTGAGCTTTGAGAAATGTATACAATCAACATCATACTCAGGTTATAGACTATGTCGATCATCCCAGACTGTTTCCATGTGCTCTTTTGTAGCAAATTTTCTCTACAAAGCACCAGGTTCTGAAAACTGCTAATCTATTTTTTTTTGTCCCTATGGTTTTGCTTTTCTAGAATCTCATATATATATATGTATATTTATATATAAAGTCACACAATCTGCGATCTTTTATGTCTAGCTTTAGTCACAGCATAATTCTTTTACGATTCATTTATGTCATTGCATGTTACTGCTGACAGGTAGTACACTGTATGTATATAACTCAATTCTTTTAATCCATTATCCATTGCCTATTGATGGACAGCTGAGCTGTTTCCAGTTTGTGGCTGTTATGAATAATGTTGCTATGAACATTCATATAAGGTCTCAGAATAGGCATATGCTTCTTTTTCTCTTGTGTAATTACCTAGCAGTGTAATTGCTGGATCATATGATAGGTGGATGTTTAACAATTTAAGAACCTGCCAACGTGTTTATCACAGTGGATGTACCATTTTGCATTTCCAGTAGCAAAGAAGGGCTCTAATTGCTACACATCCCTGCCAAAACTTGCCATTTCCAATCTTTTTAATTTTAGCAAGTCTAGATGTGCATAGTTCTATGTCACTGGAATTTTTATCTTCATAACAGAATCCAAGAAAGACAATTAATTGGCCATTTATACTACGATTGTCATATTCAAATCGTAAGACACTCATTCCAGTTTAAGCAGTAGCCAGATGAGAGAACACACTGCTAAAACATCCTCCCGAATTGCCCTCTACTTATGACACTAGGCTCTGAAGCCCTAAAGATACATTTATTTTCAGTACATTTCTTTTTTGAACACTACAATATTATTTCTTCATTATTTTGTAGGAATACAATTAAAGCCTTCAATATGCTGTTCTAGGTGGTCTGGGTTTTTTGTTTTGTTTTAATACCTGACCAGTTTAAGCATAGGAAGAGGGTTAGATAAAAAACTTTAGACTCAAGGAATTAAAACCTCAATAATGAAACAGACAAGCAAAATTTGTACCTACTACTTCTGTTTTATGAGGAAAATATTGCCTAAATTGAGAAGGTTTAGGATTAGTAGGATTATGAAATATGAAACTGAAAGGGAAGGTGAGGGTCCAAATTGTAATTGATCTTAAATGGCATGCCAAGGAATCACAATATTGAATGACTTCTGTTTGCATGTGTGTATGCATACCACATCATGTGTTACTCTCCATGTATTTGTTGCTTCCTTTACCCAGCCAATAGATATCAATTTAGTAAAATCTTCTGTTGAAAATAAGTAAGATGTGATATATACATACTATGGAATATTGCTCAACCTAAAAAATGTGAAATAATACCATTTGCAGCAACATGGAAGGTGCTGGAGATTATCATAAGTGAAGTAAGCCAAACAGAGAAAGACAATTCTCACATGATACTGCTTAAATGGAAAATAAAAATCATACAGATGAGCTTATTTATAGAACAAAAATAGACTCACAGATAAAGAAAACAAACTTATGGTTACCAAAGGGGGAGGGCTGGGGAGGAAGGATAAATTAGGTGTTTGGGAATAACATATAAAGATGCTCATATAAAATAAACAACAAGGGCCTACTGTAGAGAACAGAAAATTATACTAAATATTTTGTAGTAGCCTTTAAAGGAAGACAATCTGAAAAAGAATATAGGTGTGTGTGTTTATATACATATATATATATAACAGAATCATTTTTCACAGCAGAAACTAATACAATATTGTAAATTGACTATACTTCAAAATTTTTAACTAAAGAGAATAACATAACAAGAAAGAAAATCCCCCTCTATTTCTAATTATTTTATGCAGTGACCCCTTACTATTTCAACCTTATCTGTGCTGTCTCATCGTATTTGTCTCATCTCATCTCATCTGTCTCATCTCAGACATCACCTCCTCTCGGAAGTCATTCCTGACCTAACCTGCATTTTGAGTAAGATGGCCTTCCTTTGTGATCTTTTCGCCACCTATACTTAGCCCCTCACCCCTACCCATACAGTTCAACTTGTACTGTAATGGCACATTTACTTGTCTACTTCCCCTATCAGACTAGAAAGTCCTTGAAGTTTAGGATCCAGTTTTATTCATTGTTGCACCAACCACACCAGGCACAGTATCAAGTGAATACTGGGTGCTCAGTAGGCATTTTCATAATGAATTAATGATTTCTACACATATCTAGCTCAATCATTTTAACAGAAGCCTTCAATGCCTTATCAAGATGTGGCTAATACTAAAATTTCGATCAAGTCACATGCTAAGCCATTTTGGGGTAAGATGTGAACTACCTTCTTATCAAAGGCTATTTCTGCCTCTATATCCTATCGTATGCTTCTCTAATATCTGCCTCAGTGCTTTAAGTATCCATGGCATACTTCAATAATGTCCTTAACTCAGTCTCAGAAAAATAGGATCTTGATCCAAAGATTCTGTAAATGTGGCATCAGTCACCATTAGAGGCTGCAGAATAATTTCCTTGACTAAGGTCTTTCTTTATTCTATATTCATGTCTTCCCTAGGTGCTATTTTAAGGTGCATTTGTCATCCATTTTTTGTCTTTAAATTGATTTTATCTGTGTATATAATGTCTTCCTGACTTAGAAGTAGCAGATTGACATGAGGAAATTTAAGGAAGCATGCATGCAGATGTTTTTGCCTCCTACTATATCTCCTTTTGCCTGCATATTTAGCATACACCATCACATTGTCTGATTAAGAACTCTCCTTGGCAATTGCTCCTCTCATTTTATCCAAATCTTCCTGCATAGTGTCCTTTTTGCCCAAATGTTTATCAAACTGCACAGAATCCTGGCATTGACAGAATTTAGATAAATGTGTTATTACAAAGCAAAAACAATAAGACAGGAAAGCAAACAAAACTTTGAAGTTCAGGTAATTAAGGATAAATTTTAGAATATCACTTTTTCCTTTGAAAATTGTAATATAATGTTACTTCCATTCTTTCAGAGAAGTGATATAATGGCCAAAATGAAAAATCATGACTGCAAACTTCAGTCAAATGCAGCTAATAATTGATTCTAACAAGGGCCTTTTATAACTTGTTGCTTTTAAGACATATTTTTCATTATGCTCACATAGCTGCAAAAGCAGAAGAACTGATTTCCTCTTTCAAATGATTACAGTTTGAAGCAGGATTTGCTGTGGATACAGAGTTAAGAAACTGCTTGTTATGGGGTCTCAACACTCCAGGTGGTTGCATTCTAATGTATGAATCAGAAAAATGATTTCTACACATATCTAGCTCAATCATTTTAACAGAAGCCTTCAATGCCTTATCAAGATGTGGCTAATACTAAAATTTCGATCAAGTCACATGCTAAGCCATTTTGGGGTAAGATGTGAACTACCTTCTTATCAAAGGCTATTTCTGCCTCTATATCCTATCGTATGCTTCTCTAATATCTGCCTCAGTGCTTTAAGTATCCATGGCATACTTCAATAATGTCCTTAACTCAGTCTCAGAAAAATAGGATCTTGATCCAAAGATTCTGTAAATGTGGCATCAGTCACCATTAGAGGCTGCAGAATAATTTCCTTGACTAAGGTCTTTCTTTATTCTATATTCATGTCTTCCCTAGGTGCTATTTTAAGGTGCATTTGTCATCCATTTTTTGTCTTTAAATTGATTTTATCTGTGTATATAATGTCTTCCTGACTTAGAAGTAGCAGATTGACATGAGGAAATTTAAGGAAGCATGCATGCAGATGTTTTTGCCTCCTACTATATCTCCTTTTGCCTGCATATTTAGCATACACCATCACATTGTCTGATTAAGAACTCTCCTTGGCAATTGCTCCTCTCATTTTATCCAAATCTTCCTGCATAGTGTCCTTTTTGCCCAAATGTTTATCAAACTGCACAGAATCCTGGCATTGACAGAATTTAGATAAATGTGTTATTACAAAGCAAAAACAATAAGACAGGAAAGCAAACAAAACTTTGAAGTTCAGGTAATTAAGGATAAATTTTAGAATATCACTTTTTCCTTTGAAAATTGTAATATAATGTTACTTCCATTCTTTCAGAGAAGTGATATAATGGCCAAAATAAAAAATCATGACTGCAAACTTCAGTCAAATGCAGCTAATAATTGATTCTAACAAGGGCCTTTTATAACTTGTTGCTTTTAAGACATATTTTTCATTATGCTCACATAGCTGCAAAAGCAGAAGAACTGATTTCCTCTTTCAAATGATTACAGTTTGAAGCAGGATTTGCTGTGGATACAGAGTTAAGAAACTGCTTGTTATGGGGTCTCAACACTCCAGGTGGTTGCATTCTAATGTATGAATCAGAAAAATATGAAACTAGTTGGTAAGCTAAGCAGAAAACTGATAAATAACTAAAATGGAGATTCTTATATTTGTGTGGCATAATGAGCAAAATAATAAATGTCTCAGCAACTGCGCATATAAAACAAATCTAAAAAAACCGCAGTCCAACAGAGAAAAAAAGCTTATGGTGTGTGCGTGTATGTATGTGTGTGTGAATAGTGTCAAGAGCAAGAAAAGAAAAAGAGCTAAAGAAAAACCTATAGGTTGATCCTAAGAGGAAATTGTCTGAGGAGAAGAATGCCAGGAGGGGAGATTCAGGGAAGAGGGCTTGGATTGGATAATCCACTAAGTCTCTATTGTTAATCAAAATTAAAGTACTATTTGAGTACAGGTGAAAAAAACTCATCCAGAATGTCCCACTTTTACCTTCTTGAGGTGTAGATGTGAGGTATTCCTACATATGGAAGGCTGGATCCAGAACCAAAACATAACAGAATAGAAGGATGTGTAAACACATAGAATTTCTTACCCAAAAGAAAGGTATGCCTTTAGAGAATGTCTTCTAGTTCTTCATCCTCATTTCAGAAATGAAGACATAGGCTCTTTAAAACTAAAAACAGAGCTGGCATATGATCCAGCAATCCCATTCCTGAGGATATGGTCAGAGAAAACTGTAATTCAAAATGGCACATAAATCCCAGGTGTTCATTACAGTGCTGCTTACAATCGCCAAGCCATGGAAACAACATGAATGTCCACTAACGGATGAATGGATAAAGATGTGGTACATATCTAAACAGTGGAATATTAGTCAGCCAGAAAAAAAAAATGAAATAATGCCATTTACAGCAACATGGGTAGACCCGGAGATTATCACACAAAGTGAAGTAAGTCAGACAAAGACAATATCATATGATATAATATATATGGAATCTTAAGAAAATGATACAAATAAACTTACAGTAAGTCCCCTATGAACCTATGAACAAGAGCACATTCGAAAATCCAGCTTGTTTGTAAATTTAAGCAAAGAAACCTAGATACCCAACTAATACAATTGGCTATACTGTATAGTGTATGTGTGTGCGTGCCAAATCACTTTAGCCGTGTCCTATTCTTTATGACCCTATGAAGTGTAACCTGCCAGGCACCTCTGTTCATAGAATTCTCCATTCAGGAATACTGGAGTGAGTTGTGGTTCCCCTTTCCAGGCAAACCTCCCAACCTAAGGATCAAAACTTTCATGTTTCCTGCATTGGCAGGCAGTTTCTTTACCACTAGCACCACCTAGGAAGCCCCACACTGTATAGTTCTGTACTGTAATAGGCTTAAAATATTTCTTACACAAAAAACACATAAAAAATAATCACACACAAAATAAAGAAAACAGTTTGAATCTTACCATGCAGTATCATGAAAATTACAGTAGTACAGTACAACCACTGGCATACAGGGGCTGGCATCAAGTGAATAGGCAATAAGAGTTACTGACTGGAGCAGGGAGAGGATGTGGGAGATGATAGAGCTGAAGAATCATCAAGAATAGGAGACAGAGGGCAAGCTGCAGTTTCACTCTTGCCTGACACTGATGGAGACTGATGCTGATGGAATACTCATTTGCATCTTTGAAAGTTTGCAACTTGAAGATTTCTAAGTAGGATTTACTATATTTACAGAACAGAAAAAAGACTTCACAGACTGTGAAAACAAACTTATGGTTACCAAAAGTAGAAATGGGGGGGGTTGGGGTAAAAAATAAGGAGTTTATTATTAAAATATACACTGTAATATGTAAAAAAAAATAAAGACTTACAGTATAGTACAGGAAACTATGTTTAATATCTTATAATAAGCTAGAACAGGAAGAAATATCAAAAGGAATACATACATATATAACTGAGTCACTTTTCTGTATACCTGAAATAATGCAAATCAACTATACTTCAACTTGAAAAAATTTTAATGTAAATTATTGAGCCCCCATCTCAGAACAACTGAATCAGAAATGCTGTGATTGAAGGCCAGCATTCAGTGTTTTAACATGCCTTCTAGGAGATTCTGATACACACCAAAATTTGAAAAATACTGCATTAGAAAAATGAGGTCTTCCCTGATCACTCAGACAACAAAGAAGCTTCCTGCAATGCAGAAGACCAGCGTTCAACCCCTGGGTCAGGAAGATCCCCTGGAGAAGGAAATGACAACCCACTACAGTATTCTTGCCTGCAGAATTCCATGGACAGAGGAGCTCAGTGAGATGCAATCCATGGGGTGGCAAAGATTCAGACATGACTTCACTTTCAGAAAAATGAAGGAACTAATGAATTTAAGGACTGATAACTTTGAATTGGCAGTCATCTGTATAATGACTTTTCTTTTTTTCTTTAATCCACAATTAATTAATTTAGAATACAATTGACCTCTGCCTGTTTAAAAAAGGCTACATATTCGGAAAAGTGGATGAATCTATTGGTTTGGCCAAAACATTCATTCAGATTTTTCCAACATCTTATGGAAAAATATGAACCCAATAGACTTTTCAATAACTGTCTTTGATACCCCTAGATGTCTGGTTGTGGCCTATCTGGAATATCAAAGAACAAGAGGAAACTTTTGAATGAAATAGGAGCTGACATGTTTTATGATGATGGGAAAAATGTAGTAGTTGATTATCTTCACTCATGTAAGTTTCTGCTAATGTCTGTCTACCCCAAAATCATATAGACGATTAATACTATGTTGGAGGAGGAGGTGAAAATGGTAGGGTACCTGAACTGCTTAGAACATCCATTCATTCAACAGATATTAACTGGGTAACTACTGTGTACCAGGCACTGTTCTAGGAACTTTTAATACATCAATGACCAAAACAAAACAAAAGAAAATCACTACTTTCATAAAGGTTACTTTCTGGTGAAGCTGGGTGAAAATGTACATCTTTCCTTCTTTTTGTCTCTCTCTTTCTCTATCAGTAAGAGTTGAATGAGGACTTGACCTCATAGCTATGACATTGAAGACATTATGAAATCAAGAAAATATTTTAAGGTTCTATTTGCCAAATGTCTTTGTCTTCCTTTACATTACCTGCAATGCTCCAAAAGGTCATGATTGAGGTGAAGGATATGCCCTGCTCTCTGTGTGTTGACACCAAAGTGCCAGATTTTGCAGCAGCCTGGGCCCTACATAAGACTTAACATCCTATTTGCTGTTGTTGCTACCTGCAGTAACAATAACCACTGACACAGTATTCACTTTGTGTCAGCTACTAGTCTAAGTTTTTGCATGTAAAAACTCATCTGATTCTCACAATAACCTAATGAGGCAGGTGCTATTGTTAATGTTCCCATTCTACAGATCAGAACACGGCTGCGCATAGAGGTTAAGTAACTTTGCCTAAGTATTCACAGGCTGCTTGAGACCAGGATTCAAATATAGACAGTCTTCTCAGAAACTGGGCTCTTAATACACTGGTGCAACTTTTTTACATCAAGGAGATCATTTCCTAGGAACTCAATACCAGAGAAATCTCCCTGGAGCACTCATTAGAAACAGAAGTTTGCTCTGACAATGTTGAGAATAGAATGGGTAGTTCCTTCTGTGAACTGTTACCCAAGTAACTAACACTGTCTCCTTCCTGCACTGACTCTGCAACTAAAGTCATATGTAAGCCTTGAAAGAATTCCTCACATGCTTATTCAGTTTATCATTCTTTATTTTCCTTCTCATAAGTTTGTAAAAGCCATTTTATATATGTACATACTTCTCATTTATTTGCTTCTCATTCTCTCCAGAACTTCACCTTCAAACTTACACAAATAACCTTTTGCAAGTACTTAAATAAGGCTGTTTCTACAGCAGCAGTTTTCAAATAACTGATTTTTTTTTCTTTTGCAACCAGTACAGTCTTTAAGGTCAATCAGAAAATTAAATTAGCTATTCATGAATATACTGATATTTCAAGAGTGGCCTTGTTCTTTTCCTGATGAAATTCTATTAATGAATTACAGTTACAGAAGGACAGAATCAAATAATTTACAGAAAAACTGTTTTTTCTTTTTTAACAAAAGGAATATAGCTTAGATTTCCTATCAGAATTTAATGAGCTTTTATTTTTCATTGCAAAGATTACCAGTTCTGTAAGGTTAAGAAGAATAGCCTATCTTTTGGGCCAGGTATTCATAGTTCTAAGTGCATGAAAGCTACTCAATAGGCATTTGCTTTTTAATTAATTAATTGAAAAACAAAGATTAAGACTTCTGTTGCCCATCAAGTTTCAGAAAGTCAATAATAGCCTCTTTCTTCCACTTATTTCAAGTAAAACCTCAGGGAAAACTGTAAAAAGCAACTACCAGAAAGTAAATATAGTAGCCTATTTTTCCTCCTGTTTATTTAAAAAATCGAAGTAGGTAGAATGGTCACCAGAGATGCCCAATGCACGAATCCCTGGAACCTGTAAATGTTGTATGTTACTGGGGAAAAGGGGCAATACAGATGCAGTTAAGGTCAAGTTGAAATCAAAAGCAAGATCAGTCAGAGAAATTGAAAGTATGTGAGGACTCAATGTGCCACTGCTGGAGAAGAGACATGGAAAGCATGAA
This sequence comes from Tragulus kanchil, assembly GCA_022376925.1. Classification (NCBI taxonomy): domain Eukaryota; kingdom Metazoa; phylum Chordata; class Mammalia; order Artiodactyla; family Tragulidae; genus Tragulus; species Tragulus kanchil. The sequence continues at coordinate 26,483,883 of JAIOJX010000001.1, forward strand.
AAGGAAAGCAGGCAGCTTCTAGAAACAAAGACTGGCCCCAAATGACAGTCAACAAGGAAATGGGAGCTTGAGAAGTTCAGATGGAAGGAAATGTACCTGAATAAGCTTGAAAGTAGATTCTTCCCCAGATCCTTCAGTAAGTAATGCAGCTCTGCTCACACCTTGACTTAACTTTTGTGAAGCCTTGTGCAGAGGACCCAGCTGAACTATGTTGTGCCTTTGTTTCTGACCTACAGAAGCGTGCAATAATAACTGTGTTGTTTTAAGATGTTACATTTGTGGTAATTCATTGAGGCAACAGAGGGGAAAGAATGCATGTGTAGGAATCAAAAGTAGGGTGGTTATATCACAAATACCAGAAAAGTAGGCAAATGGATTTGGAATCCTTTGAGAGTGGTGGTTTAAAGATTTTGAAGAACATGAAAGGAAAAAGTCTATATTTCCTTAAATATCCTATCAGTAGAAATATGGACGTTGCTTGTAAAAGCTCAGAAGGAAGACAGAAAATTTAAAAGAAATCCTAAAGAATTCAGAGAAAGCCTACATCACCATGAAATCTGGATTTGGAGAATACTACTGGTGAAGGCTCAGAAAACAAAAACAAAAAAATAAGAAACATATTTTTAGAAACACCAGGACAAGGGACCTTGTCATGCATTGGCCAACATTTCAGTGAAATTGTGTTCTGCAGTTATATGGTAAGCAGAATTCGTAAATAAATATGTGGTCAGATAGTGTGATTTCCAAGAAAGGTGTTGAAGATGGTTTTCTCTTGATGTTTACAGTAAACTGCAAGAAAGGAGACAGATTAAATGAAGTACTGTAGAACAAAAAGGAAACAGAACTTAATGATTCAGAAAATTCTTAGGGTACTCAGATGCCAAAAGGTCAGCATATTCAGACAAACTGTTCTTTGAAAAGATTGAGGGTGTGACTCAGATCCCCTCAAAGAAATCAGGGAGCCTCTAGGAATTTTAAGAGCATTATCTCTTAGACATCTCAGCAGAAGCCAAAAAAAGAGAAGGGATCTTCTCAGAAAGATCTTTAACTTCTGTCTAATGAGCTGAATCTTTGTGATATCCACAGGAGACCCACAAAGTTCTTAAAATTGTGTGTCAGCAGAAACACTGCCAACTTGGGTTGAAAAGAACAGAGAGAGTACAGACTGAAAGAAGGCTGCTGAACCTCCAACATGCTGCTGGCAGTAAGAAGAGTGATAAAACTACTCAGCTGCAAACATGTGTTACCTCTCATGAAAAAGGAAAGATGACTCACAAGGTTGCCAAGAGACAACAGAGGAGAGCTTAGACGGCAGAGCTGAAAGCTACAGAAAATTATTTCCAGGTATTGAATGATAAGGGAGCTTGAACAGCTGGATTTCAAAACTCGTTTGGACTGGTGATTCTTTTTTACAATCGAATATCACCTTTTGGCAATGAAATATCTATAATCTGCTCTCATATGCCTGTGCCGCAAGTGTATGTTGAGAGCAGATAATCTGTTTTTTTCAGTTTCATAGATCCCTAGATGGAAATAAACTGTGCCCTAGGAGTTGAACTTAATGGATGATAGCCAAACCTTAATCCACACCTTTTTAGATGATGAGACTTGGGACTAATGAGTTGCTGAGATTTGAATGTGAGTTTTGGATTTGGAGTTGATACTGCAGTGGGATAAGAACTCTGAGGACCTTTGGATGAAATTAATATATTTTTCTTTTGGAAGGGACATGAAATTTAGTGGGCCAGAGGTACTATGGTAGACAGAACATCCCCCCAAATGGTCCACAGTTCTAATACTAGGAATTTACTAATATATTTCATTATAAAACAAAAAGGAATTTGCAGAAGTAATTATTCACTAATATTAAGATACAGAGATTGGCCTTGATTATCTAAGTGTGTGCCTGCTAAGTCATTTCAGTCTTGTGCGACTCTTTGTGACCCTATGGACTTTAGCCTTCCAAGCTCCTCTATCCATGGGATTCCCCAGGCAAGAATACTGCAGTGGATTGCCATGTCCTCCCTGGGGGGATCTTCCTGACCCAGGATGGAACCCGTGTCTCCTGCATTGCAGGCGGATTCTTTACCACTGAGCCACCAGGGAAGCCTGATTATCTAAATAGACCCAATCTAATTATAGGAACCCTTAAATACATCTTTTTTTTTTTTTTCATCTGAAGTCAGAGATGTGGCATAAGGGAATAGTAGAAAGACATAAAGAATGAGAAGGACTCAACTCACTGTTACAGAAGGAGAACACATGGAAAGTTTGAGAAGTAACACAGGTGTCCTTTAGGAGAGAAGTCTTGCCCCAGGTGTCAGTCAGCAAGGAAATAAGGACCTTCATACTACAATAGCAATTGAATGTCCTATGCAAATAAATAAATAAGTAAACAAATTCTGGTCTAACCTGGCAGCAAAATATGATAATTATCACGAAGAATATAAGTGGCCTAGGTTCACCCATCAAATCATATAACACCTCAGACTGAGTTAACAATAAAACTCAGTAATATGTTGTTTACTAGAGATCTATGTTGAGCACAAAGATAAAGAAAGGCTAAGATATAAGAAGCAAAAGTAGTTAGAAAGTAGTAGAAACAAAGGGAAGTTGAGGAAACCAAAACTGTAACATGATATATTCAAAGCGTTAATCTACGATCGACACCAAAAAACAAAATTTAAACAGCGTGGAAGAACTTAGGTTTAAGTAAATAAGACACAATTATCAAGCATGCTTCAAAGCCTATAACTCACTGAGATTATACCTTGTTTCCAAAATATTTATTGTTGAAAATAAAAATTTATATTCAGTTACCAAGAAAATTTAAATTAAGTCAATTGTGCAGAAATATCACAGGCCAACTTTTGATAAGAAAACTTAAAATTAGTAATAAAAGAAGAGATTGAATGCTTAGAAACAAAATGGTATAGTCCTAAATAATGATTTGGACACATACTATATTAAAATATCTGATTACTTAATAATATTTAGATAATATGTATGTATCCCTTGTAAGACATGATTCCAAAATCTTTAAGTATATGCTAATGTTTTTGTTCTTGTCCATGACTCTATGTGATATATGTGTCATAATTATTCTTATTATAACATTCTCATTTTATAGGGAATTATACAGGCAAAAAGAAGTAAATGAATCAGAAGTAAATCAACGTTAAAGGTTTCTTTTTTTAGTGAAGAGAAGGCAATTATTGGTTGTCCAGAAAACTCATCAGGTTGAGACCTCCAAAAATTGTGTAGGGAAAAAACAAGCTCAACTGAGGCATCTCAAGTCAGAAGTGCCTATAAGCATGAGAATAAGATTACCCAGCAGAGGCTTGGATATATAGTTTAAGGTTTAGAAGAGATTTTGGCTGAAATTTTAAAGCTGGTGAACATCAGTCTCTAGTTAACAGTTAAAGCAATTTATTTTGCTATGCTAAATCAATCTCTTTACATATATGTCTATTAAAACTAGACTGTAAGCTTCTTCAGGGTAAAGAAGGTTATATTCATAAATAGATACAATTCCTCAGGTAGAGGGTAAAGAATGAGAAGAGATAAAATCAAGACTCTTTGAAGATAGATAAGTTTGAAGACGATAAAAATGTAAAATGAAGAACTGTATGCCTAAAGGTTTAGTTGACAAGATATCTAGACCTGAAAGGGCAGGCAGTGAAACTTGGGTGGACCTGACAGACTGGGAGAACTGGGAGGTATCAAAGACTGTACAGAAGTTTGAAGAGTAAGAAATGAGAACTTGGAAGAAGTGGAAAGAAATGAGAATGGGATAAAAGAGAAGAGTTTCAGAATTTCAGAATTCAGAGCTTGTACTCTTGAAGATGTTTACAAATCCTAGGGTGTGGCCATAAGAGGGAGCATAGGCATGTTGGTGAGCATCTTCCATGGACAAAAATATAGATATCAGCATTGTGAAGCTAGCTTGTTAGATGAGTCATTATCATGATTTTGGATTTGTTGAAGGCATATTTACTCTGGATGACAGGAGAATAAATGAATGGAGAACTGAGTGAAGTGACAAACCCCTCCCTAGAGAAAGGGGATGCCCAAGATATTAATTAAAAAAAATATTGGTCTAGGAAAAGGGTAGACAAAAGGTGGCCACTTCAAAGAAAGAGAGATTAGCGAGTAAAAGTGGTAAATTGTAACTTATAAGGCTTTCAGGTACACTCTTCCATGTGTCAGATATTTCCCAATGTTCCATCCATCCCTTTAGTTTGGAATGCACATACGTCAAACATCTCTCCCTCCACTAAGGCATCTTATACCTATTCTTTAAAATTTAGCTCAAGTGTCACCACCTCCAAAAAGATCCTGTTGACTTCCTCAGTCTGGGTTGGATATCCGTCTTCTGTGCCTATCACTATAAATTCACTAATTACAATTATTTATGATGATCAACCTGCATGTCTCTCTCCTCCACTATGTTTATGTGATCATAAATGCTCTTCTCCTATTTTCTAGCAGCGCCTGACACAAAGTAAGAACTTTTAAAATATGCACTGAATGAATATTCTACCTGATCAAGTTCAATTATATTAAGGTTTCGTTTTACTGACTCTCACATAAAAACAGCATATACAGCAAGCATTACCCCTAATTTCCTTCTTATTTCATAAACTACTTCTAAGATGCTAGTGTTGAAGTTTTGGCTTAGATCTTTATTTAAATTGAAGAATCTCATGTCTACACCTAGAAAGTTTGATTCAGATGGTCTAGCATGAGACTCAGAAGTTTACTTTAATAGGCACCTCACATGATTCTGATACATGTAATCTGAGCCTAACATTTTGAAAAAAAGTTTTCCTTGAAAATAAAATACTTAAGGATAGGTTAATGATGTATAAGCAATGACTTGAAAGACATATTTAGTATGACTGTTTTAGCAACTTTCATTTCTGACATAGATTTTGTCACAATGAACTATGAACCAATCATGTTGAGGTAGGAAAAACTGGGCCTCTGGGCTGAACACAAAAGCAGAGTTCTGCTAAAGCAGAGATAAGGTTCCCCCTCCTGAGGCTCAGGAAGACTTCCCTGTCTGCACACGTGCAAGAAGGCTTATTGGGGGTCGAAAGGGGAGGAGACCCCATCCTATAATAAATGTGAACATGTAATCACTGGCCTCTGGGGTGGGATCCATCTAAGAAAAATGTTGTGCATGCATCTTGGGGAGGGTCCATGCACCAGTCAGGTGTGAAGAAAGAAGAAAGAAAATTATCCAAAGGTAAACAAAGACTGGAAGAACTGTCCTATATAAGTGATTTATGTCACCTCCTTATCATAGTCTTCCTCATTCAGAATGTCCTCACTCTGGGTGTGTGTCTCTGCCTAGTTTCTGATTTACAGCACTCCTTGTTTAGGATACTCACACTCCTCTACCAGTGTGTATCTCTGCTTACCTCTGACATAAATATACAAACTGTTCTCCTGTGTGCTCTCCCATACATTATACTATGCCTCTAATAATAAAATTTGTACTTATTTTGAAATTTTTGTTTCCTTGAAACATTCTTGCTTTCAAATGGGGAAAAAAGCCAGGGACACTTTGCTCCTGGCCTCTAATCCCTGGTGGTCTAGTAGCTAGGGCTCTTGGTTTTCATTCAGGTTACCCAAGTTCAATTCCTGGGAAGGGAACTAAGATCTCCCTTCACTGCTTTTCCTCCAAGATGAACATCAAAGCTACTTTTACAAGAATGTTGCATAACAATCTATAAATATGAGATGTCTTTTGAAAAGACAGAGAAACACAAAAACAAATAACTGAAGATGAGATAGAGCAATTATCAGGAAGAGAATTCAGAAGAGTGATACTAGTGATGATTCAAAACTCCAAAACAGAATATTAGAGGAAATTAGTGCACTGAGAAGAGACATGCAAGAAGTGAAAAATAAACAGAGACAATCAACTCAACTGCTGAACTTAAAAATACTATAGAAGGACTCAGAGGCAGATGAACGGATAAATGAGCTGGAAGACAGAATGGTGGAAATAACTGCTGAAGAACAGAACAAAGCACAAAGAATACAGAGAACTGAGGATAGCCTTAGAGACTTATGGAACAATATTAAATGCACCAACATTAGAATTATAGGGTTCCCAGAAGAAGAGGTATAGAAAGGCTATTTAAAAATTCTTGGAGATATTATAGCTAAAATGGGAAAGGAAATAATCAACCAAGTTCAAGAAACACGAAGAGTTCCATAAAGGATAAACTCCAGAAGAAACACACCAAGGCACATTCGAATCAAGCTACACAGACTAAATATAAGGACAGAATACTTAAAGCAGCAAGGAACAAAGAACAAATAACTTACAAAGGAAACCCCACACGTTTAACTGCCTATGTATCAACAGAAACCCTGCAGGCCAGAAGAGAATGGCAAGAGACATCAAAACAGCTAAAAGAGAAAAACCTACAAAGAAGAATTCTCTACCCATCAAGGATCTCATTCAGAATTGGTGGAGAAGTCAAAAGCTTTCCAGACAAGCAAAAGTTAAAAGAATTTTGTACCATGAAACCAGCCTTACAACAAGTGTTAAAGGGCCTGATACAGTCAATCAATACAAGAGTAGGAGAAGTCCTACAATTCAAACCCCAAACAACTGAGAGGATGACAGTAGGAACATTCGTATCAGTAATTACTTTGAATATAAACAGACTAAATGCTCCAACCAAAAGACACAGGCTGCCTGGATGGATACAGAAGCAAGACCCATATATATGCTGTTTACAAGAAACCCACTTCTGACCGAGAGACACTCATAGACTGAAAGTGAGAGGGTGGAAAAAGGTATTCCATGCAAACGGAAATCAAAAGAAATCTGGAGTAGCAATCCTCATATCAGACAAATTAGACTTTAAAATAAAGATTATAAGAGACAAGGCAGGTCACTACATAATGATCAAGGGATAGATCCAAGAGGAAGACATAACAATGATAAATATCTATGCACCCATCACAGGAGCACCCCAATACATCAGACAAACACTTTCAGACATAAAAGAAGAAATCAACAATAACACAATAATAGTAGGAGACTTTAACACTCCTCTTACACCAATGGACAGGTCATCAAAACAGAAAAGTAATAAAGAAACACAAGCCTTAACTGACACACTAGAAGACATGGACCTTGTTGATATCTTTAGGACCTTCTATTCAAAAGTAGAAGAATACACTTTCTTCTCAAGTGTTCATGGAACATTCTCCAGGATAAACCACATCTTGGGCCACAAATCAAACCTCAGTTAATTCAAGAAAATTGAAATTATATTAACCATCTTCTAGGACCACAATGCAATGAGACTAGAGATCAACTTCAGGGAAAAAAAAAAAAAAAGAAAAGCACAAGCACATGGAGATCAAACAACACATACCTAAAAAACAAACTGATTACCGAGGAAATCCAAGGAGAAATTAAAAAGTTCCTATAGGAAAATGACAATGAACACACAGTGCAAAACCTATGGGATACTGCAAATCAGTTCTAAGGTTGAAGTTTACAGCAATACAATCCTACCTCAGGAAACAAGAAAAATATCAAACAGAGGACCTAACCCTATGCTTAAAACAACTGGAGAAAGAAGAACAAAAACAACCCAAAGTTAGCAGAAGAAGAGAAATCATAAAGATCAGAGCAGAAATAAATGAAAAAGAAATGAAAGAAACAATAGCAGAGATAAATAAATCGAAAAGCTGGTTCTTGGAAAAGGTAAACAAAATTGACAGACCACTGGCCAGGCTCATTAAGAAAAAAACAGAGAAGAACCAGACCAACAGAATCAAAAATGAAAAAGGAGAGATTACAACAGGCAATGCAGAAATACAAAGGATTATAAGAGACTATTATGAACAACTCTATGGCAACAAACTAGACAACCTGGAGGAAATGGACAGTTTCTTTGAAAAGATTAATCTTCCAAGACTGAACCAGGAATAAATAGAAACTATGAACAACCCTATCACAAGCTCAGAAACTGAATTTGTGATTAAAAATCTATCCCAAAATAAAAGCCCAGGGCCAGATGGCTTCACAGGTAAATTCTACCAAACGTTTAAAGAAGAGCTAATGCCTATCCTTCTAAAACTCTTTCAAAAAATTGCACAGGAAGGAACACTTCCAAACACATTCTACGAGGCCACCATCACCCTGATACCAAAGTCAGGCAAAGACAACACAAAAAAAGAAAATCATAGGCCAATTTCATTGATGAATTTAGACGCCAAAATCCTCAACACAATCCTAGCAAACAGAATTCAACAACATATCAAAAAAACACATGCATTTTGACCAAGTCGGGTTCATCCCAGGCATGCAAGGATTCTTCAATACCTGCAAATCAATTAATATGATACAACATATCAACAAATTTAGAGACAAAAATCACATAATAATCTCAATAGATGCAGAAAAAGCCTTCGATGAAATTCAACACCCATTTATGATAAAAAACTATTCAAAAAATGGGCATAGAAGGAACCTAGCTCAACATAGTGAAAACCATATATGAGAAGCCCACAGTGAACATTATCCTCAATGGTGACAAACTAAAAACATTCCCTCTAAGACTGGGAACAAGACAAGGGTGTCCACTTTCAGCACTATTATTCAACATAGTCCTGGAAGTTGTAGCAACAGCAATAAGAGAAGAGAAAGAAATAAAAGGAATCCAGATTGGAAAAGAAGAGGTAAAACTCTATTTGCAGATGGCATGATATTATACATAGAAAACTCCAAAGACACTATTACAAAGCTACTAGAGTTAATCAGCGAATTCAGCAAAGTCGCAGGATACAAAATAAAATGACAAACCACTGGCCAGGCTCATTAATAAAAAAACAGAGAAGAACCAGACCAACAGAATCAAAAATGAAAAAGGACAGATTACAACAGGCAATGCAGAAATACAAAGGATTATAAGAGACTATTATGAACAACTCTATGGCAACAAACTAGACAAACTGGAGGAAATGGACAGTTTCTTTGAAAAGATTAATCTTCCAAGACTGAACCAGGAATAAATAGAAACTATGAACAACCCTATCACAAGCTCAGAAATTGAATTTGTGAGTAAAAATCTATCCCAAAATAAAAGCCCAGGGCCAGATGGCTTCACAGGTAAATTTTACCAAACGTTTAAAGAAGAGCTAATGCCTATCCTTCTAAAACTCTTTCAAAAAATTGCACAGGAACACTTCCAAACACATTCTACGAGGCCACCATCACCCTGATACCAAAGTCAGGCAAAGACAACACAAAAAAAGAAAATCATAGGCCAATTTCATTGATGAATTTAGACGCCAAAATCCTCAACACAATCCTAGCAAACAGAATTCAACAACATATCAAAAAAACACATGCATTTTGACCAAGTCGGGTTCATCCCAGGCATGCAAGGATTCTTCAATACCTGCAAATCAATTAATATGATACAACATATCAACAAATTTAGAGACAAAAATCACATAATAATCTCAATAGATGCAGAAAAAGCCTTCGATGAAATTCAACACCCATTTATGATAAAAAACTATTCAAAAAATGGGCATAGAAGGAACCTAGCTCAACATAGTGAAAACCATATATGAGAAGCCCACAGTGAACATTATCCTCAATGGTGACAAACTAAAAACATTCCCTCTAAGACTGGGAACAAGACAAGGGTGTCCACTTTCAGCACTATTATTCAACATAGTCCTGGAAGTTGTAGCAACAGCAATAAGAGAAGAGAAAGAAATAAAAGGAATCCAGATTGGAAAAGAAGAGGTAAAACTCTATTTGCAGATGGCATGATATTATACATAGAAAACTCCAAAGACACTATTACAAAGCTACTAGAGTTAATCAACGAATTCAGTAGAGTCGCGGGATACAAAATCAATACACAGAAATCACTGGCATTCCTATATACAAGCAACGAAAAATCAGAAAATGAAATCAAAGAGGCAATCCCCTTCACCATTGCAACCAAGAGATGAAAATATTTAGGAATAAACCTACCCAAAGAAACAAAAGAACTGTACACAGAAAAACAAGATACTCATGAAAGAAATTAAAGAAGAGTTAAACAGATGGAGAGATATTCCATGTTCCTGGGTTAGAAGAATCAACTCTTAGAGGAGAATATAGGCAAAACACTCAGGGACATAAATCAAAGCAATATCTTCCATGACCTGCCTACTAGAATAGCAGAACTAAAAACAAAAATTAACGTGCAACCTAATGAAACTTCAAAGCTTTTGTACAGCAAAAGAAACTACAAAAAAGGTGAACAGACAGCCCACAGAATGGGAGAAAATCATAGCAAATGAAATAACAGACAAAGAATTAATCTCCAAAATCTACAAGCAGCGTAGACAATTCAGCACCTGAAAAACAAACAACCCAATCAAAAAACGGGAAAAGATCTAAAGAGACATCTCACCAAAGAGGACATACAGATGGCAAAAAACACATGAAATGATGCTCAACCTTACTTATTGTTAGAGAAATGCAAGCTAAAACTACAATGAGATATCACCTCACACTCATCAGAAATGGCCATCATCAACAAATTGACAGACAGTAAATGCTGGAGGGGGTGTGGAGATAAGGGAACACTCTTACTTTGCTGGTGGGAACACCCATTTATGATAAAAAACTATTCAAAAAATGGGCATAGAAGGAACCTAGCTCAACATAGTGAAAACCATATATGAGAAGCCCACAGTGAACATTATCCTCAATGGTGACAAACTAAAAACATTCCCTCTAAGACCGGGAACAAGACAAGGGTGTCCACTTTCAGCACTATTATTCAACATAGTCCCGGAAGTTGTAGTAACAGCAATAAGAGAAGAGAAAGAAATAAAAGGAATCCAGATTGGAAAAGAAGAGGTAAAACTCTATTTGCAGATGGCATGATATTATACATAGAAAACTCCAAAGACACTATTACAAAGCTACTAGAGTTAACGAATTCAGCAGAGTCGCGGGATACAAAATCAATACACAGAAATCACTGGCATTCCTATATACAAGCAACAAAAAATCAGAAAATGAAATCAAAGAGGCAATCCCCTTCACCATTGCAACCAAGAGACAAAAATATTTAGGAATAAACCTACCCAAAGAAACAAAAGAACTGTACACAGAAAAACAAGATACTCATGAAAGAAATTAAAGAAGAGTTAAACAGATGGAGAGATATTCCATGTTCCTGGGTTAGAAGAATCAACTCTTAGAGGAGAATATAGGCAAAACACTCAGGGACATAAATCAAAGCAATATCTTCCATGACCTGCCTACTAGAATAGCAGAACTAAAAACAAAAATTAACGTGAAACCTAATGAAACTTCAAAGCTTTTGTACAGTAAAAGAAACTACAAAAAAGGTGAACAGACAGCCCACAGAATGGGAGAAAATCATAGCAAATGAAATAACAGACAAAGAATTAATCTCCAAAATCTACAAGCAGCTTAGACAATTCAGCACCTGAAAAACAAACAACCCAATCAAAAAACGGGAAAAGATCTAAAGAGACATCTCACCAAAGAGGACATACAGATGGCAAAAAACACATGAAATGATGCTCAACCTTACTTATTGTTAGAGAAATGCAAGCTAAAACTACAATGAGATATCACCTCACACTCATCAGAAATGGCCATCATCAACAAATCGACAGACAGTAAATGCTGGAGGGGGTGTGGAGATAAGGGAACACTCTTACTTTGCTGGTGGGAATGTAAATTTATACAGCGACTATGGAAGACAGTATGGAGATTTCTTAAAAATCTAAAAATAGAAGCACCATATGACTCAGCAATCCCACTATTAGGCTTATACCCTAATGAAATCAAAACTGAAAGAAGTACCTGTATCCCAATGTTCATTGCAGCTCTGTGTACAATAGCTAGAACATGGAAGCAACCTAGATGCCCATCAATGAACGAATGGATACAAAAGCTCTGGTACATATATACAATGGAATACTATACAGCTGAAAAAAGAAATACAGAAGAATCAACCCTAATGAGGTGGTTGGATCTAGAACCTATCATAAAAAGTGAAGTAAGTCAAAAAGAGATAGACAAGTACAGTATACTAAAGCATATATACGGAATCAAGTAAGAGGGTAATGGTAACACATGCAGTGAAGCGATGGAAAAACAGACATAGAGGATAGACATATGGACATTGTGTGGAACAAACAGTGGATGGGAGGCATAGAGGGAGTAACATGGAAACCTTTACTATCATATGTGGGAAAAGATAGCTATTGTCATTGCCCTGCAGGAATAGGCGATCCTGCAGGGGTGGGGTGCGATGGCCTGGAAGGGTGAGGTACGGAGGACTGGGAGGGAGATGGGAGCCAGGGATATGCATATGACTGATCTGGGAACATACATGCCTGTGAACAACAAAACTCTGTAAAAATTTTAAAAAATTAAATAAAAAAAAAAACAGAAAAAGAAACTGTAAAATGAAAAAGGACTATTGGTATAGAAATCATTCATATGGAAATCTTGGTTATGTCTAGAAATACATGATCATCAGGCTTGAGCAGATATTAAATGATTGCTTAATGGCATATATAGATATAGATATGGATATACACACATACATATATGTGTCTTCTTAAATCCGGTAGGTTGATATTTATATTTCTGTCTTATATTGCTTTATGTATCTACATATTATTGAGATTGTTTTCAGTTATACTAGATTATGGATTTTGTTCATTGGCTTCCCTCCCATTCATTTGTGATAGATTTAATGAGGTTTTAGTATGGTTCTTCACTTTCTATTAAGTTTGTTGTACTTTTAAAATCTTTATCTGAGTAAAGGAGCTATAATAAAGGGAAACGTCTTCCTTTGGATTATATTTGAAGGAGATATATAAAAAACAATCCTGTGAAGATTGGAATAAGGAATAAATGGGATACATCTTTTAAAAATTTGGGTAAAAAATTGAATAAAGATTAGACTTGGGGGTGGATGGTTTGAAAGTTTGATATACTGATAACAAAATAATTAAGTTGTTTTGGTCTACTGAAGTTAGAAAGAGGAATACAATTATCTCTGTGAAAGAAGAGAATCTGTTTCATGAAAGAAGATAGGATAAAATGAGATCTTAAAAAATACAGGGAATTTATTTTCCTATTTGCACTTTGGTAATGTACTGATATAGATACATACATGCATACATGCAGGAAGAGAGTGTTAAGAATTGGGGGGCATTAGGATGCCATATTGGGATACAAAGGATATCTGTTGCTTTTGAAATGGAAAAAATGGAAGTAGTTGAAAAACTGGAGAGTCTTAAAGCCCAAATATTTTCCATGGATTAACTCATTTAACTGTAGGGCTGCTGTGAAGGAGTCTGTCTTCAAGACCTGCATACTTAATCTCCACACTGTACTGCCTCTAAATTTGGAATTAAGTTTTTGCACAAAAGTTGGCAAATAAAGTTTACAATAAAAACTTCAACATACCAATAAAAACTACATAAGTTTTATCAAGCTTCTGTTTCATGGCATTTAATGTAAATTATATAATAATTATGCTTAAGTAAAATGATTGGCAGTTGAGATCTGGCCTATGTTCTGAACTGGGATGTGAGGAAGGTAGTCTCAATGGCTATCAATAGACAGCTGCAATTGTCGGCGTATAGGAAAAGACTCAGAAATACTCATTTGACAAGGGATTTTCAAATCTGGAAGCAAACAAACACGTAAGTACTTATCTTAAATGTATGCAACAACAATCCTGCCATGAAGTTGGGGAAGAGATTATACAGAGTTCCTCCATGGGAGACTTAATTGCCTACAGTAGTCCTTCAGAGAATGTGGAGTGAGGGGTTCTTTGGCCATACCCATGTATTTGAATCCTGTAAGAGACTGATACAGTGTTGCCAAAGGAATTTATTTTTCAAAACCTTTAAGTTTTACTATCAACTAAATTTTGTGAGGGTATCTTTTAAAATTACATCTGTAAGGGCTTGCCTGGTGGTCCAGTGGGTAAAGAGTTCACCTTGCAGCACAAAGGGTAACGGTTTGAAGATTCCATGGGCAGTGGAGCGGCTGGACCCACGTGTCCAATTACAAGCCAGCACTCTGGAACACATGCACCCAGAGATGGTGCTCTGCAAGGAGAGAGGCCACTGCAATGGGAGGCCCACATGGGCCAAGGAGTAAAGATGGCTGAAAATAAGTAAATAAATAACCAATAAAAAAGGCCAAAATTAAAAGAAAAAAACTTAAAAAAATTATTTCTATGAAAAAAACTTTTCCTGAAAGTATACTACATATAAGCAGCCTCCATGAGTAAAGTAATAAATGAAAGACTACTGAGTTGTCAGTCAGCATCATTATCTAAAGCTTTTTTCTGTGATTCCACAAAGTCTAAAAATATCAGGGAATAGTCTGAATGGTGGGAATACTAACCTCATGGTCTGCAGGCCTGTTACAGAGCAGGAGGTACAAACCAGATACAGAGATTTTCAGTCCATCCAGGCTTTTCTTCTTGCATGGAGAATAACATGGATTTTATAAGATCATATTTTAACCAGTTATTCTTAGTATTATTGCTAAAAATATTTGATCAAGGTTTTTTTGAAAAATAAAAGTGCATATAAATATTTGATGATTTCATATAACCATATTAAGTAATATGAATGGTTATTTTAATGGTCAGTAAGTTATTTCTATTTATATTTCATAAGCTTCCATAAAGCTATAGCATTTTGAGTTCTCAATAAGACAGCAAAATTGGTGATGAATTTTTCAGTATGTAAAGTAATTCTATAAATTTATTTCAGCTTAAATTAAAGGAAAAATAAAAATGGTTATTTTCTCTACATGAGAAACAAGATGCTAAAAACAACTAGCAATAAGATGATTTATAATGGCAATATTGTTAATTGTTGTAAACAGCTTCTGAGAAAAGACATCTGAAAACACCGTTTATAGAGTTCTTGATTATACCATTCATAGTAGTTTACTGGAGGAATTATTAGCATATTCAAGCTGTCATAAAATAGTTCTGCTCTTTGCAAGTTTCTGAGCTCAAAATCATACTCATGTTGTGTTAATATTATCAGCCTCCATCATAGAAATTTATCCATTTTCTTCATGTGAATACGTATTTGAGCATTACATCCAGAAAATACAATTCCTCAAATAGTTTACTGTAAAATCAGGATTTCAAAGAAGTGCAAGTCAGCACTATTCAAAGTAGTCATGTCATGGAAACGACCTAAATGTCCATCTATAGATAAATGGATAAAGGTATGGTACACATATACAATGGATTATTATTCAACCATAAAAAATAAAATATTGCCATTTGCAGAAATATGGATGGTCCAGAGATTCTCATACAAAGTGAAGTAAGTAAGAAAGAGAAAGGCACATATCATATCACTTACTTGTGGAATCTAAAACATGAACAAATGGACCCGAAACAGAACCCGAAGCAGAATCACAGACATAAAATCCAGACTGGTGTTTGCCAATGAGGAGAGGGTTGGGGGAGGGGTGGAGTGGGAGATTGGGGTTAACAGAGGTAAACTTTTATATAAAGAATGGATAAATAATAATCTGCTATAGTATAGCACAGAGAACTATTTTCAATATCTTACGATAAACCATAATGGTAAAGAATCAAAGAAAAAAAAGAAAAAAGATGTACAAGTCAGATTAATTATGTTCAACATATCTATGTATGCAAAGGGGTGTTCCTCTTGATTCTAGTAGAAATTTGGTAAGATGCACTAGATTTTCTTTCATTTCATCTTGGTATAAATGACTTTGATATATGCTATAAAGTATATGAACCTTAAAAATATTATGCTTTTTGAAAGAAGCCAGCCACAAAAAACACACATTGTACAATTACATTTATATGAAATCTATAGACACAGAAAGTACATGAAAGCTTAGGGGTGGTAGGGAGGATAGGATATGGAATTACTTTTTTGAAGTGATTAAAATATCCTGATTGAGGTTATCTTTGCATATATCTATGAGTATACTAAAAAAAGCACTGAATTACATATTTCTAAACATGAATTTTATGACATATGAATTATATCTCAACAAGCCATTTACTAATTGAATCAAGGAGCTGATATATACCATTGGTACACTGAATCTATTCACTCTCCTTTGTCCAAGGGCCTAACAAATTCAGTTTAACAAAAATCATGTGGCACCTATCATATGCAAAATGTTACATATCATCATCACAAGGGACAAAAGGTGTAACAACCACTACATTTCAGGAGGTTACAGTGAAGAAGGGGAAATGATGATATAACAATAATGGTGATGATGATGATGATGATAATGATAATGTTAGAAAGAGGAGAAAAAAGAAGAGATAGCTTTCATTGAGCATTTGCTATGCTCCAAAAGCCGTGTTAAATGCTTTAAATGTTATTTTGTCTAATGGTAGTGTGAGAATTATTAAAAAATGCTTATCCAAGAGCACTCTTAACAACTTGAGTCCATAGATAGACAAAATGCATGATACAACACTTTCTAGAACACTGAAAAAAGATGTTTTTTTATCATAAAGGATTGGAATGCAAAAGTAGGAAGTCAAGAGATACTTGGAGTAACAGGCGAGTTTGGCCTTGGAGCACAAAAATGAAGCAGGGAGAAGGGTGACAGTTTTGTCAAGAGAACATGCTATCATAGCAATCACTCTCTTCCAACAACACAAGAGAAGGCTCTACACATGGACATCACCATGGTCAATATCAAAATCAGATTATCTTCTTTGTGGCCAAAGATGAAGTTCTATATAATCAGTAAAAGCAAGACCTGGAGCTGATGGTGGCTCAGATCATGAGTTCCTTATTGAAAAATTTAGGACTAAATTGGAGAACATAGGGAAAAACACAAGGTCATTCAGGTATGACCTAAATCAAATCCTGTATGATTATAGAGTGGAGGTGATGAATATATCCAAGAGATCATATCTAGTAGACAGAGTGCTTGAAGAATGGGCAGAGGTTCATAACATTGTAAAAGGAGGCAGTGAACAAAAAAACCCAAATAAACAAAAATGCAGCAAGGCAAAGTGATGGTCTGAGTAAGCATTACAAACAGCTAGAGAAGAAGAAAAGTGAAAAACAAGACAGAAAGGCAACGATATAGCCAAATGAATGCAGAATTCCAAAGAATGGGAAGCACAGATAAGAAGACTTTCTTAAATGAGCAATGCAAAAAAAGAGATAAACAATAGATTTGCGAAAGACTAGAGATCACTTCAAGAAAATTGGAGTTATCAAGGAAACATTTCATGCAAGGATGGGCAAAATAAAGTACAGAAACTCTAAGGACCTAACAGAAGCAGAAGATATTAAGAGGTGGCAAGAATACACAGAACTATGCAAAAAATGTCTTAATGACTGGGATAACCACAGTGGGGTGATCACCCAGACATCCTGGAGTGTGAACTCAAGTGGGCCTTAGGAAGCATTACTATGAGCAAATCTAGTGGAAGTATGGGAATTCCTGCTGAGCTATTTAAAATACTCAGAGATGATGCTGTTAAAGTACTGCACTCAATATGTCAGCAAATTTGGAAAATGCAGCAGTGGCCACAGGACTCAAAAAGGTCAGTTTTCATTCCGATCCCAAAGAAGGGTAATGTAAAAGAATGTTTCAACTACCATACAATTGCATTCATTTCGTATGCGAACAAGTTAATGCTCAAAATCCTCCAAGCTAGTTTTCAGCAGTACATGAACCCAGATGTTGAAGCTGGGTACTGAAGAGGAAGAGGAACCAGAGATCAAATTGGCAACATTCGTCGAAGAATGGGGGAAGCAAGGGAGTTTCAGAAAAACGTGTACTTCTGTCACATCAACTATGCTAAAACCTTTGACTGTATGGATCACAATAAACTGTGGACAATTCTGAAAGAGATGGAAATACCAGAACATCTTACTTATCTCTTGAGAAACCTCTTGGTCAAGAAGCAACAGTTATAACCTTAAATGGAAGAATGGACTGGTTCAAAATTGTGATAAAAGTAAGACAAGCTTGTATATTGTCACCCTGTTTAGCTAATTTCTGTGTAAAGTACATCATGTGAAATGCCAGACTGGTTGAATCACAAGCTGGTATCAAGATTGCCAGGAGAAATATCAACAATCTCAGATATGCAGATGATACCACTCCAATGCCAGACAACAAAGAGAAACTAAACAGCCTCTTGATGAGGGTGAAAGAGGAGAGTGAAAAAGCTGGCTTGAAACCAACATTCAAAAACCAAAGATCATGGCATCCAGTCCGATTACTTCAGGGGCAAACAGTGACATTATTTTCTTGGGCTCCAAAATCACTGCAGACAGTGACCTCAGTCATGAGATTAAAAAACTTGCTCTTTGGAAGGAAAGCTATGGCAAACCTAGACAGTGTATTAAAAAGTATAGCCATCACTTTGCTGAAAAAGGTATGTACGGTCAAAGCTGTGGTTTTTCCAGTAGTCATGTAGGGATGTGAGAGTTGGGTCATAAAGAAGGCTGAATGCCAAAGAATGAATACTTTTGAATTGTGGTGGTGGAGAAGACTATTGAGAATCCCTTGGATTGCAATGAGGTCAAAGCAGTCAATCCTAAAGAAAATCAATGGTGAATATTCATTGGACAAAATATCATTAAAGCTGAAGCTCCAATAGTTTGGCCACCTGATATGAAAAGCCAACCCACTGGAAAAGGTCCTGATACAGGAAATGATTGAAGGCAAAAGAACAGGGCGGCAGAGGATAAGATGGTTAAATAGCATCACTGACTCAATGGACATGAATTTTAGCCAATTCTGGGAGACAGTGGAGGGCAGTGGACCTGGCGTTGCTGCAGTCCATCTGCTTTCAAAGAGTTGGACATGACTTAGTGACTGAACAACAACAACAAATTAGATTGATGTATGTGTCATGAGAGTCAAAAGTGATTGAGTTACTTGAAAAAAGAAATTTGCAGTTCAAGTAGACTAGGAAGACTAGTTTAGCTCTAAAGTACATATAACTAACCTAGGATTACACATATCTGTATAAGTAAAAAGTAAAATAAAAATAATTATTAAAAAAATAAAGTACATACGTATGTTTGAATTTTAGATTAAAATTTTCATGAGTCATGAAGTAGCTTCAAACCTACATCACAAATTAAATACTTCTTTTTTCAATGAGTAAATATAGTCAAACAGAAAATGACCACAGAATGACGATGTCAAACATAAAACTTTCTCAAAATAAATTTGCAATAGGCCAAATAAGTATCGTAAGATACAAAACCAGAACCCCCTATTCTCTTAATTCTTCTTATTTACAATCTAATCCTTTATTTTCAGTCTGAGATCTTTAAAATTCTTCTTTTTGTGCTTATGATTACATTTTAATCTAGATTGTATTGATTTTGCCTATCTCTTGTCCACTTTCTTACTGACTTTCCCACTGCTTCCTTTCCCACAAAATTAGTTATATATTGTGTCTTAATCTATTCTTACAAATCACATAAAGCACATTACTAACAACAACTGTAGTGCTTTTCACATAAAGGATAAATTATTTTGCTTTCACTCTGTAGGAAACATATTAAATGTTCAACTAAATCTACTTAGTCGATTGTTCTCTCCATATTTCCATATCACTCTTTTTTAACCATCGTCTATACTTACACCTAAAAAATACTGTCCCTATTCTTTATTGAGTTCCCATGAGTGCTTTTAAAATTGTCTTCCTGAAACCTTTACTGGAAAATTGTTTTGGCCATAATCAGAGGAATAAGGAAGTAGCTTTTACTTCCTGGACAGTCATTATTGCTGATAAGGATGATTACCCTCTTCTTCAGTCATTACATAGAAACCAATGCAAATAAAACAGCACTTTGTTCTGGTATGACATAAATGATTAGTCCTGAATCATTCTGCTGACTACATGAAGATGTGATAGAAAGTGAGTTATTTTATGTAAATAACGAAAAAGACATTCTAGAGTTCTATGTTACTATTCAGAGTAGGATAGGTGATTGTTGCAGTAATAAAAAGAAAGACCCCAAATCTCATTGGCTTAACACATAACAGTTTATTTCTCACACTCAAAACATCCACATCAAGTCCATCAGCTCTCCAGAGCAAGTCCCTTACAAATGGTGACTTAGTGATACAGGGTGCATCCACCTTGTAGGTGCACTATTTGGAGTACAGTGCTTTCAGGTTCTCATTGCAGGCAAAGAGAGCTGGAGGGTCACGCAGGACTGTTTACGGCACTGGTACTAAAACGACACATCACTTTTGTTTACAAGCTTCCTGTAATCCCTCTGCTAGAAGCAATAAATGGCATTTTCTAATGACAAGGGGCTGGGAAGTGAACAGGAGCACACAGATAATTCATAGCTCTTGAGGTCTTTGCCACATTCTACAAATAATACAAGCTTTTCCATAGTTTAATGAAAAACAATTCTTGAAAAACCCTATATGGATAAAAATATCCCTTAAATATAATAGTTTTTAATCAGCATATAGATATAGATATATTTTAGGAAATAGCTAAAATTATGAAGCTTCAATGTGACCCAAAAAGACATTACATTTATAATGTTCTAAGAATGTTACAAGAGATTCTGTTGTATGTACTGCAAAAATCTGGGGAATCAACATGTTATTTATCTACCAGAGGTTTTCTATCTTCATAATACCTTTACTTGTGATTCAAGGGAGCTGACATAAAATCAACTGCTTAAAAAAATAGCTATTTATTTTCTCCTCATGACAAAATACTTTATACATATGACATTACAATTAGCACATCCTCTATAATGGGTGTTTTTTAGGTATCAATTTATAAGTCATGTTATTCTGATATAAAATATGCAAAGTAAAAATAAATTTCAACTTATTTCAGTGGTAAACGTGAATCAGCAACAAATATGAGGTGACAAGCTCCAAATCTTAATGAAATATGAAACAGAAAGATTATAACTTTTTAAATTTAACTCCTCTTTTAATCCAATATTAATGCTTAAGACAAGAAATTTTTAAACAGAATACTAAGATCTTGGCAGTAGTTTTATATAACAAGACACACAGCGTACTAGAGGTCTGACACTCTACTTGTTTACAGTAAACCAGCTTCAATATGAAGGCATTAAATATTTTTTAGAAAACCTTCTTTATATATGCTAAATATTTTGGCAAGTGTGCAATTAAACACAGTAATGAAATTAATATAGTAAGATTAAGAAATTACAAATTTGAAACTTTTACCCTAAGCATAAACCATATAAAAAAAGGATTACTGGTTATATAGAATGCCCCTGGGTAATCAAACTCAATCCTACAAAACATGCAAAATATTTCAGAATAAAGATTTATTAATAAAAAAATACCAGGGTCTATTTAAAATGATTCTTCTCCAAAGGGTATCAAAGTTAATTCAAATCATGTAACACTCTAACACTAAATATTATTCAGTACTGTCAAAGTGGAGGTAAATTTCATAAAACTGGGATTTCACATATACTATAAATCATTGTCTTTCTTGTTTAGGTGAAGCAGCATACATTGTTAACTAAGAATGGCTGCTTCACCAGCAAAAATAGGATGTGTCAGGATCGAAGGCACACTATTCAGCTCACCAAAGTGATAGCAAACTCTTTTTTCCCAAACTCTTTTTAGCCCTTTCTTTCCCCATGTAAACAAAAGTTTATTAAGGAGAAGAGACAAATAAACTAAATTTTAATCTTCAAATGTAAGTATTTTGATATCATTAATATTAAGTCCTTGTTTCAAAAACGTCAACTACTGTTTCCTGGATATGTCTGATTATATTTTAAAGATGTATCTAAATTAGATAATTTTGACATTAAATGGATTGTTTGATCAAAATTATTTATCATCTAAAACATTTTACTTTAATTCCAAACATTTTAACCACTAGTATGACAACATGATTTTAGCGCTCAGAGGAAATAGCCAGTGGAGGGAAAAACACACAAAGGAAACAAACCCCTACATTTAAGCTGCAGGCGACAATTATGGCCCTTTCTGGAACAGTAGCATTTGATTGGCAACTCAAAGTTAAGGAATAATTCTACTAATACAAGGAAAGTCATGCATTTTGGTAAATATGCTCTAACACTCATAGTTGAATTTTCCTTTAGACCTTGCTTTTTTTTTTCAGTAGATAAATCTTTCTTTTTTCTTGATACTATCCTGATTTGTGACTTGAACTTGATTTCTTTTTCTTTTTCTTACTATGTCTTTTGTGCTGTTTCTTCTTCTTCTTCTTTGTTTTTTCTGTTGCTTTTTCTCGCTCTTCATACCTTCTTTTCTTTTTTGTTTGCATCTCCTCTTCATAATCTGATTCTGATAAGGACTCTGATGATAAAGGTTTATCCTCAGGACAAATCTTCTTTCTTTTTTTGCTGAGACTTCTAATATACTTTTCTTTCTCTGTTTCATCCTTTGATTTCTTTTTCTTTTTTATAGATTCCTTGCTCTCTGATTCAGAATCACATGTAGAGCTTTCTGATGACTTGTATGAATGGTTCTTCTTTTTCTTTCTTTTTTTCCCTTCTTTCTTTACCTCATCCTCAGAATCTGAAGAACTGCTTGAAGAATCAGAGCTTGATGTAGAAGAAGATGAAGACCGACAAGACTTCTTCTTTTTCTTTTTCTTTCTTTCTCTTTTTTTGGACGAGTTCTCATTTCCGCTTAATAATTTCTCTCTGCTTTTTTCTAGTTCCTTCTTCCAATTTTCATTCATTTTTTCTTCAAATGCAGCTAATGCCTTGGAGCCTTTCTTTTTATTTTCTAATTGTTTCTTCACTTCTTCCCAGGTGGGCCTTGGTCGATTCAGATAATCTTGTATTGTTGGACCTGCAGATTGAGATGGGCCCCTCCATCTGGCCATTGCTATAGGATTCATATAGGCCACCCGATTGTCCCGCTTCCCCATGGTGTCTGGATGGTTCCTAGAGCAGACTCTCAGTTGCTAAAGAGAATAAAGACAGACACCCTCCTTAAGCTCTTCATCTGGTGGTATACCAAGCAGGTTCCATTCTGTGAGAGAAGCAGATGGAATGATTACAAAATGTCTTTAATACAAGACAAAGTAAGCACATAAGTTTAATTGTTCACTGTCTATCACATAGTACCGTAGGAAGATCTACAAAATCTTAAACCTTGATAAAAAAGAAAATATACACAAGATTTTTGCATATTTTAGATATTATACCATGAATATCAGGAAGTATTTTTATGTATCATGTAAGGTTCTATTACCTAAATTTTTTTACCTAAATTTTTTAATAGATATTTCTTTATATATTATATGATACTTACCTTTTTTCTTTCTTTCATTCCACCTTATATGGTGCAAAGTGATAGAGAAATTTCTACAGCTAAATTCTGTATCTGCCAGACCTTCTCTATATGAGTAAAGTGTAGCAAAATCCACTCCAGTCTTTGAAAGAAACCTTGGAGTCATACCTGAAAATACTTTCTCCCTCAATTCACATATCCAATTCGTTAATAAATCTTGTTGTTTAACCCCCTACAATAAGAGGTCTCATGTCCATTTAACACTTGTATAAAGTGACAAAATAAATTTCAAATGGCAAAAACAAGACTTAAATTAAGGCAGCATTAGTCCAAATCCTGTACACTCATCACGACATTATACCACATCCTTATATATTCTTGACAGCCCTACATTTTCCCCTTACTCTCTTGCCTTCCAGGCCTACTTTGCAAACAGAAGGATTTAAAATAGTCTAGTGACTTCATATTTTTCTGCTTTACAGAACTTTATTGATTTCTGTCAAATAGCAACCAATCCAAATTCTTATAAAGATCCTATATGATCTGTCCTGCTTATGGTGCTTCTTTTATTTTCTAATTATTTCTTCACTTCTTCCCAGGTGGGCCTTGGTCGATTCAGATAATCTTGTATTGTTGGACCTGCAGATTGAGATGGGCCCTCCATCTGGCCATTGCTATAGGATTCATATAGGCCACCCGATTGTCCCGCTTCCCCATGGTGTCTGGATGGTTCCTAGAGCAGACTCTCAGTTGCTAAAGAGAATAAAGACAGACACCCTCCTTAAGCTCTTCATCTGGTGGTATACCAAGCAGGTTCCATTCTGTGAGAGAAGCAGATGGAATGATTACAAAATGTCTTTAATACAAGACAAAGTAAGCACATAAGTTTAATTGTTCACTGTCTATCACATAGTACCGTAGGAAGATCTACAAAATCTTAAACCTTGATAAAAAAGAAAATATACACAAGATTTTTGCATATTTTAGATATTATACCATGAATATCAGGAAGTATTTTTATGTATCATGTAAGGTTCTATTACCTAAATTTTTTTACCTAAATTTTTTAATAGATATTTCTTTATATATTATATGATACTTACCTTTTTTCTTTCTTTCATTCCACCTTATATGGTGCAAAGTGATAGAGAAATTTCTACAGCTAAATTCTGTATCTGCCAGACCTTCTCTATATGAGTAAAGTGTAGCAAAATCCACTCCAGTCTTTGAAAGAAACCTTGGAGTCATACCTGAAAATACTTTCTCCCTCAATTCACATATCCAATTCGTTAATAAATCTTGTTGTTTAACCCCCTACAATAAGAGGTCTCATGTCCATTTAACACTTGTATAAAGTGACAAAATAAATTTCAAATGGCAAAAACAAGACTTAAATTAAGGCAGCATTAGTCCAAATCCTGTACACTCATCACGACATTATACCACATCCTTATATATTCTTGACAGCCCTACATTTTCCCCTTACTCTCTTGCCTTCCAGGCCTACTTTGCAAACAGAAGGATTTAAAATAGTCTAGTGACTTCATATTTTTCTGCTTTACAGAACTTTATTGATTTCTGTCAAATAGCAACCAATCCAAATTCTTATAAAGATCCTATATGATCTGTCCTGCTTATGGTGCTTACATTTCATTAGTTTTCTCAATTCCATCTTTTCCAGTCTTCTCTTGGTTTCTGGAACATGCCAAGCTCCAAGCTTGGCAAACTTGGTCAGTTTCACCTCATCTTCAGGTTTCTGTTAAAAGTCAATTCCTCAGAAAGGCAACTATTAGGTTGAAATATATAAAATTACCAATTATATAGAACAAAAACAGTCAAATACCAGCAATTTTACAAATTATAGCAAATTATGTTGCTTCTATATCTATCCCTTATAGTCATTATTGTGTTTCATAGCTCCTTGATTCTTTTCTTTATAGCACTTAGAAAACTGACGATTGTTTTATCTGGCTAGTTGAATGTGTGTTTATGTGTGTCTGTGCACGTGTTTATGCATGTGTGCATTCATTTCTGAATATAAGGCCAAGAAGGGTTAAGGTCCCATTTTATCTGTCTGACAGTCATGGTGTTCCCAGTAACTCACATGGCATATGGTCCACATTAAGTACTCAATAAATATTTGCTTGATAATTAGCAAACAAATGAGTGGATTGGTGGATGAGTAACTGTGTGAGAGAGGGATTCAGAGAAACCTCCTGAAGTTGATGATGTCAGTACAGGATTTTGAAGGATAAATAGGAGTTCATCAAGGAAATGAAGGGCATTCTAGGCAGAAAAAAATGATAGGGGATAAAAACAAATAGACCTGAAAGATAACTATGTAGTTAGTGTTGATGAAGCTTAAAGTGAAAAGGGCAGTAGCAGGAGGTGAGCCTGCATAAGAAGTAAATAGCCTTATCATAGAGGCCTTCTTAGCTCATTTTAGCATCCTAGATTTTTTTCTATAGTTGTTAGGAAGTTAACAAAGTCTGAAGACAAAGATAATCAGATATATCTCAGATTTTTCTGTCAGTCTCCATCTTGAGTCTGACCCTTTTAGTTGACCTAATATACCTACTCACCATAAGCTCAATGCTACAGATTTTACAGTGACTGTTAGCAATAGTTTCCTGGATTTTATTTGTTGTATTATCATACTCTGCCTCCTCTTCAGTCCTTTTAGGATTTTTTGTCATTTTCATTCTTACTGCTACCCTAAAGTTCTGTCAAATATCATTGTTTCAAGACTTAATCACCACAGGCCTTTAAGGACCTTAATTCATATCCAATTGGTGGTTGTTTGTATGACTACACACTTAGAATAGCATAATCCATCCTAATTAAAGTTCCTTGAGGCCTAATCCTGACATTTTCTAGAAAGACAGGCAAACACCAGTTTGCAAAGGATTAGAATGTGATGCTGAGGTCTGAATTTACTCTATGGGAATTACAATAAAGCTAATGGAGTGATATTATTTTAACCAAGAGAGTGATATGATCAGTCACATTTGCGTGTTTAAAAGGCAATTTCTTTTTTGCATGAAAGATGAGTTGCAGGTAGGTAAAACTGAAGACAATGAGATTAATTCAATTATTCATATGGATAAGAAATGAATCTGAAATAAAGACGGCGTTATTATGAATGAAAAGAGGGGAAAAATATGAGCCACAATAAGGAGATTTCACTGGAATTAATGAACAATTAGATACAAAGGATGAGGAAGAGGAAGGAATCTAGGGTAAGGTTCTGGCTTATTCAGCCATGAAGACGTGCCTGACTGTTTGCAACCCCATGGACTGCAGCATGTCAGGTTTCTCTTTCCTTCACTATCTCCCAGAGTTTGCTCAAACTCATGTCCATTGTGTCAGTGAGGCCATTCAACCGTCTCCTCCTCTGCCGCCCCTTCTCCACCTGTCTTTCCATTTTGAAGGATAAATAGGAGTTCATCAAGAAGTTAAAAATGAGGGCCTTTTTTTTCAAAAAAGGGCAGTAGCAGGAGGTGAGCCTGCATAAGAAGTAAATAGCCTTATCATAGAGGCCTTCTTAGCTCATTTTAGCATCCTAGATTTTTTTCTATAGTTGTTAGGAAGTTAACAAAGTCTGAAGACAAAGATAATCAGATATATCTCAGATTTTTCTGTCAGTCTCCATCTTGAGTCTGACCCTTTTAGTTGACCTAATATACCTACTCACCATAAGCTCAATGCTACAGATTTTACAGTGACTGTTAGCAATAGTTTCCTGGATTTTATTTGTTGTATTATCATACTCTGCCTCCTCTTCAGTCCTTTTAGGATTTTTTGTCATTTTCATTCTTACTGCTACCCTAAAGTTCTGTCAAATATCATTGTTTCAAGACTTAATCACCACAGGCCTTTAAGGACCTTAATTCATATCCAATTGGTGGTTGTTTGTATGACTACACACTTAGAATAGCATAATCCATCCTAATTAAAGTTCCTTGAGGCCTAATCCTGACATTTTCTAGAAAGACAGGCAAACACCAGTTTGCAAAGGATTAGAATGTGATGCTGAGGTCTGAATTTACTCTATGGGAATTACAATAAAGCTAATGGAGTGATATTATTTTAACCAAGAGAGTGATATGATCAGTCACATTTGCGTGTTTAAAAGGCAATTTCTTTTTTGCATGAAAGATGAGTTGCAGGTAGGTAAAACTGAAGACAATGAGATTAATTCAATTATTCATATGGATAAGAAATGAATCTGAAATAAAGACGGCGTTATTATGAATGAAAAGAGGGGAAAAATATGAGCCACAATAAGAAGATTTCACTGGAATTAATGAACAATTAGATACAAAGGATGAGGAAGAGGAAGGAATCTAGGGTAAGGTTCTGGCTTATTCAGCCATGAAGACGTGCCTGACTGTTTGCAACCCCATGGACTGCAGCATGTCAGGTTTCTCTTTCCTTCACTATCTCCCAGAGTTTGCTCAAACTCATGTCCATTGTGTCAGTGAGGCCATTCAACCGTCTCCTCCTCTGCCGCCCCCTTCTCCACCTGTCTTTCCAGCACCAGGGTCTTTTCCAATGAGTCATCTCTTCGCATCAGGTGGCTGAAGTATTGGAGTTTCAGGTTCAGGATCAATCCTTCCAATGAATATTCAGGGTTGGTTTCCTTTAGGATTGACTAGTTTGATCTCCTTGCAGTCCAAGGGACTCTCAAGAGTCTTCACCTGCACCACAATTTGAAAGCATCAATCCTTTTGTGCTCAGACTTCTTTATGGTCCAGCTCTCAAATTCCTAACATGGTTACTGGAAAAACCATAGCTTTGACTATATGGACCTTTGTTGGCAAAGTGATGTCTCTGATTTTTAACACACTGGCTAGGTTTGTCAAAGCTTTCCTTCCAAGGAGCAAATGTCTTTGAATTTCACAGCTGCAGTCACTCTCCACAGTGATTTGGGAGCCCACGAAAATAAAATCTGTCACCGTTTCCAATTTTTCCCCTTCTATTTGCTCTGAAGTAATGGGACTGGATGCCATGATCTTAGTTTTTTGGATGTTGAGTTTAAAGCCAGCTTTTTCATTCTCCTCCTTCGCCCTCATGAAGAGGCTCGTTAGTTCCTCTTCGCTGTCTGGCATTAGGATGGTTTCATCTGCATATCTGAGGTAGTCGATATTTCTCCTGAAAACCTTGATTCCATCTTGATTCATTCAGCCTGGCATTTCACAATGATGTACTTTGCATGTAAGTTAAATAAGCAGGGCAACAATATACAGCCTTGACTTACTTGTTTCCCAATTTTGAACCAGTCATTTGCTCCATGTCTAATTCTAACTGTTGTTTCTTATGTACAAATTTCCTGGGAGACAGTTAAGGACTTCTGGTATTCTCACCATGAAGACGTGCCTGACTGTTTGCAACCCCATGGACTGCAGCATGTCAGGTTTCTCTTTCCTTCACTATCTCCCAGAGTTTGCTCAAACTCATGTCCATTGTGTCAGTGAGGCCATTCAACCGTCTCCTCCTCTGCCGCCCCCTTCTCCACCTGTCTTTCCAGCACCAGGGTCTTTTCCAATGAGTCATCTCTTCGCATCAGGTGGCTGAAGTATTGGAGTTTCAGGTTCAGGATCAATCCTTCCAATGAATATTCAGGGTTGGTTTCCTTTAGGATTGACTAGTTTGATCTCCTTGCAGTCCAAGGGACTCTCAAGAGTCTTCACCTGCACCACAATTTGAAAGCATCAATCCTTTTGTGCTCAGACTTCTTTATGGTCCAGCTCTCAAATTCCTAACATGGTTACTGGAAAAACCATAGCTTTGACTATATGGACCTTTGTAGGCAAAGTGATGTCTCTGATTTTTAACACACTGGCTAGGTTTGTCAAAGCTTTCCTTCCAAGGAGCAAATGTCTTTGAATTTCACAGCTGCAGTCACTCTCCACAGTGATTTGGGAGCCCACGAAAATAAAATCTGTCACCGTTCCAAATTTTTTCCCCCTTCTATTTGCTCTGAAGTAATGGGACTGGATGCCATGATCTTAGTTTTTTGGATGTTGAGTTTAAAGCCAGCTTTTTCATTCTCCTCCTTCGCCCTCATGAAGAGGCTCTTTAGTTCCTCTTCGCTGTCTGGCATTAGGATGGTTTCATCTGCATATCTGAGGTAGTCGATATTTCTCCTGAAAACCTTGATTCCATCTTGATTCATTCAGCCTGGCATTTCACAATGATGTACTTTGCATGTAAGTTAAATAAGCAGGGCAACAATATACAGCCTTGACTTACTTGTTTCCCAATTTTGAACCAGTCATTTGCTCCATGTCTAATTCTAACTGTTGTTTCTTATGTACAAATTTCCTGGGAGACAGTTAAGGACTTCTGGTATTCTCACCCCTTCAAGAATTTTTCCCTTTGTTGTGACCCATGCAGTCAAAGGCCTTAGCATAGTCAATGAAGCAGATGTTTTTCTGCAAATCCCTTGCTTTTTCTATGATTCAACAGATACTGGTAATTTGATCTCTGGTTCCTCTGCCTTTTTTGACTTGTGAGACAGATAAAAAGCAATGCCAATGACTAGATAATATAAGAAGTGGCATAGACTTTGGGATAGCTCAGGTTCGATATTAGATTCATAAAGTATGAAACATGTGAATCGATCTACATGAAGGATATTGGATATATGGGTGATAACACTTTGGAATGTGACCTGAATTAAAGGTACAGTATTGGCAATCACTGAGTGATGGCTAAAGTCATAAGGCAAAATTAAATTACCTTGAGGGAAGATTTCAAATGAGAAAAGGTTTGAGCCCTCGGTCCAACTAAACAACACACAGGGGTTGACAGAGAAAATAAAGCTTACAAAAAAGACTTCAGAAAATTAGCCAGAGTTGTAAGGGCTTGACCAGTATCAAAAAATGAATTAAGGGTCACAGAAACAGAGTGGGGAGAGTAAAGCTTCAAGGTGAGGACAATGATACTCAAAGGTTCATGCATTTCATTTGAGCAATTTCTAAACTTTAAAATTTGAGGAAAAAACCCTAAATGTTCATCCATAACCAACTGGTTATGTGAATTATAGTATACATATGCAAAAAGTTCACAAATGTAAACATTGGTAATGTCTGCATGTGGGAAGGCATTGTTTCCTTTTGTAAGTTTTCCTATACTATTTATATTTTTTACAATGATCAGGTATTATGTTTAACTTTAAAAATTACAGAAAAAAAAGCATGTTATGAAAAAAATACTAGTACAGCGCAGTGGATAGACCCAACAAGAAAATCTGAAAATATCCATTATATTTGACTGTGAAGAAATTATCAGTAATTTGCTTACACAATTTCTATTAATTAGGGCAGAGGCCAGACGACAGAAGGTTAAAGACTAAATGTGATGTGAGAAAGTAGAAACATAGGGTGTGTCTCACTCCGCGACCTCATGGACTGTTGCTCACCAGGCTCCTCAATCCATGGAATTCTCCAGGCAAGAATACTGGAGTGAGTAGCCATTCTCTCCGGGAGACCTACGACTCAGACATTGAACCTGGGTCTCCTGCATTGCAGGCAAATCCTTTACCATTGATTCAACAGATACTGGTAATTTGATCTCTGGTTCCTCTGCCTTTTTTGACTTGTGAGACAGATAAAAAGCAATGCCAATGACTAGATAATATAAGAAGTGGCATAGACTTTGGGATAGCTCAGGTTCGATATTAGATTCATAAAGTATGAAACATGTGAATCGATCTACATGAAGGATATTGGATATATGGGTGATAACACTTTGGAATGTGACCTGAATTAAAGGTACAGTATTGGCAATCACTGAGTGATGGCTAAAGTCATAAGGCAAAATTAAATTACCTTGAGGGAAGATTTCAAATGAGAAAAGGTTTGAGCCCTCGGTCCAACTAAACAACACACAGGGGTTGACAGAGAAAATAAAGCTTACAAAAAAGACTTCAGAAAATTAGCCAGAGTTGTAAGGGCTTGACCAGTATCAAAAAATGAATTAAGGGTCACAGAAACAGAGTGGGGAGAGTAAAGCTTCAAGGTGAGGACAATGATACTCAAAGGTTCATGCATTTCATTTGAGCAATTTCTAAACTTTAAAATTTGAGGAAAAAACCCTAAATGTTCATCCATAACCAACTGGTTATGTGAATTATAGTATACATATGCAAAAAGTTCACAAATGTAAACATTGGTAATGTCTGCATGTGGGAAGGCATTGTTTCCTTTTGTAAGTTTTCCTATACTATTTATATTTTTTACAATGATCAGGTATTATGTTTAACTTTAAAAATTACAGAAAAAAAAAGCATGTTATGAAAAAAATACTAGTACAGCACAGTGGATAGACCCAACAAGAAAATCTGAAAATATCCATTATATTTGACTGTGAAGAAATTATCAGTAATTTGCTTACACAATTTCTATTAATTAGGGCAGAGGCCAGACGACAGAAGGTTAAAGACTAAATGTGATGTGAGAAAGTAGAAACATAGGGTGTGTCTCACTCCGCGACCTCATGGACTGTTGCTCACCAGGCTCCTCAATCCATGGAATTCTCCAGGCAAGAATACTGGAGTGAGTAGCCATTCCCCTCTCCGGGAGACCTACGACTCAGACATTGAACCTGGGTCTCCTGCATTGCAGGCAAATCCTTTACCATTGAGTCACCAGGGAAGCCCAAAGAGAGATGAAGAATGAAAGAAATGACTTTTTACTCTTGTTTGTTTTTATCATAGAAGAAACTTGAACATTCAAAAGGTGAGAAGGTTTAAATAGAAATACTTTTAAAGGAATAATTCTTTGTAGCAAAACCATAGAAGAAACAGAGAGGAATCAAAGGTATAGTTAGATGATCTCTCTTCTAGAAAAAGTAGAGGCAAAGAATAAAGGAGTATGGGTATAGGTTTTTTTTTTTTTTTCTTTTGTTGCTGTTTGGGGAGATGAAAGGGAGAAAGTTGAAGTATTTCTCACATAATATCCTTCATTGTCATTCAATCATACATGCTAAGGTCTTCTGCTACAACTGACAGGTTGAGAGAGCATAGGAATTTTGAGAACAATAATTAAAATTTGGAATAACACCAGACAAGTATTGTGGAAGGCTTTCAGAACTGTTGAATCTGTGTGCTCTTTTCTCCAAAGATAAGAAAAAATAACACTGAAAAAAAAAGAAAAAATAACACCAACAAAGTCTCTTGCTCCAATACTGTTTTTTTAAAAAAAGCACTGTGGTATACATTCTGTTTATATTTTAGAAGATAAAACTTTATTTTCTATACCTCTATTCATTTGCATGAAGTATGCTTAATTTGCATAAATATTAGATATAAATTGTAACAGCCCTGCTCGTGATCTAAGTGTTATAACAGTTGTTTGTTCATTCATTTTTATAACAATTTCCTTTTGATCATATGTTATGCACCCGACACTGTTATATGCCATGGAGATTATGATCTAGTAAAGGTAATAGTCCTTATACAAATATCAAACAAATGAGTATATAATTATAATCATGATTAGAATGATAAAGGAAAAGCAGAGGATGATATGAGAAGCATGTG
Source organism: Tragulus kanchil (assembly GCA_022376925.1). NCBI lineage: Eukaryota > Metazoa > Chordata > Mammalia > Artiodactyla > Tragulidae > Tragulus > Tragulus kanchil. The sequence continues at coordinate 26,516,777 of JAIOJX010000001.1, forward strand.
AACTAATGTAGAATGGAAGGCCAACTCCGAGATACTAACATACAAGTAACATGTAATCTGAGATCTGCTAGATAAATTAGAGCTAGTTAGATAAAGAAAAGAGCTAGTTAGAAGACAGGAAAGGAGTAATAAAAGAGCCAATGTTGACTATATGTTCCAAGAACAAAAAATATCAGATATTAAGATCCTGAGGTGAAAAAGGAAAAGCCAAATACAATTTAAATATTCACATTATTGCACTGTTGTAAACCAGCCATCATATCCACTTCTCCATCTTAATAGTGATTGTATCTATACCATTTTTCATTGAACATGCTCAGTTGAAGTTAATATAAATTTTCATTAATTAAAAGCATACTTTAATGTTTCACAGTCTTAATTTCAATTGCACCTATCACCAAGGATTGTTATTTTAAAGACCTACTCCATTTTACAAATCATTTCATTCAATTTTTAGTGATATGTCAAACTGTAGGCAACATACTGTTTCTCACAGACATATGCACTTCAGCTGAAAAATTTTTCCAAATAGTTGGCCACAGCTCTGAGACTTTAATCTGAAACTCCCAACTCTTCTGCGAAGGTCTGGACATTTGGATGAAGTGTCTGTTAGAAAATTTTAATGTTCTTTGTTACCACTAGTTAATGTAAGTTTAAATACCATGCTACCGAAATAAATGCCTCACAGACCTACTTAAATGCTTTAAGACAGTAATATGAGTCTACTACACTATAATAATAATCATCTGCACATATATACTACCAATACCTTTGTGCATGTTAAGTCTTTTCAGTCATATCCAGCTCTTTGCGGCCCTTTGGACTGTAGCCTGCCAGGCTCCTCTGTCTGTGGGATTCTCCAGGCAAGAATACTGGAGTGGGTTGCCATGCCCTTTTCTAGGGAATCTTCCTGACCCAGGGATTGAACCTGAGTCTCTTATGTCTCCTGCACTGGGAGGTGGGTTCTTCACCACTAGTGCCACGGGGGAAGCCTAACAATACTTTTAATTATCATTATGTTCTGCCATTTCACACTCATTAACAATATACAGGACCATCTCAGTATTATGTAAATCAGAGGCTAAAGAAGAAACAAAGAAGGTTTATGGAGACATTTAATGACACTTGACAACTTCCTTAAAATACTAGCTCTAGCAATGTAGAATGGAAGGCCAACTCCGAGATACTAACATACAAGTAACATGTAATCTGAGATCTGCTAGATAAATTAGAGCTAGTTAGATAAAGAAAAGAGCTAGTTAGAAGACAGGAAAGGAGTAATAAAAGAGCCAATGTTGACTATATGTTCCAAGAACAAAAAATATCAGATATTAAGATCCTGAGGTGAAAAAGGAAAAGCCAAATACAATTTAAATATTCACATTATTGCACTGTTGTAAACCAGCCATCATATCCACTTCTCCATCTTAATAGTGATTGTATCTATACCATTTTTCATTGAACATGCTCAGTTGAAGTTAATATAAATTTTCATTAATTAAAAGCATACTTTAATGTTTCACAGTCTTAATTTCAATTGCACCTATCACCAAGGATTGTTATTTTAAAGACCTACTCCATTTTACAAATCATTTCATTCAATTTTTAGTGATATGTCAAACTGTAGGCAACATACTGTTTCTCACAGACATATGCACTTCAGCTGAAAAATTTTTCCAAATAGTTGGCCACAGCTCTGAGACTTTAATCTGAAACTCCCAACTCTTCTGCGAAGGTCTGGACATTTGGATGAAGTGTCTGTTAGAAAATTTTAATGTTCTTTGTTACCACTAGTTAATGTAAGTTTAAATACCATGCTACCGAAATAAATGCCTCACAGACCTACTTAAATGCTTTAAGACAGTAATATGAGTCTACTACACTATAATAATAATCATCTGCACATATATACTACCAATACCTTTGTGCATGTTAAGTCTTTTCAGTCATATCCAGCTCTTTGCGGCCCTTTGGACTGTAGCCTGCCAGGCTCCTCTGTCTGTGGGATTCTCCAGGCAAGAATACTGGAGTGGGTTGCCATGCCCTTTTCTAGGGAATCTTCCTGACCCAGGGATTGAACCTGAGTCTCTTATGTCTCCTGCACTGGGAGGTGGGTTCTTCACCACTAGTGCCACGGGGGAAGCCCAACAATACTTTTAATTATCATTATGTTCTGCCATTTCACACTCATTAACAATATACAGGACCATCTCAGTATTATGTAAATCAGAGGCTAAAGAAGAAACAAAGAAGGTTTATGGAGACATTTAATGACACTTGACAACTTCCTTAAAATACTAGCTCTAGCAAGTACATATAAAGTGATACCTTTCTTCTAAATAAAATTCAAGCAACAACACATTCTATTCTAGCTGTTAACATGACTATTTTGAGGGAGAAATTACCCCTCTTATTTTGACTGGAATCAACATGATATAAAGCTGTGCTGGTTAAAAGCATTCACTTCAGGTGAATTCCCTCTGGCATAGTTGTGTCATGGAGCATTTGTCATCCTAGGGAAAAGGTGTAGAATTTGAAATACTGCCTCTTTTTCTGTCTATAGAATTGTCAGATGACAAGGGATCAGTCTCTAATATCTTAAGGGTGATACCAGAAAGTCTGTAGCAGATACCAAAAAAATATTGCAGATGCAAGAGATAAAATGGAGAAGAATGAGAGGATATGAGAGGATAAAAGCTCTAAGTATAAATTTTAGCCAAGTGTTTATTTTAAAGAAATGAGTACTTCACCCTCTTATTTCTCTTAATTTAGTAATACATTTTAGATTTTTATATTAATAAAAACAAATCATTGTTATTATTTTGTTTTTATAATGATGAATTAAAATTTTTTTAAAACAAACTTTCTGTTTTAGAATATCTTTAGATTTACAATAAAGCTGCAAGTAAAGCATATTTTGCATCTACTTTTCTTATTGATAATGTCTTACACTAATATGTACATTTGACACAACTAAGGAACCAATACTGACACATTCATATTAATTAAAGTCTATTCTTTATTCAAATTTCCTTAGTTTTTAACCTAATGTCCTTTTCTGTTCCAGGAATCCGTCCAGGATACCATATGACACCTCGTCATCAGGTCTCCCAGGCTCTTCTAGACTGACAATGACTCAGAATTTCCTTGTTTTTTATCTTTTATTCATTTATATTTTTGTCTATTCTGGGTTTTCACTGCTGCCACAGGCTCTTTAGTTGCAGAGTGGGAGCTACTCTCTAGGTGAGGTGAGCAGGCTTCTTGTTGTGGTGACTTCTCTGGTTGTGGAATTCGGGCTTTAGGGCGCATGGGCTTCAGTAGTTGCAGCATATGTGCTCCATAGTTGTGGCTCCAAGGCTCTAGAGCACAGGCTCCATAGCTGTGGCTCATGGGATCAGTTGCTCCGCAGCATCTGGGATCTTCCTAGATCAGGGATCAAACCCGTGTCTCCTGCATTGGCAGGCGAACTCTTCGCTGCTGAGCTACCAGGGAAGCCCAATTTCCTTGGCTTTGCGGAGTACTTCAGGTATTGATTTTTTAGGATACTCTTCAATTGGGTATGTCTGATGCTTTTCTCATGGTTAGAATTAGATTGCAAGTTCTTAGAAGAAAGAACACAAGTACCATTCTCATTACATTACATTGAGGGTGCAAGCGAAGGTGACTTGTCAGTGATGTTAATGTTGATCACATGACTTGAGGTAGTGAATGTTTGCCAGCTTTCTCCACTGCAGAATTTACTCAGTTTCCATACTATACTCTTTGCAAGGATGTTTCTATGTGCAATCCATACTTAGGGAATGGAGATTTATGCTACCCCTCCTTGATGGGGAAATAACTACATAAAATATTTGAGATTCCCATGTAGAGGAGATTTGACCATTGTATCAGTATGGATCATGAGTATTAAGTTTATACTTCGGGCAATATCTCAATACTACTTTACTATTTTGTTGTTGAAATTATTCCAGTGTTTGCCTTCAGGGGCTAATTTAGTTGGCTCCTATATCCTTTTGACATTTTCCTTTTATTTTTATTTTGTTTTTTCTAAGTAGTTCTTTTATTTGACACAACTAAGGAACCAATACTGACACATTCATATTAATTAAAGTCTATTCTTTATTCAAATTTCCTTAGTTTTTAACCTAATGTCCTTTTCTGTTCCAGGAATCCGTCCAGGATACCATATGACACCTCGTCATCAGGTCTCCCAGGCTCTTCTACACTGACAATGACTCAGAATTTCCTTGTTTTTTATCTTTTATTCATTTATATTTTTGTCTATTCTGGGTTTTCACTGCTGCCACAGGCTCTTTAGTTGCAGAGTGGGAGCTACTCTCTAGGTGAGGTGAGCAGGCTTCT